>CM046426.1:37318526-37400503 GCA_025506505.1 Flaveria sonorensis | reverse complement strand
AGGAGGATAAGCAGCTTCAACAATATCTTCTGCTTCTAACAACTTCATCATACCACGCATCTAAGAATTCTGGTTCTAAATCATCTAATGCACCAATTATCTCTTGAGCTTCAGCTTCTTCACTTTCATGAATCAAAGGCTTTGATACAATCTGTTTTTTTAGACATAGGGTTAGATGATGATTCAGCTAAACTGACACATCTAGATCATCTATCTTTCTCATCCCTTTATCTGCCTCAGATTTGCTTCAATATCAATCAGTTGACTTCAGATAACAATAACTAATTCAGGTATTAATATCTCAAACTATCTTTCATACCTCAAATTCTTCTTTCAATTTCTCATGATCTTCTTTAACTTCTTGAATTTTTCTTCAATCAAGTCATAGTCTTTGAGTATCACTTCAAAGTTCTTTAAAAATT
The DNA here is from genome assembly GCA_025506505.1 of Flaveria sonorensis. Lineage (NCBI taxonomy): Eukaryota > Viridiplantae > Streptophyta > Magnoliopsida > Asterales > Asteraceae > Flaveria > Flaveria sonorensis. Next base: position 37,400,081 of record CM046426.1, on the reverse strand, counting down.
TAATTCTTATCTTCTTCAAGTTCAGCAATTATCAAATCTTTCTTTAACAATTCAACTTTCAATTTTTCATTTCATCTCTCAGCTTCTCAATTAGCTTAAGCTGATTTAGGTTCTCTTTTTTCAATTCATCAATTATCTGCTGGGTATTCACTTCCTCAGTTAGAACTGTATCGATCTCATGTAATCACAACATTGGTACTTCTGAGCTCCAGGTTATCATAGCAGTCTTTATATACTGTTTCAGACATATGCTCCAACATAAAATCTTTCTCCATAACTCCATATGCATGGAAATTAGGATTTGTTTCATTAATGATTATTTGTAGAAAATCTAGATACATCAGGTATTGTTCTTGACTCCTTTCTCCAATGAAGATAAATCCATTCATAATCCACTTAGCCATATTAAATCTTCTGTTAGTTGCGATGGCTACTATAGGAGAAGCAATATCAACAGGAAAAGAGTTCGACTTCTTTTGACATACACTGCTGAAAGAGTACATAAGAGTTTCTAATGATTATAAACTCTAGCTCTGAAGAATTGTTTCTTTGGAAAATGATCAAGATGACCCATAGCTATAAAAGTTTCTCTACACTCATTGAAAGAGAGTTCAACCAAGTCTTGTGGATAGTTATCACCAAGTCTTAAAGCTTCTCTAATAGACTGCTCTGAGACCTCAATCATACGATCATTAGTGATAAAACTTGAACAACTTTCTTCCTTCTTCATCTCTAAAAATTTCAGCCGTACTCCAAAATTTCTTGATAAGACGAGCATATATGACTGGTTGTGAACAAATGGCATATACATATTGTTGTTCTCAACAGAATCTAAATCATCTCTTATAACCAGTAGCTTCACGAACATCTTCATTAAGATAAGCTGCTACATTATGTTTTGGATCAAACTTGAGATTGCCATCTGTAAACATAAACAAATGTTAATCACATTAGAATTGTAAAACTTTAATCATATTGTGAATTATCAATTTTGAACCAAAACACTTAAAAAATTTTCTAAGTGTTTGTACATCCCATTACATGAATAGAGTTTACATTGGTTTATAATTTTGATTAACTCAGTTATGATTTAAATCTAGTAATACACCATGTAACTGAACATTGATTAAATTTCAATAGGTTAGCACATTTAAAATTTTTTAAACCTAACTGTTACACTTAAAATTTTTTAAGTGTTAAACATACTCTATCAAGAATAGAGTATATTCAGATTAGGTTCAAATGATTTAAAATACACTAAACCAATTAAAATCTTCTCAATATCATATTAATAGATGAAATTTGATGATTAACATGCAATTTTGATGAAAAATTTATTAACTGACTATTCATTCTTGTTCATAAGAACCAACACATGAACACAGAATTATCAAAAACACATTTGATGGAAATGAGATTTGATTCTCAAAACTGTTCGAAAACATGTTGTAATCATCAATTGATGTTCAATTCAGTTATCACATCACTTTCGAATCACAGATTTCAATTTCTCAATAACTAGGGTTCGAATGCTAAATAGAGTTCAAAAGCCCAATCAGAGATTAAAATAGGTAATGAAATCAAATGTTTTAAGATCAACATGATGATTTTAGAATCATCGATTATACCTGGGAATCACAAGGATTAACTATTAACAATCGATGGTGAATGACTGAGTGTATCGGGGTGTTAGAGTGAGTGAATCTGAGTGTTTGAGTTTGTGAATGAGTGAATGAAAACTACACAAGTGTTGACTATATATAAGTTAAAAATCCTTAGGCGCATGAGAACGTGAAGGCACATGAGACTATATTTCAGATTGAGTTTTCATACGTATGAGCACTATAATGCACATTTGGATGACACGCATAAGCTGTTCAGAAGCTCGAGCACTGTTTAGACGCACAAGCACTGTTCAGGCGCATGAGAATTGATGAAACCTCTAAACACTTGGAGAAATCATCACTTTCAAACGTCTAACCTTATTGGAAAGTCTCTGTTCAGGCGCATGAGCATATGTTGATACGCCAATACTTGAACATTTTTCAGAACATCACAACTGTTTAGGCGCATGGACTATAGAGCAAAAGCCCAACACTTGTACAAATTTCTGAAATTCATCATACTCCTGATTTGGAATTTTCAGAACTATTCAGGCGTATGAAAACCTTCCTGAGTCTAACACTTCGAAATTTTTCACATCATCCATATGAACACTGCTTATGCCATTAGCACTGTTTATGCGCATTATCTCAACATAGTCAAATTTTTTTGACTATCACTCAAAAATATCATTAATTACCCTAATTAACATCATGTGAAATTCAAATTTTTGTTTTGAACATGAATTTTCAAATTTATCACTAATCAATCACATTTTTTCAAAATCACTTTGAATCAATTTTTTTTTTCAAACAATTTCCCATCATTTTAGTCTTTCTTTTAAACTTTTCAAATAATTTATTTGTTTGCAAGAAGTTTTTCCCCATTTAAATTCTTTTCAGGTTCATTTTTGCAATATATCAAACACACATGCCTGAATATTTATCTTTAACCTTTCATCCAAAGCACTTTATTTTAATTTCTTTTTCACATTTAATTTCTTTCACCAAAGCACTTAAATATCATTAATTTTTATTTCTTTTTCACATTTTGAAAATTTTTCATTGATTTTCTCTTTTACAATTTTTACTTCCCCTCAAACTTTTAAGTTCAACAAATAGAGTTTCTTTTATTTTGCAATTAGAGCAAACCAATCATTATCAACATGCCTGCACACAGAAATCTTGAAAAATCAAAATTAAAGCAGAATAAAAAAAATCTACTATATACATTTGATCACATGCCTGCAGTGAGATCATATCAGTTAAGATCAGCACAGTAAAAGAAAATAAAATGATGGATAGTCATAGACAGTGATTAAATCCTGATCAAGTGTGTTCCAGGTCAGTAATTCTGCAGCAAAGGAGACACGAGATCTAAGACAGAAAATGAATGCTTTTGGCAAGATACTCAGCACACTTACTTTTTCAATTCTTTGATTGATTAAGGTACGATTAGATATAACATTATGTAAGTTACACTTAGACTTAGAGAGCTCAACCCTCATCAAGAGCACACTTACTTTTTCAATTCTCAACTTGTTAACGTGACATATACTTATAACCAGATCTCATGTTTAGATTGTGCACATTAGCATCTTTTACATCAAGTGAGAATCTCCAGGTCTGTAATGACTTACAACAAAGGATATCTCGTCACTTCTGGTCTATGATGACTCATAACAGAGAACTGAATAGATGATTTAAAAATTAGAGCTCAATGGTTATTCATATCGACACCAGGTGTGAGTTTATGACTTTACAAGCAATCAATAAGTCAACGCTACTCATTGGTACTAAAATGGACAAACATGAATGCATGATTGATTTAGTTTGATCACACGATTTACTTTTTCAGTATAATTGCATGAGCTTACCTGCACATCATATCTGATCACGTCAGACTTTAGTAGCGAGTGAAGTATGCAACTGATCAGAACTAAAGTATCTATTATTTCTCACAAATTGCAAAGACAGATTTAGTCCTAAACAATTAACTAATAAGAAAAAATCTATTTTTGTGTTTATGTTTTATATTTTTTCTCCATTTTGCAATTTTCTATTTTTGTATTTGCTTTTTCATTTTCTATTGAACTTGCACACAAAATATATACAATCAGACAGTTAACTTTGATAGTTTCTCTAAATTCATGATTAAGCTAAGGGAGGGTTCTTTTCATTTTATGATTCAGACAACTGAATTAAACTCAAAACCAGTTTTTAAACATGATTAATAAGTCCAATTGACTCGACCAAATATTCAAATCGACCTGGTAAAAAAGCTTTTGTAAATAGGTCAGCCAACCATTTTTCAGTTATGATTTGAATCTAAATGATTAAACCTTTTTCAGAGTTATCTCTGAGAAAATGATATAGAATTTTGATATGTTTTGTTTTTGAGTGCTGGACAGGACTAGCTGTAATAAACATAGCAGCAGTGTTATCAATGTAAATAGGAGTTTTAAGAAAATTGAACCCGTAACCAGCAGTTGGTTTTGTAACCAAAGTATTTGAGAACATCCTGCTGAAGCAGCTATCTACTCAGCTTCTTCTATTGAAACGGAGACATTTGTATGTTTCTTACATTGCCAAGAGTCTAATCTGGGACCTAAAAACTAAGTACCATCTTTTAACTTAAAATCTTGCATAAGGCATGGTTGCCTGTCATATGTCGGCTACACCCACTATCAACATACCATGTGTTAATTGGTCTTCTTGGGCGTACCTGCATTTCAAAGAAATTTAAGTTGAGTTATCAACCCAAGCCGATATGGTCTTGGGCTTTCCAAATTTATCAACAATGGTAAATTGTTTAAAATGAAGCTTATTCAAATCAGGCTTCTTTTGCTGTGTAAATTTACCAATTCTGTTTTTAACAAATTTTTGATTATCTTTGATTTGTTTAATCCGCAAAGCATGATAGCGTTTTTCAAGATCATCATCAAGGTTATTAAAACAATTAGTAAAAACATTTTTTGAAAAAGTTTGATTACCAAATTTTGCATTGTTCATTCTCACAGATGGTGGAATGAATTTTCTTTGATTATAATTCTTTGTTTTCAAAGCATAAGAATCATCATATTCAGAATTAATTCTTCGAAAGGATCTCAAGCCTAAGGAAGGTTGTTTTGTCAATCTTTGAAAACCAACACTTTGATTTCTTTGAAATTATGGATTGATATATCCATTCCTTGGTGAGTTCCTTCTAAAGTAGCAATTCTCAGTGTTGTGATTTCTTTCATCATAAATGGTACAATACTTGTTGAAATAACAATCAGCTGTTTGAATGGTTTTTCATATCACAAATATGACAGTACCTATTAAAGAAACATTCATAAGTCTTATGATTGTACATATCACATATTTCACAGTACCTTTTGTTGAAATTTAAACAACTGTTGATTAACTTTAGATGTGGAAGCCACATTTGATCCTTGTTTTGATTTAGGAGTTACAAAGTTAATCTGTTGTTATTGATTTAAGAATTTGTTCTTTTGATATTGGGTTTTGACTTTTTTTCATTAACACCATTCCTAGATTCTTTAGATATAAAACTTTTGTTAACAGCGGAAGACTTTAGACCTGAACCTGTTTTTAGATCAGAGTTAGATTTGTTCTTTGAATTTGATTTGATTTTTGGAATTATGTTCATATCAAAAGTACCTGCAGACACAAATTTCACTGGTTTAAACTGATTAACTTGATTTGTTCTTTGAATTTGATTGTTTTGATTTTTGTTCTGAGAGGAGTTAGATTTAGTATTTTTCCTTCTCCGTCTTTGATTCCTTGATCTTGATGATCTTTGTTTGCTTTGGGATTGAACATCTTCAGTAGAAGACTCTTTTGCATTTTCTTTATCTTTTTGTTCTTTCTGCCATTTAATGAAATCTGGATTGTTTAATCCGTAAGAAATGATCTTCAGATGTTACTTCATCTTGTTTTGCTTTCTCTTTATTCTTTGAGTTTTGTTTGTCATTCTTAACAATGATTTCTTCAACAACATGCTCTTTGGGAACAAACATTTTCTTATTCTTTGTCGTGGTTCGTAAGATTTAACTTTCACTAGATGACCATTTTTAATCTTTTTAGAATCTTGTTCCTCAAACATCTCACATTTGTTTTCTCTTCCTCACTTTCAGAATTCTTTTTCTTGTTTTGAAATGCTTTTAGCTTAGCTTTGTTTAGGTGAGTGATCATGTGTGTTAAAGTTTTCTGGCAGAGTGTTTGTGATAGATTCAGGCATTGGTTCATGTGTAAAATCTAGACCTGTTTTGTTTTTGTCTTTCCTCTCACTTACCAGCTGTTCTACAATAGTTTTAGAACTTTTAACTTTAGCTAGATCCACCAGAGTTGCAGCATGAGCTATTTTTTCCTCTTCTAAATTTTTAGTCATCTCCTCAAGTTGTTTTTTAACAAGTTCAAGTTCTTTTAGAGTTTTGTTCCATGAGGTTTGTAGAGATAGGGTCTTTTCATTAGAGACTTTGTGATCATTTTTCTGTTTGTTGTGCATTACTTCTTCTGTTTAAGTTTGTCATAGATCTTAAATGATATGTTCTGTAATGCTCAACTTGATCAAAACATGCTTTTGTGCACATTTTCTCTCTGACTTCAACAGGATTTTCAGGATAACTTGAAGATGAAGTCTCAGAGTTAGATGATGGATGCTTAATCTTTGGTTGGTCAGACAAAGCCATAAGTGCAATTTCTTCTGAATCCTCTTTACCATATTCACAAATAATCTTCAAAGCTCTGTATATAGTGTAACCAGTTTGATAGCCTTCAAGTCTAGTCAAGACTTCCAATGGTAACCCCTGGCACATCAATGAATAAGCTTCGATGTTATTCTTAACCTTTCTTAACTCATCACCTTGCAGACCATCCTCTGGATATGGTTCTAGAGAGTCTTTTGTATACACAAATCCTCTGTCAGGACCATCAGATGTAATTGGTATATGTGGTCCTTTCTTAATTGACTTCCACAAGTCAGTGGAGTTCAGATGATGCTTAAATCTAATAGACCAGTTCTTTAAATCAGCTCTGTTTTTGAGCTTGGGAATCTTGTTCTCAGAATCTTCAGAATTAACCATTTTGTATTTTGAATTAATGAAAATGACTTGTTTTTGTTGTTTTTAAAACTTTAAAAAGAGACTATGAAATAAAAATATATTTTTTTTGGATTTTTAGTTTTTGAAAAAATTTCTAAGTGTTTACTGATAAGTCTGAATATCCAAGTGCCTGAAACTTCTGATACGCCTGAACTTTGAACTAGAAATGCCTAAAGGAATGCCTTAGTTGAATTTTGAAACGCTTGACTGATGAAGCGTCCAAACAGTTTCTAAACGCCCACACAGTGGTGAAGCGCCTGAATAGTTATCAAACGCCCAAACAAGTATCAAACGCCTGGGTTAAAAACACCCAAACAGTTCTCGTGCGCCTAGAATTTCTTTGTTCCAGCAAAGTCTCAATATGACCACATAGTCGCAAAACGTACCAACAGATGTAAAACGCCTAAACAGTGATAAAACGCCTAAACAGTTGTCAGTGCGTCTGAACACTTAGGCAAAATTTAGCAGTTTTTCACAACTCAAGCGCCTAATTCATCCTCTTCAACAAACTCAGATCTTATGAAATTCTTCAAAACTTGTTAAATTGATCTACAAACTTCCAATTAGGTCGTATATAGATTGATTAATAATCTTCAATCATCATATTGATCAAACAAGAACAACAAATCTATTTTCTGATCAAATTACAGTCCAAAAATGAAGAACACTGTTCTAACACAAATTTGATCAATTACTTAGATCTGAACGAATTACACACCAAGTTGTGATTCAAATCATGTTTCTATGGATGAAACACAACTGAAAACAACAATTAATTGATCAAATTACAATCAACACAGATTTCAAGTGATTCAAAGAGCTCAACAATATCGATAAGCTCTGATCACTAAACCGAAGGCTCTGATACCAATTGATCGGTTCAAAAGGATTGAATATGTGATGATATCGTAATGTAATGATCAATTCAAACACAAAGTAATCAAACACATGCAATTACATCAAAAAATTCATAGATTTCATTGATAGCAAATGCACAGGATACAAAGTGTAAGGGTTACAGTTCATTTTGTTCTAACTGTTTCTCTCTAAGATGTCTTAGATGTCTTAGATCTCTCTCATCTGTTGGTTCACCCTGCATAATACATAAATATCCTATTTATACTATCAAGAAACAAAGAACATATATTCACAAAATAAGTCCCTATACTATGACAAAAAAGTTAAAAAGACAAAATAGACAAATGTTAATCTTCCAAGAGCTTCAACACCGATTGTTCTTGAACAAATAGATTTAAAATTGAACAAAATAAACCATATGAAACCTTAATAATGACTTAATCGACACCTAATGAACATATTTTAACTGTTGAAACATCACGAAAATGCCTAATTTGAAATTTCAAAAACACAGAACTTGTCACATGTGAAAAGATTCAGAAAATAAATAGACGCGAAAACATTTGAATTCGCACAGAACTTGTCGCGTGGAAATTTTGACCAGTCGCATGAAAAGTTGACAATTTGTCAAATGCAATTTTATGCGAATACTTGAGTTTTCATGCGAGAAGTCTAAATTTTTCAAAAAAAATTCTAAGTCTGAAAAAATTAATTATGTACTGATACAAGTTTGTTTAATTTTCAGATGGCAAGACCAATGATTTTTAAAAAGAACCATAATGCTATTGTATTTCTTGGAGATATACCTGAGGACAAGGCTTTGTTCAGATCTATGATTGATGGCCTCAAGACATCACGTATTCATCAAGCTATCACAGCCAATCCCACCAATTATACGGATGTTATTGATCAGTTTTGGCTAACGGCTGCCAATGAGCGAGATGATCAGGGTGAATCGTGTATATCAACCACAGTTAAGGGAAAGATGATTGTACTGCTAAGGTGAGCAACAATGTTCTATTATTGGAAGATCAGCCAATTGGGCCAGTCAAGATTGATGATGACATGGCTAGAGATTGCTTGAAGAGAATGGGATATGATAATCGATATCCTTTATTAGAGAATAATTACTTACCTCCATTTTGGAAGTACTTATTTCACGTGGTGATTCATTGTTTAAGCAATTTAAAGGCTGGAATGGATAGCCTTAGTGTAGTGTTTAGATCCCTACTGATATCTCTCATTGATGATCTACCATACAACATATCCAAGGCTATTTTCTCAGAGATGCAGAAGAACATCATAGCTTCTGTTGGGAAGAAATTTATTATGTACCCAAGGTTAATACAGTTGATTGTGAATGCTACTCATCCTGAGTTAGCAATATCTGATTCTTCCACCTATGTTGTCATGATGATGAAGAGAGATATTTTCACTCATCTTTTGGGAGAAATGGGTAATGCATGGGATGGTACACACTTTGCCAAACTTTGCAGATTTATTGAGGGATATCAAGGAAAGCACAACAACCAGAAGATGTGGCCTCTCAAGCTGAACAAGCTGGTCCATCTAGCAGAGTTTCTAATGATGCTCCAGGAAGCTCTCAATCAGCTGGCATGTCGGTTGATGATGAGATTGATTCATGGTTCAGTTCAGGGAGTGAGACTAACAATGATCAGATAGGAATGTGCCATATGTATTGCAAGAACATCCCAGAGTGAAAGAAACTCCTACTAAACACACTGCTGAGGAATGAGACATTGATTTTGTCACTGAGGATTCTTTATCAACTAAGATGAGGAAGAAGAGGATGGCCAGGAAAACTGCTAATAGTCCACGTGGGAGGGGTATAGGATGAGGTGTTTTGCGTAAACATCGGACCCTGATGACCACTATGTCGACTGATTATGATGTGCCTGTGTTTGAGACTCCAGTCACAGCTAGTGACGCTACAACTATAGAGACTCCAATGATTGTTCCAGAATCAACAACTGTAACATCAACTGCCATGCCCACTGCTGATGATGTGTTGAGTACTACACCTAGGGATCAAGGCCCTAATGACATGTTCGACATGGATGACTTCTAAATAGTACTACTGAGGCAAGGCGGCAAGCCGAGACTTCTACTGATTCACCTAAACGGGTATCACATGAGCAGAGAGTCAGTATATTAGAGAAGGAGATGTTGGAGCGATTGATGATTTACATAGATAGATGTAAGATAATATCAGAAGATTATAAGGCTGATGCAACCAAAGAAGCCAAAACAACCAAGGGTCTTCCTGCATGCATGCACTGGACGTACAAGGTAGAAGTGCTTCGGAAGTTTTACACTCTACATCAAAAAACACTCTAAGTGTAAAATCTTCCGAAGCCAAAGTCCAAATCTTCTAAAGCCAAAGGTGAAGTCTTCCGAAGCTTCAGAGATAAAGTCTTCCGAAGCCATTTTGCTGTGAAGACTGATTACTTCCAAAGACAGAGAAGACATGCTTTCTCTGATCACCTTTACATAAAGCTGACACACTTTCCGCTGCAACTCTGAAGACTCACCAACTTGTATGAGTTGGTGAAAAGTCTATGCTTTTGTAAACAGTATAATAAGGTCTTTATCTGTAACTTTCTACTTTTGCACCTGTAAACCTTTTTATAATAGAAAAGGATGTGAGCTATGGCATGTCATAGTCACTAGTCAAAAGGCACTCTGTCTTTTGACTCTACATTGATTTTGTTGTCTAGATTAGTGTTTCCAACTGTCTTTCTAAGTATTGACTGTTGTAGGATGTAGTATAAAGTGTCTCAGGGTCTTGTAATTCGGATATGCTTTGTAAACACTTGTAATAGAACTTGAGAGCAATATACAACATCCTTGAAAACCAAACTTGTTTGTTCTTGTTCTTAGTTCTGTCTCACTACTTACTTGTGTTTTAGTATCATCGTACTCAAACCTAGTTCCCTATTGAACTGTTAAGTGTTCTAAAACTCTCTCATTGTGAGACTAATTGTATTGACCACCCTTCACATGGTCCTGCAACAGATGTTTGAAAAGGATGAGCGGATCAAGAATCTTGAACATCAACAACAATTCATATTCAGCTATGTTCAGATTCTAGAGCAGAACATCAGAGACCTCACTGCTCATGTTCCTTTTCCGTTTACACAACAATTCATATTCAGCTATTTTCTGCTGATCCTGAAACTGCTCAAGATCCTGCTGATACTACAGAGCATGATGTTGATCCTGTTGTTGCAGAAAGGACAACAGAGACTACTGTTGTTGATCAAGATCTATCTACCACCATTCATACTCAGCTACCGAGGATCAACCTATAGTTTATCCTAGAGAGGCATTTGTAGAGCCTGAACATGATGTACCAATTCCTAAGCATACTAATGATGATGATGATGATTTAGAGTAGGTAGATTATAATTTTAGTGATGAGAAAGAGGTTAATAATGATGATGATGAAGATGATGATGGTGATGATAATGAGAAAGATGGAAAAAGATGATAAGAAAGATGATGATGATGATCAGGGTGGTGATATGGGTTCAGGTGCTGGTCCTTCTAGATCATCAGGTACTGCTAATGTCTCCGGACCAAGTCTCGATGATACAGTTGACTATACACCATTAGATCCCGCTACCGAAGAAGCTTACGAGAAAGATTTTACACATTCCAGCAAAAGATTATCGCTGAGGAATCAGATGAGGACTTTGGTCCGTTTGATGATTTGGAAGAGACAATAGACTACACAGACATGTTTAAAAGTAGTTTTTAGGACTTATTTTTAGATATTTTGATTGAAGAAGGAGAGATTGTTGGGCAGTCTAGTGCTCAAGAAACGACTGACAAGACAGCTGATTTAACTGGTCAAAGTGTTGTACGTCAGGCCGGAAATCTTACAGTTGAAGCTCCTCCTCCGCCAGCTTATGTACACATGCTGAGATATTCAAACTTTTCACAAGGTATGGACACTCAAAACCTATTCTTAGTTGGGCATATGATGCTGAGAAGAAAATGTATATGGTGAAAAGAAAAAGGGGAGCTATAGAATATTATCAGGACGAGCATGACTTCCATACACTCAGAACTTCAAATTTATATGCTATGGGTCGTTTTTCGTTTATCAATCCAAGTAAGTATGAAAAGGGGAACTGGATAAGGAATATGATTTGGAGACAAAGTAAGACAAACTTCAAGGACTTTAAAACACCCAAATCCAAAGTCATTAAAGATGAGACGCATATAGACCCTAATACTAACAAGCCAATGAAGATAAGGGTTTATAGGCATCCAAGATATGCACGGAAGATCCTTATACATGCTTCGGTACCAGTTAATAGCTTGTCGAACCTCATGTGATGGAGTTATGAGAAGGAGATGGGTGATGCGTTGATTCATTGTGTTGACAAAGATTACCGTATCATCGACCCTGTGGATCTGCTCAGGTTTGGAAGAGAATATTTAATGAGGTTGCAGGCTTATCCGCTTGCAGCTGATGAATCTATCATTTCATAGCAGCATAGTTTGGTTGGTTGGTTACGAAGGCCTTGGACAACAAGATGTATGCTTATGGGGGCAGTTACAAGGCTGCAGACGTGGACTTCTAAATGCATTGATTCACCGAGCCTAAGGGGAGATTGTAGGGATTGAACCTAGACGCTCGGGAAATCAAATCAAGATTATGAAAATCAAGTCGCGCGAGAACTTGAAATTGCCGCGTGAGAATTTGCATCTCGCACGAGAACTTGGAAGCCGCGCGAGAACTATGCGAGAACTTCTAGTTTAGTATAAATAGTTGGTTTTAGAGAGCTTTTGTTATTTCCTGATTTCGCATGTACTTTGTATCTTTCAAGTCAGAAAGCAATAGAAAGTAAAGTTTATTTACATTTGTGTTCATCTTTTGCTTATTATATCTTCTTACCGTGATGATTACATTTCACATTCTTGTCACGAGATCGGTCTGATTCGCAAACTGTTGATCCTTACAAAATCCATTATCAATGATAAACCAACAGATAAGTACAATGACAATAAAATTTTAAACAGCCAAAATCCAAACATCGAACCAAAACCAAGTGTTGCCCATCATCATCGAATCGTTGCACCCACTCAAAGAGGAAAAGGGTAATAATTTGTAACAAAAAAAACACAACAAACACCAGATAACCAACAAACGGGTGAAAGTGTTACCATAAAAATAGCAACTACAACAACCACCGCGTCCCCAGCCGGAACAAAACCACTGCCGCCTACCCGTTGCCGCCTAAGGTTTACAAAAACAGTCACAAAAACCCAGCGGTGAAGGTTGAGGCATCTCGGGCAAAATACAAGATAAAAGCGAATCAGCTTTGGAAACCGACTCCGCCGGCCGGAGAGGGTGGGTCTAGGGTTTCCCTAGGTAAGAACGAAGCATGCAAGCTGAACCCAAACCGGATGCGCAACCGCCACCCCTAAAAACTAAAACCGTCCACTTGAAGCTCCACCACGACCGACGGCCAGCCGAGACACCAGCGATTTTCTCCATGGTAGTAGAGGTGGGCGTCTACGGCGCAGCCGGAAAACGATGGCGGAGCAGGCAGAAGATGGCAGCGGTAAAAGGAGCCCTTACTCCATAAAAAAATCAATGGAGGATGTTGGTGGTTTCTGTAAATCTGGTGATGCTCTAATGGTGAAAGTGAATGGTTTTCCCTTTTTTCCTCTTTTAACTCATATGGGAGGGGGAAGAATGTATAACACAACAAACTTGTGTGATAAAATCATAAAAACCTCAAAGAAAATTATTTCTTTCACTTGCTTTTTAAATATTTAGGGGAATTTTTTCGTGTTTGTGCTCATACATTTATATCAATTTGGTAATACTTTAAATGAATAAAATAAATATAAACAAATACACATAAATATAAATAAAGATAAATATACATAAACAAACTTAATAAAATATTGAAATAGGGATTAAGCAATGCTTTAACTAGAAATCAAAAGGACTGAGTCGCTATGGTTATAAAATTTAAATGATCAAGCTGATGAGTTGATTTGTACTAACAATAAATAAGTTGAATAAAATAAAACGATTTGAAACACATAATTGTAACGTTCGGGTTCAGAACCGATGTTCGGTTGCGGCTGCTAATTGTAATCGATAACCACGCCAAAGCAACCAACACTACTCCGATTTATCATCATCGACCTCAGATTTCAGCTGATCTAAATTGGGAAACAACAACATACTTAACGAAACCATTTGGCCACAACGCAGCTAAAACTGAAATAATCATATGTGTTAGATGATACATAGCTCCTCGTCATTGACGTTCTTAGCATCAAGGAAACAATACACCCAACAGACACTGTAAAAAGAACCATGATAACAACCAACAGCAAGTCTCAGGTGAGGAGGTCCTCATCATCATCGAAAAACGGTAATGCATGTACAAGGAACCAATAGCAAGCCTGAAATGTGTTCTTCATCATCATCGACAGATTAGAACAGGTATCGAAGAATCAGGGCAACAAAGGAGTAACATTGGTGGTCGCACCACCACCGTCGCCACCCTTCTGGCTTTACCTCAACTCCAAGGCGGAGACCGGAAAACACCGACCAAACCCGAAGACACACATGCACTGGGAAAGAACAGGAGATCTATCACCAAAGAAATCGCCGGAGATCAACGGCGGCGGCCGAAGGCAATACCGGTGAACGGGATGTAAATGGTGGGGTGTGGAGAAAACCCCTTATATAAGATAAAAAAAGAAATGACTGTTCATTTCAACCTTGATTAATAATAAGGTAAATTTTAAACATAATCGTTATTAATAGAGTTTTACACACTCATATATTTATATATCTTATTTTAATTTTTTAAATTTCACATATACGTCATACTAAGTTTTTTTATGATATTTTTAAAACAAAAATATATAACTATTCACTTTAATTTGGTTAGTTAATTACAACTTTAATTCATTAAAAGATAGAAGTACACCAACTACTTGATTATATAACCTAATAATTCTAATTAAAACACTTGACTGGAAAATACTTAATTGAGCTGTATAATTTGGCATTGAATTTACCATGTATGACAGGCATTCATTTCATAATCCAAATGTTATTTAGTGGAGTCACGTACAGGCATTTCCTGCTCCTGATGAATAGTAAATTAACCATTACTCTTTTTAACACAATTGAAGACCCTACATCCTGCATGCAACAAGCCAACACATGTCCTAATTTTCTGCCTCACATTCAGCATTTCCAAACACAAATAACCTGAGAATAATATGAAATGAACTTACACAGGTGCTAGCTAGCTAAATCAAGAAAAGTTATACTATATTCTTGATCATAACTAGCAACAGAAAAAAACCATGAATCATCCAGTAAACTTATTATTGTTTTAACTGGGAATTAATATGAGTTCAAGCCAAAAAAAACAGCCTTAGTTTTCTTGAGATCCAGCATAAGATTACTGTGGTTTTTGACAGCAAAAAATGCAAGATTGATCCTGTACATGCGTGGCTTGTTTCACAAACTTGAGTCCTACTTTAATTTGGTGTCTCCATCCTGCTGGCTTAAAGAAAGACATCAAAATAAAGGTATATATTAATCGAATACTTTCGGAATGCTTTGATTCAAAACCTCGGTTGCATTTGCCAGACTCCGCATCACATCGACTTGTACCCTAAGTGAAAGGATATAGTCTAATGCTTCTTTGATGAGGGAGACTTCATCCATGGATTCTCCACCAGGTACAAGTCTTTTAAGCACTTGGGTTCTCTTCTTGACCAATCTTTTCGCTATATAAGTTGCCAATTCGACTTTTGAGGACCCATCTTCTTCGCTCTTTGGGCAACACTACAACTCCTTTTCAAGATCTTCTTGCTTCTAACCCTCTTATGGCATGTGGTCATTTGGCGGATAGTCTCTTGTCGCTTGAAAGGTGACTCGGGCTCTAGTAAATTATCAACTAGAATCGCGCTTTCATCATCCTTTTTAGCTTCAGAAATTAGAGCAATGCTCCAAGAAGTTGTGGCATTTTTGGCAGAAGCCAAAGCAATGTCTGCACAAAGCTTTATTTTCTTCTTTCTCTCCAATACATCAATATTCTTTTTTGATGAACAACATGTTTGAAGACCCTTTATCCATTTCTTTGTAAAATCTCTAGTAAGCTTGCTAGAAGTATGCATCTTTTACTATCTACAAAAAGGTTAATCAAAATTTTATGTTAAATAGTAATCAATGTTCATGATGATAAACAATTATAAACCACATATAGTTTCATTACATTCATGCAAAAATAAAGTACCTTATTTAAGTTCTTGCTTCAAATTGCAATAATAAACTCAAAAGAATCTTAACAACCGTATATGATAACCATACTATATATGTAAAAACAGACTGCTTCAAGATTTTCGAAGAAAAATCGCGTGTTCTGAAAAGAAAAGCGAAATCGTAATCAAGAAAAGCTCCATGTATGGAGAGATTGTATATCTCTTAGAAGAAAACATCAAATTTAAAGCTTGAAGAAATGTACAATATATGAAAATGTACCTTAAATTTCTTTAAAAATATCAATCAATAGCCATGGCAGGTAGCTGAGAAATTAAACTGCGTTGTTGCAGATAGAACATGCAGAAGTGAGGATCCAACTAAAGTGTTGCAGAAAGTGAATAGATGAAAGAATAGAGGAGAATGAAAACGGAGTTAAAGGCTTTATTTATTTGTTGTTTTCTGAAAAGAGAAGAGGAGGGAAGGTGGTGGGGTTAAGAAGGAAAGACACAGCACATGCAATCACATGGGGGTATATGGCCTACAATCCCCCATAAAAACCCTAAGAGGGAATACTCAAAATCTTCCACGATACCAATTTTGAGGAACATGTATATAAGATTAGTTTCTTTTATAATTCGTGATAACTTTGAATTTTTTAAAATTGAGAATTATGTTAACACTTTAGAATTAAATTATTTTGTTAGCACTCAAAAATACTAAATCGGATGATTCTTAAAGAGTTCAAGAACGTTTCACTAAAAAATAACAACCCAGTTAGTTAACAGTTATAATTGTCAATTGAATTGGTTCATTACCTGTACTAGAAAATAACATATCAGTACTAACAAAAATGTTATTACTCCGTTGTTTGAAACCACTAGTTTAGTTCGACAACCTTATAATATTAGTTTCTTTTATACTTTGTGATAACTTGAGTTTTTTAAAATTAAGAATTACTAGTGTATTTCAAAGTGCGCCTTATCTCAGATAAACTAATGTCGTCCGCCGTGGCTACAAAATTTTCGGTTTACCACGCATGACAACGGATTGATCATCTTTTGACATCATCATCACCAACCAAATGGAGTCCAACT
Organism: Flaveria sonorensis; assembly: GCA_025506505.1. NCBI lineage: Eukaryota > Viridiplantae > Streptophyta > Magnoliopsida > Asterales > Asteraceae > Flaveria > Flaveria sonorensis. The sequence continues at coordinate 37,383,145 of CM046426.1, read as the reverse complement.
ATATCGGATGACCCTAGCCATAACAACATATCCAACAGAACAGCTTTCATCTCAAATGAGCAACAGCTAGTCCTCATCGACGTTCTAAAAATTGAAACAACGATGTACCAATTTACAATCAGCCTCAAATGAGGTAATCTTCATCATCACCAACAATGGTACAATAAACATTAAGCATCATAAATAGCACATCCCAAATATAAGCATCCATTCGGATATGGGCCAAGTGTCAATGTAAGGGTAATTGCATAACCACCATTATCACCGTCAACACCATAAGGGAGTCCCAAATAACCACGGGAATCGGGTACGAGTAGCAATTTGAGGGGCATGTCACGCTCTTGCCGAAGACCAACAACACCGTAATCAACCAAGAATAAACACCCACTATGCAGATCTGAAATCCCAAAATGGGACCCACCAACATCGTGACGCACGCGCCACTGTGACAAAGGAAAACATAAAATCAAACCTTTTCCAACCTAACAACTATTGTTGTCGCCACTATCGCCATCAGACGCAAGGCGGCGGAGAGCCACCACAAGTTTCAACGGTGAAGGGTTGATAGGCGAGGGCATGCAATGGCCGAAACAACAATCTGGTGATGAACACCCAGTTCATGCGAGTCCAGTAGCGGAGCTTGAACCACGGTTTGGGAGGGCGGGGTAAAAATAAACTATTTTAGGGGGGCGGGCACTATATTTATTAAAAAAATTTCACTACCGGACCGAAAATTTACACTGTAGAGCCGAAAATTAACACTACTGACTGAAAAAAGAGGGGGGCGGGCGCCCCCGGCCCCTATGAAGCTTCGCCAGTGCGCGGGTCATGCCGTCGACAAAGGCGGAATGAATCGGGGAATGGAGGCTGGATTTACACGGCAGAGAAGAACAACCTCGTGAACAACATTCGGCACGGCGAGTCAGGCCGCTTGCAGTAACAATGGCAAACAGGGACATCGCCGGCAACGCAAAATGAGAAACAAAAGGAATATAAGGGTTAGGTGGCGCATTTGCAAGTCTTAGCATCAGAACATGTACACCCTCAAAATAACTATTCATCCATACACAAACTAATATTAAGGATTTAAGGTAAATTTTAACAATTTTAAATTAAATTATATTGTTAGCACTCAAAAATATTAAATCGGATGATTCTTAAAGAGTTCAAAAATGTTTCAGTGAAAACCGACAACCCTTCATGACATAATTAGTTAGTTGGCGATTATAATTTTCAATTGAGTTAGTTCTTTACCTTTATTTTAAAATAACATAACAGCACTAACAAAATTATACTGCTCCTTTGTTTGCAACCGCTAGTTTCATTCGACAACCTTTTATTTCCAAGGATCCGAAGTTGTCACCGACTTCCTTTTTACTATCGAAATCATTTATTTTACTATTGATATTATTTATTACTATTAAATTCCAATTCTACGCAACTTCTTTTTATAAATTTTGTGATTATGAAGTAACTTCCGATCAAAGCTCTGCCCGTTGGAGGACATCAAGGGCAACGCCTTTGGATCCATCAAGAGGGCAGTGCCCTGTCCTGTAAACCACCACCACCCCCACTCCCTTTTATGGTTTAAGGGGCTACCTACATTTAGTCCATGAGTTGTATTCTAACTCTCACTAACTCTTTAGTCTTTTTTCACTCCATCTTATCCCAATAAAACATTTTAATCTTTAACTTCATCTCACCCACTTTTTGTATAATTTAATATTACACATTTAATTTAAAATCAGAATAAAAAATAATATTAATTAATATAATAATAACACATGTCAGTGTCGGCTCAGCAGAGTGTTTTCTCCGTCGGTGTTCTTTCCGATCTTTATGCATTTCACCGCTCCATCGGAAATTCCCTACGTCTCACTGTACTCCAGCTTGGTAGTTCCAACCGACTGTCCATAGAGGTGTGAATTTCTTTCACGACCCAAAAACACGACACGAATTTAACACAAAATTTGCGGGTTTGAGTTTATTTTAAAATGGTTTAGGTCAGATTTGGCTCGAACCCATGAACCTATTTAGCTAAACAGGTCGGGTTCGGGTTCAACCCAACGGGTTTGCAGGTTGACTCGTTTAACCCATTTTTTTATCTATTTATTGCCTTTTTCATATATTTTGTGTCATTAATTAAAGTTCTTATGTGTTTTATTTCAAAATTTAAAACTTAAAATAGAAATTAACATAAGATTTCATAACAAAAATATAACAGTTTCATTTTAATTGGTATTTTTCTATAAAATAATAATTTTAAAGTATTAACATGTGACAAAAAACTACAAAACTAAAAATACAGGTCAATCGGTCGTGTTCGTGTCAACTCGTAAATTTTCGTGTCGTGTTCAAGTTGACACTTCTTACACAAAATTCGGGTTTGGGTCATGTTTGGGATCGTGTGAAATTTCCGCGCTCATGTCTGGTTGGACCTGACAACCAGAGAACACGACCAGTTTAGCACCCCGTACTTGTCCAGAGTTGAGCCTTAGGATTTGACGGGGTGTTTGAGAAGCCACCTACAAACGCTTTATGCCCAATCATTCTGGATAAAACTTGCATCCTCTGTATTATCGCGGTTGTTGGCACAAAGTTAGCCGATGCTTTTTTTCCTAGATACTGTTATTGGTAATTCTCCGGAAAAAGAAGTTCATGACCCATAGGCCTCTACCTCCACGTGGCATTCATTAAAAACTAAAATAAAAAAATATATAATAAAAAAGTAAAACATTAATAAAAAAAGAAATCATTAATTAAAATCACAAATACATATATTACTTAATAAAATTACAAACTACTCTTGTGAACATTGTTGTTCTTCCATTTCATATCTCACATTCTTTTCTCGTTGTTTTTAGTCGTCAACTTTCTTAACTACCACGTCCATTCCTTGTTAATTGTATTGACAAGTCTTTTGTTACTCGTGTTTAAAATAATATCATGTTAAACTATGCACGTCTGCATTATCCTACTGATTCGAAAACATCTACAAGTATCAAGGTTGTGACTACTCGAAATTAAGGTCATAGAAACATAATAAGACGATTATAACACATAATAACTAATAAGTATCATTACTTTACTAATATCGATACGTGGTCAAAAAAATATTAAATAAAGATGGTAAAATAGTCAAAATTCACATAATTTTAGATAATAACAAAATATTAGCCAAGATTTAGAAGCACCCAATAGGATATTCAGTATGAAGAGAAACACAAAAGAATGAAACTAATCTATTTATAATACTAAAATAGTAACTTAAAGGGGACATTTGGCATATTTCTAGACCCCCTAAGTTTATTTTTCCCGCATTTCTCACATCTTAAATAACTACCTAAATTAAGAAATATTAAATAATTTTAATTCGTATTTAGATTAAAAATTTTTAATAAATTAATAAAGATGTCTTTTTATTAATGTTATATCTAGAAAAAAATTTTTCGTAAAATAAGATTTTTTTCTAAAACATCTAACTTTTTTAAAAATATAAAATATTTTAAAATTGGTTTTATTAAAAAGTAAACTTTTTATAAACTAAAAATAATTAAAATTTGGAGTTATAATAAAAAATTTTAAAAATGACATTTTTAATACGGTTTGTTTTGAAAAAAAAATGCTTACCTTTTTTTGGATAAAAAGTTTAAAAATTAATATTATTATTTATTACTTATAGTTATTACTTATATGTAATTTTAATCATATTTTATTTTAGAATATCATTTTATACTTCATAAATTTTTATTATATTTAATATTTTATTTTTTCAACATGTATAACACACGGGTTTTTTTATAGTTAGTATTAAATAAATAATAATCAACAATTAATCTGAGATATTATGAACATTCATAGCCCGATCCAACCTGATTCAATAATATATCCCTATATCTAATTACATGGTCAAAATTAATCTAATTATTGCAATAACTTTTCAGTATATATTATTCAAATCTTAATTTGTTCATACTAATATCCTTACACCCACTCAATATTTAGCTCACGATTTGACATGTCAAAAGGATTTCTTTTAAGTATAAAAGAAGACAGTTTTCTTTGACTGTATATTTCGCTATGACAATAAACAAAAGTTAAAGTCAATCTCTGTCAAGAGTCGGTTTGTACTTAAAAGAATATTTTTACGCGTAATTAGCTTTATTTCGCCTTGTCACAAGCTAATAGTAAAGATGGATTGAAACTCTTAGCTTTAGATAATGACATACTAATGTTACTACAAATGTAGTTTACAATGATGTTTTTGCTTATTTGTCACTTTATAATCGAAAGTTGTTATTTCTTATTTAATATATAATATTTTTGGTTTTATTTATGTTTTTATGTTATTTAATAAATAACTCTCCAAGTTCCGTGTAATACACGGGTAACTAAAGCTAGTATGTATATATGCAAACCTAATGTTTTCAATCCTTCATGTTCTCTAATCTTCACGTCTTTCTCTTACAAAACATCTAAAACACCTTTTTCGGGGATCTTTTGGTCGTAACAAGTCGAAAACAAACGAGAAGCATTTAAAACTTTTCCCTCAATGTGTGTGTAAATACTCAAAATTTGGGTTTCCTCGATGCATCAGAAACCTTGATAACAGATACAGACCATGTAGAGTCTTCAAAATGAGGCGGTTATTTAATTATTAGGTCAAAGCTAACATAATCCTCACGGACCATAACATCTGATATAATCTATCATAAGTCTTTTGTCTTTGACCTTTTCACTTTCATCATAAATCATTATCAAACCTTCATGAATCGCCAAAAGCTCCTCGAAATCTTCAATGCAACCTTCAAAAACATAAAAAACAAAAATTCACTAATTCAGTATTAATCATCCAAAGTTATTTTAAATCTAATAAATACACATACAAAAATATGTATAAATCTAATTACATCAAATATATTCATACTTAAAGTTTATATGTACTCAAACAAACTTTCAAACCACACTCTAACAATTCTTACCAACAATAGACATATAATAGATATTTCTTAACATATAAAGATCTAAAAGCATAAACAATTTTCAACGAACATACACTTTTTATTTAAAAATAACAATATATTACACTGCAACTTAACGTCCTATCAAATTTGTAAGGTTATCTTTAGTGACTTCACCACACGAAAATATACTGTAGTCCAACTCAGCACCACATTAGCGCACAACAATTACTTTTTTCACCCTTTTAGTGCTTTCGTTACGCCACACCACACCACATTATTATTTAAAAATATTAAATTATTTTTCCAATTCTTTGTAACGATTTTTAACTATTTATATAATATTAATAATAATAATTATTATAAAAATATTCAAACTAACATTCATTAATAATTATAAAGAATGCATTACGTAAAATTAAAGAATTAAAAGAACAAAATAATTAAAAATAGAGTAAATTAGTATTTCAGTCCCTAGGATTTGACGAAACTTACGGTTTTAGTACAACAGTTTATTCATTATACTTATAGCCCAATAGGTTTAAAATTTGTTTCAATTTCAGTCTGTAGAGATTTAACCTACAGACTCATGAAATCAAAACAAGATGTTGAAGACAAAATTCCCGCGCGTGAAGTTTGATCCGCGTAAAAATAAGTTATTGCGCAAGACTGTTTTTGTTTAGTATATATATAGTTTGCTTAGTTCTTTGTGTTCTTCATTCCTGATATTGTGCGAATAGTTTATTTGTAATCTTTATGAGAGAGCAAAACTATTGGAAATTATTGTTGCTTGTTTATACTTAATTTCTTACATCTTCTATTTCTTATCATATTACCATGAGTGATTTCATTTCTTGTCTTTCTCACGAGATCGATTTACAACGAATTCACGATCTTTACAATTGGTATTAGAGCAAGGTGTGCTCAAAATTGATTCAGTTAGCACTTGACGTTTATGGAACTTTTGAGCTACAAATTCGGTTTCAACATGAAGATTTAATTGGTTTGATTTAGTTTGTGTTGATTTTGGATGTTTTTGAGATCAAAGACCTGTTAAACAAGGTTATTTGAAAATTTTAAGACATTTTCAAAGTTAAAATGGCTTTAAATGATTCTTTTAGTGACAATTAGAATTAAACTTGAATGAAATTCACCAATTTGAAGTTCAATTATCAATTGTCAACAAATTGGTGAGTAGTTTCAAGTGGAAAAAGTCCGAATGGTCTCAAAAGAATCTGTGAAAAAATTTTGTTCGCACGCGAAATCTTCATCTTTTGCCCTAAAAGTTCTACAATTCTCAAAAGGTTGTTACAAAAGGATTAACTTCATGCGATAAGTGGACTTATCGTAAAATTCAGTTATTGAATATGTCACGTGAAAAGTCAGAGTTGACGCGTGAGAAGTATAATTTTTCAAGAAATTTTGTGAAGTTTGAAATTCAATTTCACAATGGCCATTAATCCCAATTTAAAGAATCTCACTGCTACCCTAAGTCTAGATAACAAGATTGAAACAAACACTAAACCACCAAGACTCTTAAGTAAGGATGACTATGCTGACTGGGTGTATCGGTTCGAGAACTACGTCATTTACACTAAACCAAGGATGTTATGGTCTATCAAGTACGGACCGTACATTCCTACGTACATTCCTATGTATAAAAATGATAAAGGGGAAATGGTTCAAAAACCAAAATATTAAGTGGATGAGGAAGATATGAAGAAGCTGGAACTCGATGATAAAGCTTATGCAACCATAACAATGACTTTGACTACAGAGATTGCTCAGAAATTCAAGGAATTCAGAGGGGCCAAAGTCTTATAGGATGCCATGGAGACTCAAATCTTAAGAAACAAGGATATGAGGGAAAGTAAAAAGGATATGCTGAACCAAGAATTTAACATGTTTAATCATGTACTGGGAGAGACGTTGGAAAGACAGATGTCTAGATTTGTGAAGTTGGTAACAAAAATGAAGAGTACGGGTATTTTTTTGGAAAACATAGCTATCAGCAAGAAGCTTTTGAACTCACTACCATATAGTTAGAATAACAACTGTACTTCCATTAAGAGAACCAAAGACTTGTTCACTCTATCTTTTAGTGATTTGTTTTCTACCACTAAATCATATAAGATGGATGATAAGCAAAGAGCAGCTAATCTTTTGAACTCAATGGGAGCTAAAGCAACTGCTTTATATGCAAAAATGGTTAGCAATCCAAATTACTATATGAGTTAGTCATAAATGTGTCAGCAACAACAATCTGAAAGTCCTTTTGTTCCTTCTATCCAAGCAACACCAGTTTCTTATTTTCAAGCTACAAATCCTAATTAATATTCCCTTATTCAATCTTAACATGTGTCAGCTCAACCTCAAACCCACACATACTCATCCATTCAGCCTCCACCTCATATTGAACAAGCATATGTTGCTACTTCCAACCCATCAAAACAAACCATTCAGATTGCAGAAGAACATCTTGCTTTGTTCATAACTTTCATGTCCAGTTATAAAGCTTTCATGGCAGGAAGGCTAAGTTCTCCAAACATTCTAGTTAATGATTTACGACAAGTTAATCCTGATGATGTAGAAGAGAATACATCAAGTATCAAATGGCAATGGTGGTGTATAGAGCCAAGACTTTTACAAGATGAACTGGTCAAAAACTGTTTGGGGTGAACAATGCTAGCAAGACTGGATTTGATAAGACAAGTTTGCGATGTTATAATTATGATAAACATGGGCACTTTGATAGGGAATGCACAAAACCAAAGACCAATCCTAATGAAAGTGGTAAAATGATGGTGACTGTCGAAGTTGAATCTAAGAATGATAAGCCTAGCACATCAAGCAACAAAGCAATTGTATCACAGACCAATGGTGAGTAAGATTGGTCTGACCAAATGGAAATACTGGATCTCGAATTATCTAAAGCACTAATGAAGAAATCAAAATAGTTGAAGAAGAAGAGACATCAGAAAATTTGTTAGTTGAGTTTATTCCATGTGACGTGCTTGAAGGAGTATTTTCTAAATTTGAGGAAAAAACTGAAGAGAAGAAAGGATTTGAGAAAGATCAAGTTAATCAGATAAATAATGTTGAAAATGTTATTGAGACTACTCCAGCACAAGTTGAGAAAAGTCAGACTGAAGAAACGATTGTTGTTGAAAAAGTTGTTAAGACGACCCCAGTTAAATAAGGAAAAGAAACATTGCCTTCTATTGCTGTCGAGAATAATCCAGCATCTGCTAACACTCAAAATGCTAAAGCTGTCAAGATTACTCCAGAAAATTCACCAGAAGAAACAACTTATGAAAAGAAAAAATGTTGAAAGCATTTATGGTGAAAGAAATGCTTGAAGCTGCTGCAACATCTAAGATCAAAACTGAGGTATATCATGATTTTTGTACTACTTCTTGTGATGAAAAAGTTTAAAGATACAGAGTTCACAATGAGACCTTGATCTTAGAAGTTGATAAACTTCAATATCAAGCTTGAAAATACAAATCTAATGAACAGATTTTCAGAAAAAAAAATGCTAGAAAGATTAAACAAATCAATTTATCAATTACAACTTAATATTCATGAAATAGAATGCACAAATAATAATTTGTCAAAATGTAATGATAAACTGGCTTTGGAAATAAACAAACTAATCAGTGAACTCTTATCTCCTAAACTTATAGTTGAGATATTTGAACTTTCTTCAAATATGGTCGAATGTATAATTAAATCCCAAATGTCACAAAAGAACAATAGTAGTAAGAGTGGTATAAGATTTTCCAAAATAGCACCACCCATTAATCATGATTTTTCGTGCTTGCCTTCATCAATTACCATAACTGATGAAGATATGAGTGTGGTTTGGGATTTCAACTAAAATATGACTTAAAACCTTCAGTCAACACTCTTTTAACTATTGATCCATTCACAAAAACTAAAACTAAAATCAATGATTCTAATTTTTGTGTAGAAAATATGAAGAAAGAGGGATTTGTGGAAGATTGGAATAGTGATGATGATTTAGATTTTCATGATAATAAAAATAAAAATTGTATAAAAATATTTCCATTTGTAATCCATCACTAATACCAATGATAAGTTTGATTTTTCTATTCTCAAGACTGATTGTTTAACCGAATCTACAAACAAAAGAAGTTAAAAGCAAAAATCATTCATAGTGGCAAATTTTGTAAAAAAATCAATTAATTACATCATCATCTAACTTGAAAATCAATTTCAAGAATAGATTTGTTTCAAAACGTAATATAGACAATGAAGATTATATTTTAAAATAAACAAATACTAGATTCTTTAAAAAAAACTTCCTAATGATGCTAATCTTGTGAAACAAGATGTTTGTAGTTTTGGTGTCACTAAAACTGGTCCAATTCCAGTATCTGTGTCTCAAAATGTTAAAGCTACAACTCATGCCTCATCAGCTTCAAGTCAAAATCAACACATAAAGAACAATTCCTCAATTCTTCCGGATCAAGCTAGAAAACTTTATGTTGATAGAGAAAAACAAGACATTGTTAAAGAATCACACGGCCAAAAATATACTAAAGCCGGATTCTATGATAACTTTGGTGATTATCATAAACAATTCAAGAGAAATACACGAGTGAATGATGCTTATCAGAAACTATGTTGTTTTGTTTATGGCAAACCAAATCTCATGGAAAGAAATTGCATTCATCAATAAAAATCAATAAGCAGAAAACAATTTCATGATTCCATTTCCAAAAATAGAAAACAATTTTTTGTCAATGCCAAGTTTAATAAAATTCAACTCATTCGAAATCTTTTGTTGCAAAACTAAATATTTCTATAAAAGGAAACTTGAGAAAAATAAATGTGATTAAGAAATCACAAAGTATTGATGAACGCGTATCAATTTCTTAAAAAATAATTTGAAGAAAAATAATATAAAATTGACAAAGCCGACTCAAGAATGGAAAGTTAAGGTCAAAACTACAGTTTCAGACATTGTTGATGATTATGTCTTTAATGATAAAAGTGATATAATTTTAAAATTAGTAAAGTACTTGGATGAAAACAATATTCTCAAGTTAACGATGGATTGGGTTCCTAAAATTGATTAAATTTATTAATATATGAAGGAACAACCAAAGCAAGCTATTGATAGCTTATGGCATGTTGATAGTGGTTGTTCTACATACATGACCAGTAACATATCACTGTTAAACAATGTTCAACCTCATAATAGTAGGTTAGTTATCTTTTCCAGTAACAAAGGAGGTAAAATTAAAAAGAATAGTTTCGTTGAAGAATTAAAACACAACCTGTGAAGTGGTTCTTAAATTTGTGAGAAATGTAATTCTACACATTTTACTAATAAAGAATGTCTTATCATTAAACCTGATTTTGTAATACCTAATGAATGGATATTGTTGAGGACTCCGAGAGATAAAGATACATATTTGTTAGATATGAATGGGTCACATTCAATGGTAACAGCTTCATATCTATTTCAAAAGCCTCAGAAAGTGATTCAAGGTTATGGCACCATCGTATTGGACATGTCAATATTAAAAATATGAACAAATTAGTAAGAGGAAATAATGTTATGGGTTTATGTAATGCCCCGATCCCGGGAAGCCTCATAGTTGGTTAATCATAGCATAAATTCACTTTACAAACAAAACATTGCAGCGGAATTAAATAAACATTCATTTAAACTTCATGATCATAGGGTAAAATAACCTTTTTTTTTCCAACTTAACAAAACATAAATACTGTATTTTTCAATTCAACCATATTATAAAATCATGAATGCCAGTCTTGGATCATTTTCAATTCAACCATAAATATTGTAATTTTTGTGTAGAAAATATGAAGAAAGAGGGATTTGTGGAAGATTGGAATAGTGATGATGATTTAGATTTTCATGATAATAAAAATAAAAATTGTACAAAAATATTTCCATTTGTAATCCATCACTAATAGCCAATGATAAGTTTGATTTTTCTATTCTCAAGACTGATTGTTTAACCGAATCTACAAACAAAAGAAGTTAAAAGCAAAAATCATTCATAGTGGCAAATTTTGTAAAAAATCAATTAATTACATCATCATCTGACTTGAAAATCAATTTCAAGAATAGATTTGTTTCAAAACGTAATATAGACAATGAAGATTATATTTTTTAATAAACAAATACTAGATTCTTTAAAAAAAACTTCCTAATGATGTAACCTTGTGAAACAAGATGTTTGTAGTTTTGGTGTCACTAAAACTGGTCCAATTCCAGTATCTGTGTCTCAAAATGTTAAAGCTACAGCTCATGCCTCATCAGCTTCAAGTCAAAATCAAAACATAAAGAACCATTCCTCAATTCTTCCGGATCAAGCTAGAAAACTTTATGTTGATAGAGAAAAACAAGACATTGTTAAAGAATCACATGGCCAAAAATATACTAAAGCCGGATTCTATGATAACTTTGGTGATTATCATAAACAATTCAAGAGAAATACACGAGTGAATGATGCTTATCAGAAACTATGTTGTTTTGTTTATGGCAAACCAAATCACATGGAAAGAAATTGCATTCATCAATAAAAATCAATAAGCAGAAAACAATTTCATGATTCCATTTCCAAAAATAGAAAACAATTTTTTGTCAATGCCAAGTTTAATAAAAATTCAACTCATTCGAAATCTTTTGTTGCAAAACTAAATATTTCTATAAAAGGAAACTTGAGCAAAATAAATATGATTAAGAAATCTCAAAGTATTGATGAACGCGTATCAATTTCTTAAAAAATAATTTGAAGAAAAATAATATAAAATTGACAAAGCCGACTCAAGAATGGAAAGTTAAGGTCAAAACTACAGTTTCAGACATTGTTGATGATTATGTCTTTAATGATAAAAGAGATATAATTTTAAAATTAGTAAAGTACTTGGATGAAAACAATATTCTCAAGTTAACGATGGATTGGGTTCCTAAAATTGATTAAATTTATTAATATGTGAAGGAACAACCAAAGCAAGCTATTGATAGCTTATTGCATGTTGATAGTGGTTGTTTTACATACATGACCGGTAACATATCACTGTTAAACAATGATCAACCTGATAATAGTGGGTTAGTTATCTTTTCCAGTAACAAAGGAGGTAAAATTAAAAAGAATAGTTTCGTTGAAGAATTAAAACACAACCTGTGAAGTGGTTCTTAAATTTGTGAGAAATGTAATTCTACACATTTTACTAATAAAGAATGTCTTATCATTAAACCTGATTTTGTAATACCTGATGAATGGATATTGTTGAGGACTCCGAGAGATAAAGATACATATTTGTTAGATATGAATGGGTCACATTCAATGGTAACAGCTTCATATCTATTTCAAAAGCCTCGGAAAGTGATTCAAGGTTATAACACCATCGTAATGACATGTCAATATTAAAAATATGAACAAATTAGTAAGAGGAAATGATTTTGTGGGTTTATGTAATGCCCCGATCCCAGGAAGCCTCACAGTTGGTTAATCAGAGCATAAATTCACTTTACAAACAAAACATTGCAGCGGAATTAAATAAACATTCATTTAAACTTCATGATCATAGGGTAAAATAACCTTTTTTTTCCAACTTAAGAAAACATAAATATTGTATTTTTCAATTCAACCATATTATAAAATCATGAATGCCAGTCTTGGATTGACAAGTAGCTCTCATCCTTATGCCATCCTTCGTATCTTCCTTAACCTGCCAACTGATATGCATATAAAAAAGTCAGCGTTGCTGAGTGAGTTCTAGTTTTGATAATATAGAAAATATACATTTTGTAAGCTTCACTTGGTGTTCATCCATCATTATACATAATCATTCGTTAAGAGATTCATTATCTTTTTTCCTTTCATTATCTTTCTCTTTCATTAATTAGAATTGCACAAAGCAAGAGCCTACATTATTGGTTGGCAACAAATACTGAACCCCTGTCTGTACACATTTATAAGTGGTAGCTAACCCTTGACAGTTGACCCACACTGCTAGGCACGAAGCCTGCTCATGAATACAGGTCCTATTTATTTATTGGTCAGTCACAAGGATTAGACTCCAAATATGCATCCTGAAACAGTCACACATCAGTTGAGCTAACGACAACAAGGTCGTGCACCTCATTCCATTGTGCTTGCAAGGCTTTTCATTTATTATAAGGGCCCGGGGTAACATTCATTAGGTTACACTATCTTTCTTTTATTCCTTTGTGACCACTTGATTATGCATAATACTTTTAAGATATCCGTCGTCTTATAATCACATATCATGAAATATTAAGTACTCATAATAGCAGCACATAAGAAAAGAATACAACATTAGTGTTAGAATTCACACTATATACCTAGTTCGCAACTAACTAACTAACTATAACACCAAACACATGCAACTTAACAAACACATAACTAAAGCCCCATAACTTATGCTAACTATCAATTAGCAATCACATCACTAATACTAATACTTCCGAAGGCAAACATATGCTTCGGAAGATTTTAAGCTTCGAAAGATTTTAAGATTCGGAAGATTTTAAGCTTCGGAAGATTATAAGCTTCGGAAGATTTTAAGCTTCAGAAGAAACTAAGCTTCTGAAGAAACTAAGCTTCGGAAGAAAACTAAGCTTCGGAAGAAACTAAGCTTCGGAAGAAAACTAAGCTTCGGAAGAAACTAAGCTTTGGAAGAAACTAAGCTTCGGAAGAAACTAAACTTTGAAAGAAAACTAAGCTTTGGAAGAAACTAAGCTTCGGATGAAACTAAGCTTCGGAAGAAAACTTGATTTGGCTTTTATATCTCCCAATTAGAAACATTAGACAAGCATAATCTTCCATTAAACATAAGTACTTAGCACTTAAATTCTATTCCCAAAATTTCAGAATAAACCTAAGTGTTCACAGCGCATGAAATAGGTATATAGCGGACGACTTAAAGTCCTCAGCTGACCGCCAAAGTCCACAGCAGACGGCCAAAGTCCGCAGCGCATGAATAAAATACTAAGCATGTCCATAGTGGATGACATAAAGTATATAAGTGTTCACAGCAGACAGTCTAAAAGTACTTAAAGGGTACACATTGGACGTGCATGCATACTTAAATGTTTACAACGGACATGCATTGTCCACTGCGGATAGTCTAAATGCCTAAGTGTCCACAGCGGACACCTTATCAGTGCTCAAGTGTCCATAGCGGACAACTAATGTCCACAGCGGACAACAAGTTCATCAACTGCGATCCAATCTTGTGCAGTTTCTAGTCCCATACATCATCTTAAGCGTATTCTTAGCATGTATCTATCAGTTACACACTTAAAACATAACAAACAACCATTCAACATCGTAAGATCTTAAAAGAAAACCTTCATCTTTCATAAACAGTCGTATATTCAAGGAAAATCATAGTTTGGTTTAGAAACATCAGTTTAATATACATATCAGCCCCAAAAAGTAGAAAACATGTAAAAGAAGGGATCTAAAACTCACCTTAAACAACCTTCGAGCAAAACACCACAAACCCGAGAGCAAACCTGGAGTTCTAACACCTAAACACACGTAAATAAGCAACTAAACACATAGAAATCGGTCCAGAAGCTTGAACCCAACTGAAACCAAGAAGGAAACACCTAAAAAACTTACCTTTTTGAAGATTTCTTCTACTTTCTCACTTTAGAACCGGTGGGAGTCCTTTATCTCACTCTAGCCGTACGTTGAGTGTATGGGAGAGTAAGTATGGGCGGCCATATCTTCTTTTTAAACCCCATTATGGGACAGTTTGGCCCTTCTACACTTTTAACCCTTGCTTTTTGAAATAAATCCCGTTTGCTCCCTTACTTTTCGTTTCTTTTCTTTTTTTTTTTTGAAATTTTCGGGTGTTACAAGTCCACCCCCCTTATATAGGTTTTGTCCCGGAAACCTGTCACTCCTTAAAGAGGTCTGGGTAGTGCCGTCTCATTTCTTCCTCTGACTCCCAAGTGGCCTCCGATCCCTTGCAATGCTTCCATTGCATTTTTACTTGGCTAATCACTTTATTCCTTAACCGTTTTTTCTTTCGGCCCAAATAGCCACTGGTTGCTCTACGTAATTCAACCTTTCATCAACCTCGATGTCTGTGAGAGGAATAACAACGTCAACTTCCACCAAGCACTTTCATATGTGAGATACATAGAACGTAGGATGAATCCCATGCAGCTCATCAGGAAGTTCCAGCCTATATGCCACTTGACCAACTCTGGCCATCATTTTGAATGCCCCGATATACCTTGGGCTCAACTTCCCTCGCTTTCGAAACCTGATAATCCCTTTCCAAGGAGATGCTTTCAACATCACCTTATCTTCGCCTTGGAACTCGATTGGCCTCCTTCTCTTATTAGCGTTGGACTTCTACCAGTCCTTTGCTGCCTTCATAAAAGCCTTGATCTTTTCCAATTTCTCCGACGTGGCCACAATGATCTCGATACTTCCCAACCCCTTCTGCCCGATATCACCCCAACACACCAGGGTTCTGCATTGTCTCCTATAAAACATTTCAAATGGTGGCATACCTATACTGGCATGATAACTATTGTTATAGGAGAACTCTGCCAACGGTAGGTGTTCATCCCAGCTTCCACCAAAATCGATAATGCATGTCCGGAGCATGTCCTCCAAGCTCTGAATGGTCCGTTCTGATTGACCGTCTGTCTGAGGGTGGTAAGTTGTGCTAATGTGTAACCTTGTTCCCATCGCATCATGAAATTTCTTCTAGAACTTGGACGTGAGCAGAGTGTCCCTATCAGAAACAATAGACACCGGCACACCATGACGAGTTACAATCTCCTTGATGAATAGCTCTGCCAACCTTTCTGACAAGTAGGTCTCTCGGATTGGCATGAAGTGAGCACTCTTCGTTAAGCGATCTACAATCACCCAAATGGTATCACATCCTCTTGCCGTGCAAGGCAATTTCATGATGAAGTCCATAGTGATGTGTTCCCACTTCCAATAGAGTATATCCAAGGGTTGGATCTTCCCGTATTTCTTCTGATGCTCCGCCTTCACTTGCAAACAGGTAAGGTACTTACTCACATACTCCATTACGTTGTGCTTCATTCCCGGCCACCGGTAATCTTTCTTCATATCCTGATACATCTTTGTAGCACTGAGACGAATTGAGTATCGAGTCTTGTGATCCTCATCCATGATCTTCCCTCATAGACCTCCATAACGAAGAATCTACATCCACTCGAAGCGGTTTCTAACACCGAGAGTGTTCTCACCCAACTCAAAGACTAGGCCCTTCATTCACTCGGAGTTAATTCGATTCTCCTTTATAGCTTCATCCTGAAATTACTTGATCTGCTTCATCACATCAGAGGTCATGATCATCTGATAAGCCTTTACCCGAATTGGCTCGAGTCTCTCCTTTCGGCTAAGGGCATCCGCCACTACATTGGCCTTGCTCGGATGGTAGTGGATCTCACAGTCATAATCCCTGATCAACTCTAACCACCTCCTTTGCCTCATATTGATACCCTTTTTCTTGAAGAAGTACTTCAAGCTCTGATGGTCAATGAAGATAATGCTTTCTCCTACTCTAGACCCCATATAAACTTCACATCCTTACGGGTCAACTTAGTCAATGGTAAAGCTATCTTGGAGAAGTCTTGAATGAACCTTCTATAGTAGCCCGCCAAACCCAAGAAACTACGAATCTCAGATGGCGTCTTTGGAAACTTCCATTGCATCACTGCTTCAACTTTTTCCAGGTCCACCCTGATCCCTTCAGGATTAACCACATGACCTAGAAACTAAACTTCGCATAACCAGAACACACACTTGGAGAACTAGGTGTACAGCATCTCCCTTCTAAGCGTATCAAGCACTTCCCGAAGCTAACCGGCATACTCTTCTTCGCTCTTCGAATAAATCAGGATATCATCGATAAACACAATCCCTGATTTATCTAGCATAGGCCGACACACCCAACTCATCAGATCCATAAAAACAACTAGCGTGTTGGTTAAACCAAAAGACATAATGAGTAACTCGTAGTGTCCATAACACGTACGAAAAGTTATTTTAGGAATATCCTGCTCCAGGTATCAGATCGATCTGGAACTCGTTGGGCACAAAGTATCAGATCGATCTGGAACTCGATCTCGTGATCAAGTGGCACACCTGATAGATCTTCCGGGAATACGTGTGGGAAGTCACACATGACCGATACGTCAGACAATTGTGGTACTGACGCATACACATCCTTCACATAAGCCAGATAGGCACCACATCCATGCCTCATACACTTCTCTACCACAACCATCGAAATTACTTTCGGGACCGTACTGACTATATTGCCGTAAATCGTCACCGAACTCCCATCAGGCGCGGTCAATCGAATCATCTTCTTACGACACATGATGTTTGCCTCATAGGCTGCTAGCCAATCCATCCCTACGACTACATCAAATCCACCTAAGGGCATCACGAACAACCTATTAGAGAACCTATGGCCTTCAAACTCTATGTCATAATCTTCTACCATATCTGAAATCCTGGTAGACTTACCAATGGCAGTTTCTACATCGAAGGGCTCATCAATCTTTCTACTTGTAATGGGAAACTTATCACAGAAGGTAGCAGAAATAAAACTCCTACTAGCACCAGAATCAAAAAGCACAGAGGCACAAGTTTGGTTTACTAGGAAGATACCTGACACCACGTCGGGGTCCACCCTAGCCTCCTCCCGGATCATAGTGAATGCCCTGGCTTTAGCTCTTTGCCCCTCCTTCTTCTTCTCGATCCCCTACCTTGCTTTGGAGTTCTAAGCCCTCTGCTTCTTGCAGTCCCTGTTCAGATGCCCCGTCTCGCCACAGTTGTAACACCTGACCCCGTGACAATCTCTTGTCGTGTGGCCCTCCTTCCCACACTTGAAGCAGATGTTCGATCCCCACCTACATTCTCCCACATGGTCTCTCCCATACTTGCTACACACATTCACCCCTACATCAGTTGCAGCCACCTTACGACCCTCTACCTTCGCCTTTTTTCCTGTGGGAGTGAAACCACCACTACCAAAACATTTTCCATTCCAGTTCTTCCCTCTCCTTTCATCTTCCCTTACGGCCCTAATGACCCTAGTCACCACAGATGGCAGAATCGTGTGCATGACTTGATGGACCCCCATAACTATAGCCTCCTTCACTAAGGCCTTCAGATCAACTCTCTCATCCCTACCTTCATGGTGATGAAGCTCGGGCTCTTCTAGTGCCGTTTTGGCAGTCTTAGCCTTGTTCCTCGTGACACGCGGCCTAGCACCACGTCCAGCACGACCTCCACCTCGAGTTGCATTCCTAGATTTTCTACCCGCCATAAAATCTACTTCCTATAAGATTCGAACACCAACAAGGTCATTTAAGGTAATAGCTGAGATTATGTCAAGTATAGTAAGTCCCTAATTACAGTGGCCAGCTATGATTAGCCACTTACTTTACTCTTCATTTCCCAAGCATTTCCTATCCTGACTATATCAACATCCAAATCTACTAAGCAAATAAATCAAATAGCACACACACAAAAAACCGGTTAACTTTAAGAAAATTACCTGATGGCACGTAGCTACTTGGGCTGGCATCCCTCCATTTAGTCCCATTTTCAGTTTAAATTTAGGTTTTGAAAATAATTTATCCAATTCTCTTAAACTTTGGCTCTGATACCAACTTGTAAGGCCCCGATCCCAGGAAGCCTCACAGTTGGTCAATCATAGCATAAATTCACTTTACAAACAAAACATTGCAGCGGAATTAAATAAACATTCATTTAAACTTTATAATCATAGGGTAAAATAACATTTGTCTTCCAACTTAACAAAACATAAATATTGTATTTTTCAATTCAAACATATTATCATTCAAACATATTATCAAATCGTGAATGCCAGTCTCGGATTTCCAAGTAGCTCTCATCCTTATGCCATCCTTCGCATCTACCTTAACCTGCCACCTGATACGCATATAAAAAGTCAGCATTACTGAGTGAGTTTTAGTTTTGATAATATAGAAAATATACATTTTGTAAGCTTCACTTGGTGTTCATCCATCATTATACATAATCATTCGTTAAGAGATTCATTATCTTTCTTTCTTTCATTATCTTTCTCTTTCATTAATTAGATTGCACAAAGCAAAAGCCTACAATGTTGGTTGGCAATTAATGCCCAACCCCTGTTAGTACACATTTATAAGTGGTAGCAAACCCCTGACAGTTGACCCACACTGCTAGGCACGAAGCCTGCTCACGAATACAGGTCCCATTTATTTATTGGTCAATCACAAGGATTAGACCCCAGATGTGCATCCTGAAACAGTCACACATCAGTTCAGCATTCCATTATGCTTGCAAGGCTTTTCATTTATTATAAAGGCCCATGGTAACATTTATTAGGTTACACTATCTTTCTTTTATTCCTTTGTGACAACTTGATTATGCATAATACTTTTAAGTTTTTCGTTGTCTTATAATCACATATCATGAAATATTAAGTACTCATAATAGCAGCACATAAGAAAAGAATACAATATTAGTGTTAGAATTCACACTATATACCTAGTTCGCAACTAACTAACTAACTATAACACCCAACACTTGCAACTTAACAAACATACAATTAAAGCCCCTGAACTTATGCTAACTATCAATTAGCAATCACATCACTAATACTAATACTTCTGAAGGCAAACATTTGCTTCGAAAGATTTTAAGCTTCGAAAGATTTTAAGCTTCGGAAGATTTTAAGCATCGGAAGATTTTAAGCTTCGAAAGGTTTTAAGCTTCAGAAGAAAATAAGCTTCGGAAGAAACTAAGCTATGAAAAAAAACTAAGCTTCGGAAGAAACTAAGCTTTGAAAGAAAACTAAGCTTCGGAAGAAACTAAGCTTAGGAAGAAACTAAGGTTCGGAAGAAACTAAGCTTCAGAAGAAAATAAGCTTCGGAAGAAACTAAGCTTCAAAAGAAACTAAGCTTCGGAAGAAAACTTTATTTGGCTTTTATATCTCCCAATTAGAAAAATTAGACAAGCATAATCTTCTATTAAACATAAGTACTTAGCACTAAAATTCTATTCCCAAAATTTCAAAATAAACCTATGTGTTCACGGCGCATTAAATAGGTATACAACGGACTACTTAAAATCCACAGCGGACCGCCAAAGTCTACAGCGGACCTCCAAAGTCCGCCGCACATGAATACAGTCTAAAAGTACCTAAAGGGTACACAACGGACGTGCATGTATACTTAAGGGTTTACAGCGGACATGCATTGTCTACAGCGGATAGTCTAAATGCTTAAGTGTATAGTGGACACCTTATCAGTGTCCACAGCGGACAGCTAATGTCCACAGCGGACAACAAGTTCATCACCTACGATCCAATCTTGTGCAGTTTCTAGTCCCATACATCATTTTAAGCGTATTTTTAGCATGGATCTATCAGTTACACATTTAAAACATAACAAACAACCATTTAACATCACAAGATCTTAAAAGAAAACCTTCATCTTTCATAAACAGTCATATATTCAAGGAAAATCATAGTTTGGTTTAGAAACATCAGTTTAGTATACATATCAGTTCCAAACAAGTAAAAAACATGTAAAAGAGGGGATCTAGAACTCACCTTAAACATCCTTCGAGCAAAAAACCACAAACCCGAGAGCAAACCTTGAGTTCTAACACCTAAAAACACGTAAAGAAGGAACTAAACACATAGAAACACATAGAAATTAGTCCAGAAGCTTGAACCCGACTAAAATCGAGAAGGAAACACCTAAAAATCTTACCCTGTTGAAGATCTCTTTTACTTTCTCACTCTAGAACCGGTGGGATTCCTTTATCTCACTCTAGCCATACGTTGAGTGTATGCGAGAGTAAGTATGGGAGGCATATCTTCTTTTAAACCCCATTATGGGCCCGTTTGCTCCCTTACTTTTCTTTTCTTTTCTATTCTTTTTTTTAATTTCCAGGTGTTACAGTTTACCTTTGAAAGAATTTCAACTTGTTAAGCATTGTCTGTTATGTTCTAAAGATAAACAACACAAACTTTCTCACAAACCAATTGTTCATACTAAAATTGAATAAATCCTCCAATTGTTCTGTGAGTGTGATAAGCTTAGGACAACGTGCATATTTTGGTTATTAATATTTTTCTAGATTTACTTGGGTTTTCTTTTTAGCAACGAAGGATGAAACGCCTCACTTGCTAATAAAGGTCATGGATCTCGTCAAGAATCTGGCTGATAAGAATATAAAGTGAATAAGAAGTGATAATGGAATAGCATTTTGTAATCACATCTTGAATGAATTCTATGATTCAAAGGGGGTAGCTAGACAATTCAACGCAGCAGGAACTCCATAGCAAAATGGAGTTGGTGAAAGAAAAAACAGAACATTGATTGAAGCGGTTCGAACAATGCTATCTGCTATAAAATTTCCCTCATTCATTTGGGCAGAGGCTTTCAATGCTTCTGGACTAATTTAGGTGTTTAGGTGTTTCCTAATTCACACATATAATGTTGTTTATTTATCAAGACACGATTCTAACAAAACCAATGTCAGATCTGCTCCAGCTTGGGTATATGATTATGCTTTATTGTTTGACACCTTAATCAATCTTCTTATGTTTCTGCAAATAACCAACCTTTGACATCATCCTTTTATGATGTATTTTTTGATGATGTTGGACCTATTCAATCTTCACTCAAAGGAATATATTCAGATATTAGTTCTTCTTCAAAAGTTTCAGTTGTTCAACCCTCTAATCCAAACATAGATCAAGTTCTTAATTCAGAATCCTCTTTGTCATAATAGTCTAATTTGAGTCTAGTTAATTAGGTTGTTGAACAAACTCCACAGGATGCAAATACATTTTCTTCTTCTACACAAGATGTTCTGATTAAAACAATTTAAGTTCCATTTGAAGATTTCTCTGCTGAGCCACATTTATCAGATACAACAGATTGTGACATAAATCAAGAGGAAAATATTGTTTATCAACCAGATGAAGGAATTGTTGAAAATGAACCTATTGGTCACATTTCTAACTTAGATGAACTTACTTCTGAACATTAGATTCCTCAATTGAGAATTAATAGAAACCATCCAACTGTTGTAATTATCGGTCCATTATCTCAAGGTGTTCGCACTAGAAGCCAATCCGTAGCCATCAATACATGTTCTTATACATGTTTTGTCTCTCAAATAGTGCCGAATAATGTTAAAATGGCATTGAAAGAAAATAGATGGGTTGAAGTGATACAAGATGAACTGATGCAATTCAAGAAGTTAAATGTGTAGCATTTATGTGAACTTCCAAAGCATAAGTTGCCCGTCAGAACTAAATGGATATTTCACAATAAGAAGGATAAAAAAGGTGTTATTGTTCGCAACAAGGCGAGACTTGTTGTACAAGGATTCTATTAGGTTCAAGGTCTTGATTATGAAGAGGTCTATGCTCTCATGGCTAGACTTGAATCAATTCGTATCTTTCTGGTATATGCTTCCTTCATGAATTTCAAAGTTTATCAAATTGAAGTTAAGACTCCTTTTTTGTATGATGTATTGAAAGAGGAAACCTATGTTTGTTAGCGTCTTTGTTTTAAAGATCCAGATCATCCTGATTATATTTACAAGTTAGACAAAGCACTCTATGTATTGCATCAAGCACCTCATGCTTGGTATACTACTCTCACTGAATATTTGCATAGAAACGGATATACTAGAGGCGCTATTGATCAAACTTTATTCATACAGAAAACTGGTGATGATCTCATTCTTGTTTAAATCTATGTTGATGACATTATCTTTGTATCTGCGAATGACGGTATATGTAAGGAGTTTGAAGCGGTGATGAAGAAGAAGTTTGAAATGAGTTCTCTTGAAGAAATATCATTTTTCTTAGGTATTGATGTGCTATAAATTATACATAAAAATCATATCAAAAGCACATCAATTATTCCTTAATATCTTCCTTAAAATGGTGATTATGTACTTAAAAATATTAAATTGTGTTTTCAGGTGTTCAAAAAGGAAAGATGGACAAAAGAAGCATATTTAACAATAATTTGAAGAAAACCAAGCATTGAAGTCCAAGCATGGGGCCATGCCTCATTTAGCACGCTCCCATGACTTGCCTGAAACACACCCCCGTGTTAAAATTAGCACACCCCTGTGTTTGGACATCTGACAGGAAAAAAAGTACTGTTCCCAAAAAGTAAGCATGGGGCCGTGCCCCACCCCTAACACAGGGTCGTGCCCCATTTAACATGGGGCCATGCCCGAAACCTCCTGTATATACGAACTGACCAACTTTTGTAAGCATTGTACTAGTGTGGGGTCGTGCCTTTTAAGCACAGGGCTATGATTAAACACTCCATAAAGCCTATAAATAGAGGCCTAAGTTCATCATTTGAGCAAGCTTTTGGTGGGAGAGTTACTCTACTGACTTCTCTCGAGAATCAAGACTTGAAGATCATTTCAAGGCTTGGGAGGTGCATAGAACACTTGGAAGAAGCTTGGGATTGTCTAAACATCATCCATTATGGATCATCGGTTTGGTTATTCTATTTTACTAATAATTTCATATCTATCTTCTATGTTACTTGTTATGTTCAAGCTCATTATGAGCTAAACACTTATTATCATCCTAATTGGATGAAACTTATGTAATTTGTGTTAAATTAATGGTGTGATTTATGTTATGCTAATATTATGGTAATCTTGAGTAAGCTTTTGATGGGTAGCATTTACATTTGAACGAGAAGTTATGAACTTATGATTTGTAATTGTGAATGTCATACAATGTTGAAAAACGTATGAACTAACTTATATTCGTGAAACAAGTATTCATAACAAATCTATGGCTAATGACCTAGAAATGGTTATTAGAAATCATATAACTTTAGCTTTCTGATCATTTGCAGGTTCCCTTTTATTAATCTAAGAAATATACAATCATTATTATGGTTTTCTAAAATGAATAGCATGTTAAAAAGAAACCTGATCAACTCTCTTTCTAATATTAAGTTATGTTTTAGAAATCGTATATTAAAAGATCACATTAGATTTACCTACATTACTAGTGGCTTTAATTGATCAGTACTGTAAGTTACTCATGCTGGTGTCCTAGTCACTACGGAGCTGGCAGATGAGAAATCCGCATTGGCTCACGTTTATTAACATTAACATAACTACTTAAACTTATATCATTACTCATACCATGATATTCATCATAGTTACATAAGTGAAATCTAATTAGGATGATAGCCTTTATTCCCTATTTTAAAACCCAAAAGTTTCAATCTTACTTTTACCTTTATTTTAATTATTATTTTTAATCCCTAAATATTCTTGGTTACTTTAATGCAACTTATCATTTTCACAAAACAAAAATCAAATCTGGTAGTCAATCATAAAGGTTGTTGAGTAGGTTCGATGTGTCCACGGATTGATACTCGTTTCTTACCATCACTATATTACCACACGATAAGTACACTTGCCTTTTGTGTGTGTAGTTTAGTATTAGTAATAACCAGTTAAAACTGAATCTGTGCGAAAATCTTTATCAAAAATATAAACAATTTTCACATGCACCTAGTTTTTGGCGCCGTTGCTAGGGACACACGACAGTTTTGAAAGTCAATCCAAATTTCTTACTATCTAGTTTATATCTTGTTATTATATTTTTGTTCAAACTTATTTTATTTTGTTTGTTAGTTTGTCTTATTTAGTTAGTTTATTTACATTTGCGTGATTCATTCTAAGCCTTAGTTAGTTTATGCTTCCTTAAGTTAGTGTATGACCGACTCGTCTAGTACTGAACTTATTTCGCCTCTTTCGGGACCCGAACGACTTTTCAATCAAAGGTTATGCGAAAGACCACAACAACAGCAACAATAATCGAAGAAGATGTTTTTGAAGGCACACCATCCAAAGAAGACAATGCTAATCAAGACGAGGAAATGAAGATGACACACTATGCCACACCGTCAATAGATGGTTATGAGTCTAGCATTGTGCAACCAGCAATAGCAACCAACAATTCCGAGATTAAGTCTAGTATTATCCAACTCGTAGAAAACTCAGTTTAGTTCCACGGATTGCAAGAGGAAGATCCTAACGCTTACATCTCACGATTCATTCGTATCTGTGTAACTTTCAAAATCAACAACTGCTTAGACGATGCCACTAGACTAAGAATTTTTCCACTTTCACTTCAAGGTCTAGCTATTGACTGGCTTGATTCGCTTCCACCTGGTTCCATCACTACATGGGCGGAAATAGCTGAACAATTCCTTTTGAAATACTTTCCATCTGATCGCACTGCCAAACTAAGAAGCAGCATCACAAGGTTTTGCCAAGACGACATTACATGCAGCATGGGAGAGATACAAAGGTCTCCTTCGGAGATGCCCATATCACAGAATTGATCTATGGCTACAGTGTTAAACCGTTTACGATGCAATCAACGGAGCGCACAAACAAGTTGTCGTTCAAAGTGCGGGAGGAGATTTCCAAAGTGTCACGCCAACCGAAGCATACCAAGCCCTAGAAGGAGCAGCAAAGAAGAGCTTTGCTTACAATCCATTAAGAAATAAACCCAGTTCTAAAGGCATTCATCAAGTAGGCTCCAAAACCCTAGTTGCAGTCCAATTAGAAGCCGTAACCAAACGATTTGAACAATTGCAAGCCGAACTGAAACAAAATCCAACACGATGCAACACATGCGGAAATTCACACAAGACCAATGAATTCCCACAAAGCATGATGATGGTTGAAGATACTGATTACTTAGGAGGCCCAAACAGTTCATATAGCAACAACTCAAATTGGTGAAACAACTCAAATTACTAGAGAATTTGGAAACAACCAATCATTATCGGGATTCAACCGAAGGCCACCCTACCAACAACAAAAGCCACCACACCAAGGTCCAAGAAATAGTAACCAAGACCGTGGAGCATCATCAATGGAGGACTTATAAAGAAATTGTTGATAACCACACAAGCCACAGATGAATACATCCTAAAATCTGATCGAAGAAATAAGAAGAGGTTCCAAAGAAATGAAGCTGACATCAAATACAAAAAAGCATCATTGCAAACCATTGAACACCAAGTAGGTCAGATAGCACAACAACTATCTGAGAGACCCCAAGGTGCTTTGCCTAGCAAAACTATAACAAACCCTAATGCACTAGTGAAAGCTATCACCACAAGGAGTGGCAAAACTACTCAAGGTGATGCACCTGTATTACAACTCATCCTTGAAGAAATAGAAACCAAATTCCAAGTAATGCAAGTGATAAGAAAAAGCAACCTGTTGCTACTAAAGAACTAGCCAAGAAATACATACCGCCACCACCTTATGTTCCACCACCTCCATATCCAGGACATTTGAGACAAGAACGAATGGAGGCACAATATGGCAAATTCCTAGGGTTTATCAAGCACCTCCACATCAATCTACCATTAGTGGAAGCCTCAGCCCAAATGCCAAATTATGCTAAGTTCTTGAAGGGTGTGTTGTTAAACAAAAAGAAACTGGAAAACTTATCGCACGTAGTTTTAAATGAGGAATGCTCTGCAGTTCTTTAAAACCAACTAGCTCAAAAGATGACTAGTCCAAAGAGCTTTATCATACCTTTCCTAATAGAAAATCTTCCTATTAGTAACTCTTTAGCTGACTTAGGTGCTAGCATTAACCTTATGCCTTATGCGGTTTTTGAAAAGTTAAACTTAGGTGAACCTAGACCTACCCGTATGAGCATCAAGTTAGCTGATCGTTCCGTCAAATATCCGAGGGGCATCGTTGAAAACCTTTTAGTTAAAATCGACAAATTTGCATTTCCTGTTGATTTTTTGATCTTTAACATGGATGAGGACAAGAATGTTCCTCTTATCCTAGGTGGACCTTTCTTAGCAACCAGCCGAGCTCTCATTGAAGTTTGCACCGGTAGACTTACACTTCGAGTGGATGAGGAGGAAGTGACATTTGATATAGGACGATCCATGAAACATCCTTAATATCATGATGACTCACTCTATTACATTGATGTATGCGATTCGATCATAAGCTATCATTTAATGGAATCCCTTGAAAATGAAGCTTGTAACACTCAATTAATAGAAGTCCAAACAACCAAACCCATCTTTGAAAATCAAATCATTCCAGAACCAGAATTTGATGAAACATCGTCTCATCAAGAAGCATTCGAGATCCTTGAACAAGAACTAGAACCTAAAGCTAAACCATCTATAGAAGATCCTCTGGTTTTAGATCTCAAAGAACTTTCATCTTCTCTTGAATACACCTTTCTTGAAAACACATCTCAACTTACTCTCATCATCTCATCCGTCTTATCAAATGATGAGAAGAACAAGTTGCTTAATGTGCTTAACGCACATAAACGAGCAATTGCATGGAAAATCATGGACATCAAGAGAATCAATCTGACCTTTTGCACTCACAAAATACTAATGGAGGAGAACTTCAAATCCATCATTCAACGTCAAAGATGTTTAAATCTGATCATGTAAGAGGTTGTGAAGAAAGAAGTACTCAAACTGCTAGATGCCGGTTTGATTTACCCTATTTCTAATTCACCTTGGGTCAGTCTCGTCCAAGTTGTTCCAAAGAAAGGAGGAATGACTGTTCTAACTAACGAGATGAATGAGCTTATTCCAACTCGTACAGTTACATGATGGGGAGTTTGCATCGACTATCGCAAACTTAATGATGCCACAAGGAAAGATCACTTCCCTCTACCTTTCATTGACCAAATACTTGAGAGATTATCTGGAAAAATATTCTATTGTTTCCTCGATGGTTTCTCAGGTTATTTCCAAATTCCTATTGAGCCTGAATATCAAGAGAAAACGACATTCACATGTCCATATGGCAAATTTGCTTATCGACGAATGCCTTTTGGATTGTGTAATGCCCCTACTACATTCCAAAGATGCATGGTAGCAATCTTTCATGACATGATCGAACATTCAATGGAAGTTTTCATGGATGACTTTTGCATCTTTGGGAACTCATTTGAACAATGTCTTGAAAATTTGGAAAAGATGTTGGTTAGATATGAAGATTCTAACCTTGTCTTGAATTGAGAAAAGTGCCACTTCATGGTTACTGAAGGAATAGTGTTAGGACATAAAATCTCTCAAGCAGGGCTTGAGGTCGATCAAGCCAGAGTCGACACTATTTCCAAACTTTCGAATCCCATAACCTTGAAAGAAATTATAAGCTCCCTAAGTCATACAGGATTCTACTATCGTTTTATTAAAGATTTCGCAAAAATCGCACGACCAATAACTCAACTCCACGAGAAAGACGCACAATTCGTATTTTCCGATGAATGCATTAGTGCATTCAATTTGCTGAAGGAATGACTGGTAATGGCTCCGATTATGGTTTCCCAAGATTTGACACTACCATTTGAACTCATGTGTGACGCAAGTGATTTCGCAGTAGGAGTCGTGTTAGGCCAACAGAAAGACAAACAATTCCACCCAATTTACTACGCGAGCAAAACCCCAAACGATGAGAAAAAAAACTACACTACCACCATGAAAGAGCTTCTTGCGATAGTTTTTGCGTTTGACAAATTCCGCTAGTATCTAATCCTTTCAAAAACAATCATTTGCACCAATCATGTAGCCTTTCGTTATCTATTCAACAAACAAGATGCAAAGCCGAGACTGATTCGTTGGATACTTCTGCTTCAAGAATTTGACATTGATACTCGGTTCTTAGCATCACTATATTACCACACGATAGGTAGACTTGCCTTTTGTGTATGTAGTTTAGTATTAGTAATAACCAATTAAAACTAAAACTATGCAAAAATCTTTATCAAAAATATATTTTTCTTCACACGCACCAGTATCCAAGTTAAACAAGATCACCAGGGTATTTAGATACATCAAGAGAAATATGTTCATAGTATTATGGACAAATACAAGTTTCAAGATTCCAAGATTACACCAACTCATATGTCATCTCGTCCCACTTAATCTCCTAATCTCACGAGTGAAGGCATTGATCAATTTTTGTATAGATAAATGATTGGATCCTTAATGTATCTCACTGCAAGCAGACCTAACATTATGTTTCCAGTTTTTTAGTGTGCACATTATCAAAGTAATTCGAAGGACTCTTACATGAAAACTGTTAAGTGGATTTTTAAGTATCTTAAAGGCCAACCATAACTTGGACTTTGGTATCCCAAGAATTCTGAATTTAACTTGTATGCTTATACTGACACTGATTATAGTGGTTGTAATTTGGATAGCAAATCAAGTACAAGTGGTTGTTAATTCCTTAGAAGCAAGTTGATTTCTTGGTAGCGCAAAAAGCAAAACACAATTTCATCATCTACCGTAGAGGTTGAATATGTGGCTACTTCACGCTGTTGTTCTCAAAATTGTTTGGATTAACAATAACTTCTTGATTACGGTCTTAATATTTTCAGCACCACCATATGGTGTGATGATTATGTAGTCCTAAACATTGTGAAAAATCCCATTCAATACTCAAAGACAAAATACATTGACATCTGCATGCATTTTATTCGTGAATGTTTTAACAAAAAACTTATTCATCTCGTTCAAGTCACCTCTGATGAAAACATTACTGACTTGTTTACCAAGGTATTTGATCATTCATATTTTGATTTTCTTGTCAGATCTTTGGGGATGATTAACTTTGGTTGAATACCAGACCTTACCCAAAAATATTTTCATTTTATAGTTAGTTAAAATTGTTTTTCTAAAGATAATCACAATTTTAGGGGGAGAAAATTGAAAATACAAAAAAAAGATTTTGTTTTAGGGGGAGTTATTTTAAAATTTAAAAAAATCAAAAAGATTTTGTTCAATAGATATAAGTTATAAAAAATGAATGTTCTGTGTTGTAGGAAATTATAGTACATTTCTTAATTTTGTTATATTACATACAAAGGCTTAAAGGAACTAACTTGGATTCTATTTGAAATGTTGATAGGCTTTAGTTCCAAGAATGAGAAGAAAAATGTTTGTGATGCACTGGAACTAAATCCATTATGTCTGAAGTGGGTAACATATCAAGATTTTGTGGTAACATTAATTCCATGCTAAAACAAATTGAGAGTTACAGTCTTGTCATACTCAAGCTCGTCATTCTCTGAATCTGTAATTATCATAGAATATATATATATATATATATATATATATATATATATATATATATATATATATATATATATATATATATGAAATGAAAAAGAACGAAAAGTAAAGTCAAAAAAGAAAATTATTCAATGACAAAAGAGAAAAAAGATTCCAAAGAAGGCCATATAAGAATAACAAATGTCATCAAGTACAAAAATAAAAGATATGTCAAATACATACATACTATATGGTAAAAAATTTAATTTTCAAGAATATGTTTTGACATGGGAGGTGAAATCAAAAGATGGGACTTGTAAGTCCAAATTGGCATGTAAGTCCTAAACATCTTGCGAGGACAAAACAAAAGTGTGAATGGCAGTTGATAAGTTCTAAAACTTCTTAATATTAAGTGTTCAGAATCGTTTCTCTGGCTAGTTAAGCAGATAAGAAGATTCAATAATCATGAAGTTACTTACCAGAGATGAAAAGTTAAGTCAAATTGGGGTGACTCGAAATCTCAAAAGTGTCTTGAAGCTGGATAGGAGTTCTACAAGATTTTTGATTGTAGGATCCACTGATTTCATATAAAGTAATGAAACATGATAAAAATCACAACATTTTTGTCTTAGTAAAGTTTGAGGTTTGAGTTTAAATTTGAACAAACATATTGACAATCAACTTAACCAGTATTATTATAAATACAGCGGGAAGATGTTAATAATAAATTTTAGAGAAATATGATATTATAATAGAAAATTCACAAACATTTTAAGTTATGATTAGAAGAAGTTGACTGTTTTTAGATTTCAAAGTTTGAAAAATCTCAAAACTACAAAAAGATTTTATGATTTTATTGATTTGTTATACAAAAATTATTTTTCATGAAAATTAAGGTCTCTAGTTAAATTCAACACTTGATTAAACATAAAAGTCAAAATAATAAAACAATGTTCAAATAATTGAAAGATTTAAAATTTTTTAAAAATTAAAATTCAACAAGTACTGATGCGAATCCTGAGTTCTCGCGCGAGAAGTCAGACTCCTATAAAATTAACAGTTGTGCGAAAAGCAAAATGTTCGTTTCACATATCAGTTCAAATTTTCTCTAAAATTTTTTTAAGTGTTGCTTCAATTTATTTGATACTTGTGTTTATTGTGGTCGATTGTAGATTACTAAGACCTAGACAAGGTATATTGATGATTAACAGGAGGTTTAGAATGATTTTGAATTAGAATCGAAACTTTAAATTTTTAAATACTTAATTTTTGATGAAATTGAATGTTAATATACTTAATAACCACTAATTCAACACTAATACAACAAGTTTCAATGGTTTAAACTAAGTGAAATGACTTGAAATTGAAAATGATTTTTGATGTTGTCGCACACGAAAATTTACTGAAATTATGAATAGACGCGAAAACTTTGAAATTTGCATGAACTATTCGCAAGAGCATCTTTGACGGTTCGCGAGATAAGTTGACATTTGGCCAAATTTGATTTCATGCGAGTAGTAACATTTCGCGTGACAAGTTGGAAATTTCTCAAAACTACTCGCATGCGAAATGTTGTATATTTCACGCGAGAAGTTCAAATTTCAATAATTTTGAAACTTTTCTAAGCCTGATTTCAATGAAATCTGTGACTGCTTAAATGTTTACTTTGATTACAGATGGCTAGACAAATAGTTTTCAATAAAAATCATAATGCTATTGCTTATCTTGGGGAAGTGCCTGTAGATAAAGTGTTATTTCATTCTCTGATTGAAGAGCTTAAGATGTCTCGGATACATTATGCCATTACGGCCAATACATCTAGTTACACTAATGTTATAGATGAGTTCTGGTCAACGGCTGCTAATGAGAAAGATATTCAATGAGAGCAATGTATTAGTGCTACTGTGAAGGGCAAGCAAGTTGTGATCACTATTGAAGTCAAGATTGATGATGCTATTGCTCGAGATTGTTTACAAAGGATGGGTTATGATCACCGATATCCTTCGTTAGAGAAGAAGCATTGCCACCCTTTTGGAAATTCTTATTTTGTGTGGTAGTTTACCGTATCAGCAATCTGAAGGCTTGTCTTGATAGCCTAAGTGGTGTTTTTGGATCACTGTTGGTTTCTCTTGTCGATGACATACCTTAAAGCATATCCAAGGTGATAGTTGCAGAGATGCAAAAGAATGTGATTGCTTCAGCTGGGAAAAAGTTTATCATGTATCCAAGATTCATGCAGCTGATAGTCAACACTGCTCATCCAGAGTTAGCCATTTTTGATTTGGTGACATATTCTATCATGGTGATGAGGAAAGATATATTCACATACCTGACTGGTACAAGGGGAAATGCTTAGAAAGGAGGCCATTTTGCAAAACTTGGTAGGTTTACTGATGATTTCTAGCATGATGACTAGCAAACACAACAACAAACCATAAAAGAAAAACCTCAATCTGACCCTATTGGTTCATCTTCTAGAACTCCCGATGATGCTACAGGTTGCTCATCTCGTCAAAGGGAGATGAAATCTGATGAACAAATTGATTCTTGGTTTAAGAAAAGTTCTAGTGATACTACGAGTGAAGATATTGGTAGCGTTTCATACATTCTTCAAGAAAGACTAAGAGTGCCAGTTACCCCAACCAAACGCACTGCTAAGGATACTGATACAGATTTTGTACCTGAAGATTCTCTAACAACAAAGAAGAGAAAGAAACCTATGGCACAAAAGAGAGCTATTTATTATTCCAGTACTAGTAGCAGGGGTAGAGGACGGGGTATTGTAATTAGAAGACCTCAAACTCCAATGACCACTATATCATCGGATAGAGATATTCAAGTGTTTGAGCCGCCAGTGACTGTTAGTGAGTTTGTTCATTAAGAGACTCATGTGACTGTTATAGAAGCAACTACTGTAATAGAAACACATATGCTCATAACAGATGATATTCAAAGTACACCTCCTAAAGATCAAGGCAATGATGATATTTTTGGTATGGATGATTTTATCAACACTCCTCCAGAGCATAGTCTTTCAGCTAGAACATCCTTGAGTTCACCAACATCAGTTACTCTGGAACGTCCTTAAATGTTCTCCATGATCTTCCTTGTTCTTAGAATAAATAAGTATGTTGTGTATAAATATGGTAACAAATTTATCAGAATAAGGCTTGCAAACCCTTTTCAACATATCCATAAATGCAATTGGAGCATTTCTGAGTACAAATGGCATCACTATGAACTCAAAACGTCCATATCTAGTTTAAATTACTATCTTCAGAATATATTCCTCGTATATCTTCAAATGATGATAACCAAATCAATCTTGAAAAATAAAATGTTTCTTGTAACTAATCAAAAAGATCATCAATTCTTTAAAGTAGGTAACAATTCTTAATTGTTACCTTATTCAATTCCTGGCAATCAATGCACATATGCATTGATCCGTCCTTATTAACAAATAGGATTGGAGCTCCCCATGTGAAGAGCTTGGTCATATAAAACTTTTTTTCCAGCAATGCATCCAACCGATTCTTTAGTTCTCTTATTTTTTTCTTAGTACCAGATTGATTCTAAATTCCACTTCATGATCGAATTGTATTCCCAGTAACTCTTTAGGAAATAAATACGTAAATTTTGCTACAATACGTACTTCTACAATCTTCTTACCTTTTTAGTATCGGATACCAAAACTAGGTGTCCAAAAAGTTCCATGTGTAGTAGGTACAAAGGAGTTGTGACTAAATTCATTTCTTTAGAACCGTCATATGGTTCTAGATTCAGCAAGCATGATCTGTCATATGTCATGTGTCGGGAGCATACACTATGCACAGTCCATAATTTAGTTTTGGCTTGTGAATGATCCTGCAGATAAACAAATTTGGTTAATGATGAATGGGGACCCAAGCTTTTTTAGTCTTGGGTCTTCTAATTTTCAGCATATTTATATCAATGTTAAATGCTGAGGGGGTGAGAGTTAGCTTTGGGTCAACTAAGGATTCGACAGATGTCTTTGCTTGCTAGGCTTTTCTCTTGGTTTTGCCTATTGTCTTGACATCATCCTTTATGCCTTAACCCCTTGAAGCTTTTGGAGATGGTTTTTGCCTTCAGATATTCTATCTTCCTTTCCTTCTTCCCCCTTTTCTTCTCTTCTTCCTTTTCTTTCTTCTCTTTCTCTTTATCTACATCCTCAACTATATCATCCTTCTCCTCCCTCTCTTCTATCTTAATCCTTTTAGCAAATGACTTTGTACAGATGGGTTCGGCAGATACTTGCTTCTTTACTTCAAGGTTGCATATAGGTGTATATGTGGGAATGCATATTGTTGGAGGTTCCACAAAATTATAACCTAGACCTGTCTTGGTTTGATACAACCTTTGGGAGTTTTAATTAAAATCAAGCAATTCTTCAAACTTTTCAGTTTGAAAATTGTATTTATCAACATAGGTTTTAGCAATGGCTAAATCACCTTGTGCTGATTTTAATATGCTCAAGAGGTTACCAATTTGGGTCGCTAAGTTGGTTTGTTCATGTTTTAATTTTGAAACAGTCTTTTTCAACTCCATTATTTTATCTTTTTGAGCTTTCGGCCATTAGTGCATTGTTGATGGGAGTTACATCTTTCACTTGGAAGCTACAGTCAATCACCTCTTCTCCAGAGGCTACCGCTGCTGTATTCCTTGGCAAAGTGTAACACTTTACCTTGCTTTTGTCAAACCCAAATCCTGATCTTCGTTGCTTCAGGAACTTTCTTCCGGTCCTCTGTTGAAACTGCTTGGCCCTGAAGGATATCATTGCTATCTGGTAGTTGATATCCATTTCTTTAGGGTCATCTGGATTAATGCATTCTAGATCTTCTTCAGAGAGTTAAAAGAAGTTGGCTTAGTCATTGATAAAGGCAGAGTTTGTGGGATATGATTGTGAAAAGGATGTTAAGGGTGGGTTGATTCCATCTACTGAATGATGGTGTTGATTAAGATTCAATAGTTGGAGATTCAGGGAAGGTGATCATAGGTGCTTGATGAGTCACCATAGGAGTTTGATAGACTTGCGAGTGGGAGAGATAATGAACTGGCTCATGAATAGGGGCCATGAGAGCTGATGACATTAAGAGATTTGAAGATCTGCCCAGTGAAGCTTCATCTGCATCCATCTCCATTTGATAAGCACTTAGGATGTCGTATATGTGACATCCGGTAATTTTCCGTTACCAAACTCCGTTAGTTCCGTTAAGTCTTGCATACACGTGTCGTGCGCACACACTCGTTGTCGTTGAACGTTGGTGACTTAATAACAATCAGTAATGATAAATTTATGATAACTAAGTTAATAATGTGATTTTTAAGTTATGCTTATGTGATTAAAATGTTAACTGTAATTTTATCGCGTAACGTGACAACGTGTTATATTTGTTTCGTGCGTTGTGTGTCAAATGAAAATTCTACCTAATTATTATTTGTGGCTAATAATAATAATGTTTAGTAGTTAAAAACCTTTTAAAAACTAATTAAAAGCCTAGTTTTATAAAATGCAAGTTACAAGGGCTTAAAGGGTAATTAGCACTAATTAATTTAATTAAAAAAATCAAAAGAAAACCCTAATACCCCATTCACGGCTGCGACACCTTCTTCACACACACACAATTTGAATTCGGTCAAGAACACCCACAAAGCTACAGATTTGATCGAGTTCCAAGCAATTCAACAAGTTAACAACATTCCTTTTGCGATTTAAAGGTTAGAATTCGAGTTCTTTGATGGGTTTGGTGTATAGCCGAAAGTTTTAGTCGATTTTGATGATTTGGTGGCCGATTGATGCTTGTTTGTTTTTGTTAATGTGTTTGTTAGGTAGATTACATGTTAATTAACGTCAAGTATGCAATAAAGGTTGGATTTTTACAAGTTCTTATGGGATCTATGTTAGGGCCAAAACCCTAATTCGAAAATCTAAAATTGGATGTTGATTGTTGGTTGTTTGTGGATGTTACTATGTTAGTTAGATTGAATACATGTTAGTTAACGTTGATTGTGCAAGAAAGTTAGGATTTTGATGTGTTGTTCATAGGTTACTAAGAATAGTAACTTTATTTTGCATGAAATGTTGAATTGATGATGAATTGGTGTTATAGATATGCTTAAGATGATGATTAGATGCTAGATGGTTGATATGAACGTTAGGAAATCAAGAAGATGCGTGGCAGTTCATACATTGCTTAAAATAGTAACTTTTTGATGTTGAATGTGATGAATCATGATGATTTGGTGTTTTGATCATGCTAGATGTTGTTATGAACTTGAATTAGTAAGTGATTGATGGATTCATGAATGTTTTAGGTGTTTGATGGATTTGGGATGAACTTTCCCAAAAGGGAAACTTTAATTGTGAAATCTCTTAAATATGATGACTTGGGTATGTTTGGGACATTAGGACCATGCTAGTGTGTTCATGGATGGTTTCTATCATTAAATGTGTTGTTTAGGTTATATGAATGTTGATTTGGGTAATTATCTGTTTTGGCCTGTTTATGGAAAAAATCATGGTATGAGTCATATAGGTAAGGTAGGACTTTTGTTGATTGATGGTTGATTAAGAATGAACATTTTGGATGATATGAGCTATGGAAAATTGGTATGTTAATGATCATCATACACACGTGCGAATCTGAGGCCCCTACTTAGTAGGATTGGTAGGGTTTAGGGTGTGAAGTCGTGAGTGGCTTCACATGGCATGTGATGTGTGATTTGATCCTTGTATGGTGTATTATTTGTGTTATAGATGTTATAAGCATGATAATAGTTTGAGATTCGCATGACTTGTATGATATCTGGCGGTATGATGATCTAATTAGTACATGTGGTTAATGAAGTGTTATATGTAATCAGTTTGTATGATAATCATGTGTGATAGGCTGTTATGCTTGTTTGAATGGAAATTCACCTATAATGTCACCAACGGTCAAACGGGTCAACTGGGTCAAGTGTGTCTTGTCTTTCTAAAACCTTGAGTTCTTTGGGTTGTAGAGCACTTAGGGTTTCATATTGATTCTGTGTACACGTACTTATGTACTCATGTGTTCTAGGTGACCTTTGAAGGTTGTCTTTCCCCTCTTTCTTTCAAGTTAAGCTCTAAGTTAATTCTTGCGCGCATCAGGTGAGTTCTTGCCCCACTCTTTTTTTACATAATCTCTTTTGGGGGAGATAGCATACTGTTGATCACAAATGCTTTTAAATATGAGTGTGTATAATATTAATATAGTGTTGTTTACCATGGAAAGTCCTCATACTTTTGGATTGTTAATATTGACTAGCAGGAAATTTTGGGTAGTACTACTGCGTTTGACGAGCCCCACCTGTGCGACTCGAGGTCAAACGGGTGCACTTTTGTCCTAACATATATTCGTCATGACCTGGTAAGTTGTGACGGGAGGCACAAACTATCACAGTCAGCTTCAATCGCGAAATCACTATGTTTAATATTTTCATGTTAATAGACTATCTATCTATTGCAATACACTACTTATGCTCTAGAAGCTGTTGATTGGTTTATATTTTAACGCAAACTCTTGAACTCACCAACCATGTGTTGACTTTGTTAGTATGTTATTCTCAGGTTAAGGTTGCTATTGCCTAGAAGCACGTCACACGGGTCAGCATCATGGTGTTTGGCAGCATGTTATGAAACATTGTTTTGGGTTAAGAATGTTTAAACATCGTGTTTTGGTTTTGCTTAATACTTGGGCGCGTATGTTTGCGCATTTTCAAATCATGTTTCATCGTTTTGGGTTTACTAGTTTATTTAACGCCTCCGCATGGTTTTAAAGTTTGAACTTTGGTTGGTTTTATTTTAAATGTGGAATATAGTGTCGTTCTGAGTAATTATTGACTGTGATCCTGGTTAGTTCACACGCCTCGCGGTAAAACTCCGCTCGTGGATTTTGAGGGTGTGACAGAATGGTATCAAAGCCATTAGTTATAGGGAACTAGGTTGCATACACACACTAGACTATAACCGCACAGTTGTTAGTTACTTATCGCTTACTCTCCTTACTGTATACTCATTGGCATACGCAACACGTACTTCGCAGCATGGCATCGTCGTCCAGAAATTTAGGCAAGAGACCTGCACGATCTGAGTCACCTCCTACGTCTCCCGTACCTGATAGGGGATTTAACTGGCCCCAACATCCTTATCCTCCTGGCGAGATAGACTGGGATCAGCCTTTCATACCTCCTGAGCTCGATCCTCCGCGGAACTGGGATTTCTACCCCACCTACATAAACCGTATGGCTTACAGAGTCTGTCTTCGTAAAATGCAACTGCCCGCCTGCTGATCAGGTGAAGTATGCCACCGGGACATTGGAAGGCGCATCACTTTCCTGGTGGAATGCCCAGGTGCAAATGCTGGGTTAAGCCATGGCCAATGAACTACCTTGGGATGAGTTTAAGGGGATTATGACCGAAGAATACTACCCCCAAAATGAAGTGCAAAAACTGGAGAGTGAGTTCTGGCAACTCAAAATGCAAGGCTTAGAAATTGAAGCCTACACGACCCATACTCATGAGTTAGCTACTTTATGCCCAGGGATGGTGAATGAAATGCACAAGAGGGTTGAGCATTATATACGGGGATGGGTGCCTGAAATTCAAAGTATGGTAACTGCCTCTAACCCCACTACCATACAACAAGCTATCCGAACAGCCCACAGGCTGACTGATCAAGCAGTAGAGCAAGGTTGATTACCTAAGCGGGGTGCGGTGGCAAGCGTGCCCGACCATAAACGCAAGTGGGATGGTTCAAGCAACAAGGGATCATCATCCAGCAGCCAATCTCAACCTTAACAACAGCAGCAAAGTCAGCAACAGCAACGGAAGTTCAATAACAATCGAAGCTTCAACCAGGCGACTCCCTCAAATCAAGGACCCGGTGGGTATGGCGGAAGACAGATGAAGTGCAACCGGTGTAACTACCACCATGTGGGTCGATGTGATAACTTCAAGTGCCAACATTATGGGAAGATTGGTCACGCAGCCAAAGACTGCTGGGGTGAACTGATGAAAAAGCCACAATAATCACAAGAAACTCCGAAAGGTTGTTTTGAGTGTGGAAAAGAAGGCCATTACAAATGCAACTGTACCCAACTTAAGAGGAATGGTAATGGTAACAACAACAATGGAAACAACAGCAACAATAACAATGGCAACAACAATAACAACAACAATAATAATGGCAACAACAATGGAGGCAATAACAACAATGGAGCCAAAGGAAGAGCCTTCATCATTGGCTCAGGTGAGGCTCTAAACGATCCTACAACAGTAACTGGTAAATTTTCGGTTAATGGTTGTTTTGCTACCGTATTATTCGACACCGGAGCCGATAGAAGTTTTGTGTCCACTAGGTTCTGTAGTCTTTTAAGTGAGATTCCCTCAGCTTTAGAATCTAAATACACCGTAGAGTTAGCTGACGGTACACAGATTCACGTAACGCATATTCTTAGAGACTGCAAGATAGAGCTTGCTGGTCATACATTCACCATAGATCTCATGCCTGTTACGTTAGGAAGTTTTGACGTAGTAGTAGGCATGGATTGGCTTTCCGATAAACAAGCGGAAGTCATATGCCACGAGAAGATCATACGGATTCCCATTGGCAAAGAAGTCCTTACAGTCAGAGGTGATAGGAGTGGTGCGGTGATAGGCATCATCTCGTATATGAAGGCACAGAAGTTGTTAAAGAAAGGTCGACTAGCCATATTGGCAATCGTCACAGATAAACAGACTGAGGAAAAGAAGTTAGAGGATATCCCCGTAGTTCGCGAGTTTCCCGAGGTGTTTCCGGAAGACTTTCCTGGAGTACCACCTCATCGTCGAGTTGAACTCCAGATTGAATTGACTCCAGGAGCCACTCCAATTGCGAGAGCACCGTACCGGTTAGCTCCGAACAAACTGCAGGAATTATCTGCCCAACTACAAGAGTTGTTGGATAAAGTGTTTATCCGACCGAGTTCGTCGCCCTGGGGAGCGCCAGTTCTATTTGTGAAGAAGAAGGATGGTACATTTCGAATGTGCATTGACTATAGGGAAATGAACAAGGTTACTATCAAGAATAGATATCCCTTACCTTGTATCGATGATTTGTTTGATCAACTGCAAGGATCAAGCTATTACTCTAAGATTGATCTGAGGTCTGGGTATCATCAGCTGAGAGTTCGAGAAGAGGACATCTTGAAGACTGCTTTCCGTACATGATATGGTCACTATGAATTTTTGGTCATGCCATTTGGGTTGACGAATGCACCAGGAGTATTCATGGACCTCATGAATGGTGTGCGCAAACCCTATCTTGATCAGTTTGTTATCGTCTTTATTGATGACATACTGATATACTCAAGGACCAAGGAAGAACATGAGAAGCACTTACGTTTAATCTTGGAATTACTTAGAAAGGAACAATTGTATGCAAAGTTTTCTAAGTGTGATTTCTGGATACGTGAGGTACAATTCTTGGGTCATATTGTCAACGAGAAGGGAATACATATTGATCCTGCTAAGATTGAAGCGATAAAGAATTGGTCTGTTCCTAAGACACCGAGTGAGATACGACAATTCCTTGGATTAGCGGGATATTATCGACGGTTCATCGAAGGATTCTCTAAGATTGCACAACCTCTCACAGACTTGACTCATAAGGGAACAACATACAAATGGGGTGAGAATCAGGAATCTGCTTTCCGGTTGCTGAAACAGAAACTGTGTAGCGCACCAATATTAGCGTTACCGGATGGTAGTGATGACTTCGTAGTCTACTGCGATGCGTCTATTCAAGGACTTGGATGCGTCTTGATGCAGCGGGATAAGGTGATAGCTTACGCCTCTAGACAATTGAAGATTCATGAGAAGAACTATACCACCCATGACTTGGAACTGGGTGTGGTAGTTTTTGCCTTAAAGATCTGGAGACATTACTTGTACGGTACCAAATGCACCATCTACACCGATCACAAGAGTCTTCAGCACATCTTTGAGCAAAAGGAGTTGAACATGAGACAAAGACGCTGGGTGGAATTGTTAAACGACTATGATTGTGCTATTAAGTACCACCCGGGGAAAGCAAATGTAGTTGCTGATGCGTTGAGTAGAAAAGAGACTGCTAAACCTCGACGTGTGTGAGCTCTGCAACTAACGATTAGTACGCAATTACCTGAACAAATCCGAGAGGCTCAAACAGAAGCTTTGAAAGCAGAAAACATTAGGTCTGAATCGTTAAGGGTATGGAAAAACAATTGGAAGTAAAAGCGGATAGGATTCGTTACTTCATGGATAGACTATGGGTACCTCTACACGGAGACCTGAGAGACTTGG
Organism: Flaveria sonorensis; assembly: GCA_025506505.1. Classification (NCBI taxonomy): domain Eukaryota; kingdom Viridiplantae; phylum Streptophyta; class Magnoliopsida; order Asterales; family Asteraceae; genus Flaveria; species Flaveria sonorensis. Next base: position 37,341,627 of record CM046426.1, on the reverse strand, counting down.
TGATGAGTGAGGCACACAAGTCTAAGTACTCTATACATCCGGGATCTGAAAAGATGTACCACGATTTGAAGGCGCACTATTGGTGGCCTAACATGAAAGCAGATGTAGCTACTTATGTGGCAAGTGTCTGACCTGCTCAAAGGTGAAAGTGGAGTATCAGAAACCATCTGGTCTACTACAACAACCCGAGATCCCTATGTGGAAGTGGGATCAGATATCAATGGATTTTATTACTAAGTTACCTCGCACTTCTACGGGTTACGACACAATATGGGTTATCGTGAATCGATTGACAAAATCTGCTCATTTCCTAGCGATAAAGGAAACAAACAAGATGGAGAAATTAACTCGACTTTATTTGAAGGAGATCGTTTCGAGGCATGGAGTACCGATCTTAATTATTTCTGACCGCGATTCTCGTTTCACATCACACTTCTGGCAGTCGTTGCAGAAAGCTCTAGGTACACGATTGGATATGAGTACTGCTTATCATCCACAGACTGATGGTCAAAGCGAGCGTACTATACAGACTTTGGAGGACATGTTACGTGCTTGTGTGATTGACTTCGGGAATAATTGGGAAGTTCACCTACCATTGGTGGAATTTTCTTACAACAACAGCTATCACACTAGCATAAAGGCGGAACCTTTTGAAGCTTTGTATGGGAGAAAGTGTAGATCACCAGTTTGCTGGGCTGAAATTGGTGATAGTCAATTAACGGGTCCCAAGTTAGTACACGAGACAACTGAGAAGATTGTCCAGATAAGAAACCGCATGGCCGCAGCGCGAGACAGACAGAAAAGCTATGCTGACAAGCGACGGAAACCTTTGGAATTTCAAGTTGGTGACAAAGACTTATTGAAAGTCTCACCATGGAAAGGCGTGATTCGGTTTGGTAAGCGAGGAAAGCTAAATCCGAGATATGTTGGACCATTTGAAATCTTGGAAAGAATAGGTCCAGTAGCTTATTAACTAGCCTTACCTGATTCATTGAGTGGAATCCGTGATGTATCCCATGTTTCAAATCTGAAGAAGTGCCTAACGGATGAAACTATGGTTGTACCGCTAGAAGAAGTTCAAGTAGACGAACAGTTACGCTTCATTGAGGAACCTGTCGAAGTGATGGATCGTGAGGTGAAGACACTTAAGCAAAGCAAGATACCCATTGTCAAAGTTCAATGGAACTCGAGACGTGGACCAGAATTCACGTGGGAACGTGAAGACCAAATGAAGCTTAAGTACCCTCAGCTATTCGAAAGGACGATGCCAGCCGGCGAAGGTACTAATTAAATTTCGGGACGAAATTTCTTTCAACATGGGGATGATGTGACAACTCATCCAAAACTCATTCGATTTCGATTGCCAATGCAGTAGACCAGTGATGGAACACTCACCATGTAACGCAATTTTCGGGACGAAAATTCTTTCAACATGGGGATAATGTGACATCCGGTAATTTTCCGTTACCAAACTCCGTTAGTTCCGTAAAGTCTTGCATACACGTGTCGTGCGCACACACTCGTTATCGTTGAACGTTGGTGACTTAATAACAATCAGTAATGATAAATTTATGATAACTAAGTTAATAATGTGATTTTTAAGTTATGCTTATGTGATTTAAATGTTAACTGTAATTTTATCGCATAACGTGACAACGTGTTATATTTGTTTCGTGCGTTGTGTGTCAAATGAAAATTCTACCTAATTAATATTTGTGGCTAATAATAATAATGTTTAGTAGTTAAAAACCTTTTAAAAACTAATTAAAAGCCTAGTTTTTATAAAATACAAGTTACAAGGGCTTAAAGGGTAATTAGCACTAATTATATTAATTAAAAAAATCAAAAGAAAACCCTAATACCCCATTCACGGCCGCGACACCTTCTTCACACACACACAATTCAAATTCGGTCAAGAACATCCACAAAGCTACGGATTTGATCGAGTTCCAAGCAATTCAACAAGTTAACAACATCAAATCTTGTTCCTTTTGCGATTTAAAGGTTAGAATTCGAGTTCTTTGATGGGTTTGGTGTATAGCCGAAAGTTTTAGTCGATTTTGATGATTTGGTGGCCGATTGATGCTTGTTTGTTGTTGTTAATGTGTTTGTTAGGTAGATTACATGTTAATTAATGTCAAGTATGCAATAAAGGTTGGATTTTTACAAGTTCTTATGGGATCTATGTTAGGGCCGAAACCCTAATTCGAAAATCTGAAATTGGATGTTGATTGTTGGTTGTTTGTGGATGTTACTATGTTAGTTAGATTGAATACATGTTAGTTAACGTTGATTGTGCAAGAAAGTTAGGATTTTGATGTGTTGTTCATAGGTTACTAAGAATAGTAACTTTATTTTGCATGAAATGTTGAATTGATGATGAATTGGTGTTATGGATATGATTATGATGATGATTAGATGCTAGATGGTTGATATGAACGTTAGGAAATCAAGAAGATGCGTGGCAGTTCATACATTGCTTAAAATAGTAACTTTTTGATGTTGAATGTGATGAATCATGATGATTTGGGTTTACTAGTTTATTTAACGCTTCCGCATGGTTTTAAAGTTTGAACTTTGGTTGGTTTTATTTTAAATGTGGCATATGTGTCATTCTGAGTAACTATTGACTGTGATCCTGGTTTGTTCACACGCCTCGCGGTGAAACTCCGCTCGTGGATTTTGAGGGTGTGACAGTATAACTCCTCAAGAGTCATTATCTTCAGATTCTCAGTTCTTCTTATGGACATAGTATAAATTGTCCATGTCTTTGGTAAGGATCTTAAGAACTTTCTGAGAGCATCATTATTCTCCATCTTCACTCCAGCTTCGTTAAGAGAGTCTAGAAGTTCTACATTTCTAAGATATGTAGCAATCATGGTTTCACCACTTATGAAACCAAAGTTTTTTAACTTTTGTTTCAAGACATCTGTTTTGTTTTCCTTCATGTCTTCAGTATCTTCAAATCTAGCCTTCAAAGCTTCCCAAAACTTTTGAACATTTATGAATTTCTTGAACAATGCATGATGCTTTTAGGTATGCTCATTCTAATCAACCATAAAGACTTTAAATGCACGTCCATCTTCTTTAGATCTTCATCTGAATACTTTGTAGGATCTTTTGGGATCATTACTTCATCTTCACCAGTGGCTTGGACCATGGGGACAATTCGGTAGATACAATCAAATGGCTTAGAAAGCTTGCCTCACTGTACAAGTATGATGACTTTTATACTAAACAATAAGAATAAACTATTCTATGTTCAGATGCTACAGTTGAACAGGTAATCTATGTATCGGAGTTAGCAGCTTCAGTACTATGTTGTCTCCTAAAGGTGAAACACAACAGCCGTCGGCATAGACAGGCTTGTTCTCAGCAACATTCAATAAGCAAATAATGGAGTTATCTGCAGATTGGTAGTTGACCTGTGTGTGCTGATATGCAGTCTTTCAGCACATGTAGTTTGGTATTTTCCTGGCATCAGCAGTCATTCAGCATATGTCATTCGTCACTTAATTCACCACTTGGCCTGATTTGGTAGTTGAAGGCCAATGCTGAAATCCAGAGTTTTTGGCAGATTCATCCTTCATGATTCAACAAAATGCATAAAACATTTCACATTTACATAAAACTTAACAATCCATTGCAGCAAAAGAAAAACTTCAAATTTATCATCAACCATCAAAACTTGTTAGAAATTAGAAATTGTCTTAAAAACATTAATATTTCATTTAAAATAACTTTTCAATTGGTAACCAAGATGCAAGTATTTGAGTGCCAAGTAACTCTATTCCATGTCATCCTCAACAATAGCAATTACCTATCGACTATACAAAGAAAAGTTAGTATTTTTTTAGTGAGTCCTAGTTTTTTAAATCTATAAACATATACATTTACTTCTTTTATTGAATACACATTTATCACTCGTATAAGTTTATTTGACTTTCATTTCATTCATTAAAGTATTAGTTAGCTTTCTTTCATTTACTATCTTTCTACTTTCTATAGATCGAGTTTATGCATACCAAGAACCCAAACCATTTGCTTGACAACAGATGTCAAACCCATATAAGTAAATAATGTTGTCTAGTTGAACCCCTCATTATTGACACATACAGAGAAGCCTATAGCAAGCATGTGTTTATGGGTCCATTCCTTTCATTTATCTCACATAATTGAAGTACATTCCATTTGATGGTTGCAAGATTTGTCATTAGCCTACGTTCTTCTTTTAATTAAGTTTCACTGTCTAGTTTTACCCATTAAGGTTCCACTTCCAATACGTATATTATTCCTTTTTTTTTCTTTCATCAAAATTTTCATACCATCTGTAGAGCCTGAATTTTCACAAACATAAGCATAACGTACAAGGCCTATCATAGTAGAGGGCAAACCTACATTAGGTCAACCCACAGGTCAAAATTAAGAACTAATAATCATAACGAGGATTCATGTTGTCCGAATGCTACCCTAAGCCATATACGTTTGTTGATTTGAGTACTTGCCATTGGCTGAATACCTTTAGAAGCTGAGGACTCCATGGAGCCAAGTATTGATATAGCCTAATACTTTCCAAAATGCTAAGAATTAAAAAGGAAGTCAAGTGAATACATATGGGCAATTACTTCCTATAGCTGAGAACCCCATATGGGCCAAGTACATGCTACCGACCGAGTACTAAGTGAGCTAAGAACTATGTTATACGAGTAAAACCTTATAGATCTAATCTTCATCAAACAAACCATATCTAACACTCATATTTTATGGTTCATGCATGATACCTGTTCTACCATGCAGCCTCGTTGAAAAACATAAATTTCAACATAAACGTACTAGCTGTATGTATCAAAATATTGGTCTAGAGTATAAGCAAGACCCCGTTCCCGGGATGCTTACAGTTGGTCAATCATCGCATAATACATTTAAGATTCAAACACCAATACGGTCATTCAAGGTAATAGCTTAGATTATGTCAAGTATAGTAAGTCCCTAATTACAGTGACCAGTTGTGATTAGCCACTTACTTTACTCTCCCTTCTCCAACCATTCCCTATCCTAAACACATTAGTATCTAAATCTACTAGGGGAACATAAACCACATAACACGCGCACATAATTCCTTTTTATTATCTTACATAAAACATTTACATAAAACCTTTACCTGCAGGCATGTAGCTACTAGGACTGGCATCCCTTCCATTTTTCATCCCTTTCTCAGTTTAAGTATTAGGTTTTTGAAATATTTTACCCAATTCTCTTAAACTTTGACTCTGATACCAACTTGTAAGGCGCCATTCCCGGGACGCTTATAGTTGGTCAATCATCCCATAATACATTTAAAACACATCATTGGCAGAGGAATTAAAACTTTTCATTCATGATTAAAATCGCGTCAATACATCAAATCATTCATTTACATCTCAAAATGTTGTTAATACGATAATCATTTCCAAAATATTGTGGATGCCAGATGCAAATCATTCCCAGTAGCTTATGCATCCATGCCTGCACCTCCTCAGCATCAACCAGTTACCTGCCAACTATTATGCCTACAAAAAGTCAGCGACGCTGAGTGAGTTTTAGTTTATCATTAAAATACTTTACTTTTCATTAAAACATATCCTTTACTTTCGTTCATGATCACACATCGTACGTACATCTTCATAATAATTATTATTATCTTATCATTATCGTTCGTTTTCATACTTTCTTTTGTTTACGTTCTTTCACTTTTAATCTAGATTCTGTCATATGCTATGCCCCATCATTGTGCACGAAGCAACTTCAGTCTTGGGCTGAAGCGACAAGGATCCTGTTTTCATACGTCTTGATCAGTCACAAAAACTGACCCCCCCCCCCCCGCGTGTGCATCCTCATGGGTTAGCTAAAACACACACAGTTGAGCTAACAACCCCTCAATGAGTTGTGAACCTCCTTTCTTGTTGTCTGTAAGAGTTTTATTTATTCTTTTCGTTCATCCTTAATCATCGTCGTTATCTTTCACTTTCATTACGTAATACTTTACTTACATACTCATACATCAAGTAAAGTCATATCATAAAGCACATAGTTTTAAAATCGTTTAACGTGAAAGGATAACTCATCACACATAGCAGCATAGCATGCGAAAACTTAACATACATCAGCAGCATCTCGCTCGAGAACTACTTTTTCGCGTTAGAACCATCCTATCGTGCGAAAACCGTCAAGTCACGCGAGAACCATATGTCACGTGAGAACTTACAAATTGCGCAAAAACTACCTGTCATGATAAAACACTCATATCACGCGAAAACTACACCTTTCACGCGAGAACTTCCCAAAATTCAAAATCTTAACGTACATCAAAACTGCTCGCGCGAAAACTACAGGTTTTTCCCGCCCAATCATAACTTATCACGTCTAAGGGTGTTCTAACATTCAAACATCTTAAACAACATCATACCAAGCATGAACAGGCACATTCAAACATTCTAGTATGCATAATAGCCCCAAAACATAAAACTTGCGTAAAAAGGGGACTAGAAACTCACTTCTTGAAGTTCTAGCACAAACGCAACGTTCCTGAAGCCTTTGCCGAGCGAAAACGACATAACCATGCGTTATATTCATCAATAATCCATTCTTAGTGCATAACACGAGTTACATACCTTAATCACTTGGATTCCTCACTTTCTCTCTCTACGCAGCCGATTTCTCTCTCTAGCAGCTGAACTTTTCGCGCAAAATGGAGTCAGATTGGGTGTTCTCAGCTATTTATACCCAGCTGAGCTTTTCGCATGAACTTCTGCAGAGAACTTCTTTTCGCGCGAGAACTTACCTGCCTTTTTTTCTTCGAAATTTTCGGGCGTTACAAGTCCACCCCCCTTATTGAGGTTTTGTCCCTGAAACCTGTCGGCTCTCGAACAGCTACGGGTAATGCTGTCTCATCTCTTTATCAGTCTCCCATGTAGACTCAGACCCCTTTTGGTGTGTCCACTGTACACGCACAAGTGGAACCACTTTGTTCCTTAACCTCTTCTCCTTTCTATCAATGATGGACACCAGTTGCTCCACATGATTGAGCTATTCATCAACCTCAATATCCTCCAGTGGCACAATCATATCCTCGTCGGCTAAGCACTTTTTTAGATGAGATACATGGAAAGTTGGATGAATTTGACTTAACTCATCGGGTAGCTGCAATCGATAGGCCACCTCTCCTACCCGAGCAATAATTCGGAAAGGCCCTATATACCTCGGGCTTAGCTTTCCTCGCTTTCTGAACTAGATGATCCCTTTCCAAGGCGAGACCTTCAACATAACTCTATCACCCACCTTGAATTCAATTGGTCTACGTCTCATGTCGGCATACGACTTTTGTCTATCCTTCAATGCCTTCATAAAGGCCTTAATCTTCTCTAACTTCTCAGGCGTAGCCTCGATCACCTCAATGCTTCCCAACTCCTTCTGCCCGATGTCACTCCTACATACGGGCATTCTAAACTTACTACCGTATAGCATCTCATAAGGAGGCATACCAATACTGGCATGATAACTGTTGTTATATGAGAACTCGGCTAACGGTAAGTGTTCATCCCAGCTTCCTCAAAAATCGATCACGTATGCCGGTAGCATATCTTCTAGCATCTGAATATTTCTCTCTGACTGACCATCTGTCTGAGGATGGTATGTCATACTGATATGTAGCCGTCCCCATCGCGTCGTGGAATCTCTTCCAAAACTTTGATGTAAACCGAGTGTCATGATCCGACACGATAGACACCGGTACACCATGACGAACTATGATCTCCTTAATGAACAGATTCAGCAACCTCTCAGATGAATACATCTCACGGATTGGCAGAAAGTAAGCACTCTTCGTCAGACGGTCTACTATCACCCATATGGTATCATACCCTCTTACCGTACGCGGCAACTTCGTAATGAAGTCCATGGTGACGTGCTCCATTTCCACTCAGGTATATCCAAAGGTTGGAATTTCCCATAGGGCTACTGATGCTCTGCCTTCACTTGTAGGCAAGTAAGGCACTTACTCACATACTCTGCTACATCGCGCTTCATTCCCGGCCACCAGTAATCTTTCTTCATATCTTGATACATCTTCGTGGCACCGGGGTGAATCAAGTATCGAGTCTTATGGGCCTCATCCATGATCTTTCCCCGTAGATCCCCATAACAAGGAATCCACATTCGCCCAAATCGGGTTCTAACACCGAGGGTGTTCTCACCAACTCCGCGACTAGGCCTTTCATCCTTTCGGAGTTGATTCGATCCTCTTTCAATGACTCATCCTAAAATTCCTTGACCTGCTTCATCACATCAGAGGTCATTACTAACTGATAAGCCTTTACCCGAATTGGCTCGGGTCTCTCTTTTCAGCTAAGGGCATCCGCTACTACGTTGGCCTTGCCCGGATGGTAGTGGATCTCACAATCATAATCCTTGATCAACTCTAACAACCTCATTTGTCTCATATTGAGATCCTTTTGATTGAAGAAGTACTTCAAGCTCTTATGGTCAGTGAAGATAGTTCACTTCATTCCGTACATGTAGTGCCTCTAAATCTTCAATGCAAAGATCACCGCCGCTAACTCCAAATCATGAGTAGGGTAATTAGGCTCATGGATTTTCAACTGTCAGGACGCATAGGCTATTACCCACCCTCGTTTCATCAGCATGCAACCTTACCCCGAATAAGAAGCATCCGAATATACCACTAAGTCTTCGCTCCCTTCGGGTAACATTAGGACAGGAGCTTGGGTCAATCTCGTATGTAGCTCTGCAAAAGCATTCTCTTGTTCTAGACCCCATACAAACTTCACCTCCTTGCGGGTCAACTTGGTCAATGGTGAAGCTATCTTGGAAAAGGCTTGGATGAATCTTTTGTAATAGCCGGCGAAACCCAAGAAACTACGAATCTCGGATGGTGTCTTTGGAGACTTCCATTGCATCACCGCCTCAACTTTTTTCGGGTCCACCATGATCCCTTCCGGGTTGACCACATGACCCAGAAACTGAACCTCGTGCAACCAGAATGCACACTTGGAGAACTTGGCATACAGCTTCTCCCTTCTAAGCGTTTCCAGCACCTCCCGAATGTGACCGGCATGTTTCTATTCGCTCTTCGAATAAATTAGGATATCATCAATGAACACAATCACTAATTTATCCAACATCGACCGACACACCCTATTCATTAAATCCATAAAAGCAGCTGGCGCGTTGGTTAAACCAAAGCACATAACAAGAAACTCGTAGTGTCCATAAAGCGTGCGAAAAGCTGTTTTAGGTATATCCTGCTCCTTCACCTTCAACTGATGGTAACCAGATTGGAGATCTATTCTCGAGAACCAACTGGCACCTTGGAGCTGATCAAATAAGTCATCAATCCTCGGTAACGAATACTGGTTCTTCACGGTCAACTTGTTCAGCTCACGGTAGTCGATGCACATCCTCATGCTACTGTCCTTCTTCTTCACAAACAAGAACGGAGCACCCTATGGAGAGATACTCGGTCAAATGAATCCCTTATCCAACAGCTCTACAATCCTGGTAGACTTACCAATAGCAGTTTCTACATCGAAGGGCTCATCAATCTTTCTAATCCTAGCGGGCAACTTATCACAGAAGGCAGTAGAAATAAAACTCCTACAAGAACCGGAATCAAAAAGTACAAAGGCACAAGTCTGGTTAACTAGGAATGTACCTGACACAACATTAGGGTCCACTCTAGCCTCCTCTAGAGTCATAGTGAATGCCCTGGCCTTTGCCCTCTGCCCCTCCTTCTCAATCCCCTTCCTTGCCCCGAAGTTCTCAGCCCTCGGCTTCTTGCAATCCCTGCTCATATGGCCCTCTTCACCACAGTTATAACACTTTATAAAATTTCTTTCCATATAACCAGGCCTCCCACACTTGAAGCAGACGTTCGATCCCTACTTACATTCCCCCACATGATCTCTCCCACACTTGCTGCACACCTTCGCCACTACCTCAGTCGCAACTGCCCTACGACCCTCCACCTTTGCCTTCTTGCCCTTGGGGACGAGACCACCACTGCCAAAACGTTTCCTACTCCAGTTCCTATCTCCACATCCCTTCCTGTTCACCTCCACCAGGGTCACCTCCTCCCTCTCATCGTACAGTCTTCCTGCCAAATCGACCACCGACCTAAATGTACTTTGCCGGGCGGCGATCATGTGTCTGCGAATATCCGCCGGCAGACCCTGGATGTACCTCTTAATCTTTCGTGACACAAGCGTCACCTGATCTGGCACCAACCTTGCCATCTCATTAAACTTCGTCTTGTACTGTTGGTGCGTCATAGTTCCCGCCTCCAATTGCAGGAACTCCCTTTCGACCTTATCGAGTTCCCTGTGAGGACAAAACTCCTCAATCACCGGCTTCTTCAGTTCACTCCACCTCATCCTCCCAATCACCTTACTACCCTTGGCCTGGACAATATTGTCCTACCAGTACAAGGCCGAATCCACAAACGAGTGGGTAGCAAACTTTACCTTCTAATCCTCTCGGTACTCGCTAATATCGAGTACTGCCTCCATCTCTCTTACCCATCGGTGAGCAGTAGTAGCATTCCCATTGCTGTCGAAAGTCGGGGGGTTGCATCTTTGGAATGCCCCATAGTTGCACCCCTTTGCAATTTCCTACACCGCCTCCTCCTCATCATCATCACTGGAGACAACCATCTCAGTATCCGGTTGCTCCCTTGCCCCTAAACCTCCTTCTTCGCCCCCTCGCCTAGCAGTTTTCCTCCTCTCGTCCTTCTCCTTCTTTTCATCCTCCCTCACAGCACCAATAACCTCAGTCACTACACACGGCAGAATCTTCTGTATGACCTGATGAACTTCGTCAACCACCGCCTCCTTAACTAAGGCCCTCAAATTAGCACTCTCATCACCGCCCTCATGATGATTAATCTCGGGATCTGCAGGTGCCGTCTAGGCAGTTCTAGCCTTATTCCTCGTGGCACGTGTTCCAGCACCACATCCACTACGCACTCCACCTCAGGAAGCCTTCGAAGATCTACAACCAGCCATCTAAGCGCTATAAGATTCAAACACCAATACGGTCATTCAAGGTAATAGCTTAGATTATGTCTAGTATAGTAAGTCCCTAATTATAGTGGCCAGTTGTGATTAGCCACTTACTTTACTCTTCCTTTTCCAAGCATTTCTTATCCTAAACACATTAGTATCTAAATCTACTAGGGGCACATAAATCACATAATACATGCACATAATTCCTTTTTATTATCTTACATAAAACATTTACATAAAACCTTTACCTGCAGTCATGTAGCTACTAGCACTGACATCCCTTCCATTTTCGTCCCATTCTCAGTTTAAGTTTTAGGTTTTTGAAATATTTTACCCAATTCTTTTAAACTTTGGCTCTGATACCAACTTCTAAGGCCTCGTTCCCGGGACGCTTACAGTTGGTCAATCATCGCATAATACATTTAAAACACATCATTTGCAGTGGAATTAAAACTTTTCATTCATGATTAAAATCGTGTCAATACATCAAATCATTCATTTACATCTCAAAATTTCGTTAATATGATAATCATTTCCAAAAAATGTGGATGCCAAACGCAAATCATTCCCAGTAGCTTATGCATCCATGCCTGCACCTCCTCAGCATCAACCGGTTACCTGCCAACTATTATGCATACAAAAAGTCAGCGACGCTAAGTGAGTTCTAGTTTATAATTAAAATACTTTACTTTTCGTAAAAACATATCCTTTACTTTATTCATGATCACACATCTTACGTACATCTTGATAATAATTATTATTATTTTATCATCATCGTTCATAATCGTTTGTTTTCGTACTTTCTTTCATTTACGTTCTTTCACTTTTAATCTGGATCCTGTCATATGCTACGCCCCATCATTGTGCACGAAGCAACTTCCGTCTTGGGGTCAAACGACAAGGACCCTGTTTTCGTACGTCTTGATCAGTCACAAAGACTGACCCCCCCCCCCCCCCGTGTGCATCCTCATGGGTTAGCTAAACCGCACACAATTGAGCTAACAACCGCTCAATGAGTTATGAACCTCCTTTCAATTTGCTTGCAAGACTTTTATTCGTTCTTTTCGTTCGTTCTTAATCATCGTCGTTATCTTTCACTTTCGTTACGTAATACTTTACTTACATACTCATACATATCAAGTAAATTCACATCATAAAGCATATAGTTTTAAAATCATTTAACGTGAAAAGATAACTCATCACGCATAACAGCATAGCATGCGAAAACTTAACATACATCAGCAGCATCTAGCGCGAGAACTACCTTTTTCGCCCGAGAACCATCCTATCGCGCGAAAATCGTCAAGTCGCGCAAGAACTTACAAATCGCGCAAAAACTACCTGTCGCGCGAGAACCATCCTATCGCGTGAAAACCGTCAATTCACGCGAGAACCATATGTCGCGCGAGAACTTACATATCGCGCGAGAACTACCTGTCGCGCGAAAACATGCATATCGCGCGAAAACTACACCTTTCGCGTGAGAACTTCCCAGAATTCAAAATCTTAACGTACATCAAACTGCTCGCGTGAAAAGTACAGGTTTTTCCAGCCCAATCACAACTTATCGCGTCTAAGGTTGTTCTAACATGAAAACATCTTAAACAACATCATACCAAACATGAACAGGCACATTTAAACATTCTAGTATGCATAATGGCCCCAAAACGTAAAATTTGCCTAAAAAGGGGACTAGAAACTCACTTCTTAAAGTTTTAGCACAAACGCAACCTTTACGAAGCCTTCGCCTAGCGAAAACTACATAACTATGCGTTATATTCATCAATAACCCATTCTCAGTACATAACACGAGTTACATACCTTAAACCCTTGGATTCTTTACTTTCTCTCTCTACGCAGCCGAGTTTTCTCCCTAGCAGCTGAACTTTTCATGCAAAATGGAGTCAGACCGGGTGTTCTAAGCTATTTATACCCAGCTGAGCTTTTCGCATGAACTTCTCGCGCAAAAAATTCCTTTCGCGCGAGAACTTCACCTGCCTTTTTTTTCTTCGAAGTTTTCGGGCGTTATGGTATATCATCAAAAGCATACATATCAGCTCCAAAATCATTTTAAAAATGTAAATATACAAATCGATATATTCACCTTATGAAGAACACTTACAAAAACCCTATAATCATGAACCATTAAGCCTAGGTCTATGCATAAGCACATAAAAACCCCAACTTTGTCTTTATATCTTGATTATTATGCCTATCAATCAAAGTTCTAACATAGAACTACCCAAAATCGAGTAAAATCATATCTTTATCGATTTCTTGAGGTCTCTCTACCCGCCTCTCTCTCTCTCTCACTAACAATTTAGAAAATACCTTGGGAGTAAGGAATTCCTCTTGGCGGCTCACTTTGCAATTATAGGAACTTTTAGGGTAAAAGATTTTCATAATTGCCATATTTAACCCTTTAACTAGATAAAATACAAAAACTTCTTTTTTCTTTTTTCTTTTTTCCTTTTTTCTTTTTCTTTTTCCTTTTTTCTTTTCAAAACCTTGAAAGTTCTTGGGTGTTATAAATTATTCATTAGAACATCTGTTTAAAATGGTTGAAGCGAGCGACGTGAATTGTATCAGATACTTAAATATAATGAAGTCTTATTGATGTAATTAAGAAAATATGGCAGTAAATATAATCTTTTTATAGCATTAGAATATAGCTTTGTAATATACGTTGTTATGCATAATTCAACAAGATGTTTAATTTTTAAAACAAATGATTTAACTGTAATGAGACTATTATGTTGCCAAATTATTACTTTTAGCGATCCAAATTATAATGTTTTATTTATTTTAATATATATATATATATATATATATATTATAAGACTCACTATTTTAGTTCAAGTGAGTTATAACTATCTATTTTTTATTTTACATATTACTGATTTATTACTTATATTACTTAGTTATATGGAATTTCTATCATATATCATTTCAAAAATCATTTTAAAGTTTCTAAATACTAATTTTAATTATTTAACTTAATATTTTATTATTAAACCGTGTGATATGTAATTTTCTAACATATCTCTTTCTATGTTCCTAATAATAAAAGTCTTATGAGACATGTATCACCTTCCTTGTCACATTACTCTTTTTTCATCTTCTTTCTCTTTCTTATTAGTTATATAAATTTTTATAATTGTTTTTATAAATTTCTATCTCTTGTATCTCTCTCGTGTTAAATAATAATGTTTTCAATAATTATTTTGATAAAACAACGTTGTTTATTTTAAATTATATTAGGTTTGTTCATAAGACATTTTTATAAATAAAAATTTTTTTCACTCTTTTTATACAACATTTGTAAAAGATACTTATATAACTTTTCTCTAATTTGTATTAACAAACTATGTAATATATTATGTAATATTTAACTCTTTATTTTGTTTTATTTATGTAACTCGTTTCCGGGTGTTTTTGCGAAACTATTTCTTTTATGTTACTAAAAATTATTTCAAACAACTTATTTTAAAAAAATATTAAATTACATATCAGGTTATTATTGTACTTTTCTTAAACGGTTAGAAACAAAATATAATGTGGGTCCCAATTGGGAAGGATTTTCTAAGTGAAGCTTTGCCAAAAGAAGTCTTGTACACTCTCACATGGCACTTCACATGGAGATTATAGAAGTCATCTATCACCCTTGTATTTAGGAAAAAACAAAAATAAGGTAAACTAAAATGAAATGCAACATAGTTTTACTTTCTTTTAAATTTCAACACTTTAAAATTTTTGTATGTTAAGTTAAAGGAGAAAAATAAAAAATAATTATATAAAATGAGGTTAATTCAATATGTTGTAGTTTGAAACAACTAATCCATAGAGGAAACAACTATCACATCAAAAAATTTAGTAACAAATAGTAATAAATACTTAAAAGAAATATTGATGTTATCACTTAACTATTGACGTGCTTATAAGTATCTTATGAATTAATTCACTTAATACAACCCTCATTTCACAAATAACTTACTTTTTGTTAAAAAAAACATTAGTGTTTGTGCTCAAAGCTTCTACATGTCCAGGGTTTGGGGGTATTGGAACACTTTGGACCTGATGTACATATACCCGTCATTCCTACAAGAGGATGTTTTCAAGTGTACTTGACTACAACCTTACCATTATCAGCTTCAGTAATTTAAATATATTTTCTTTATCTTCTTTCTCTCTAGCCGCTTGATGTAGGAAATAGGATGGAGTATTTTTTTCGTGAATTAATAATAATAATGTGATCATTGTTCAAAAGAAAAAATATATTTTTTCATTAAGCCTACATAATTAAATTGTACATTTATAGGCTTAAATGAGTAAAGGTATGCTAAAAGTTGTGAATTTCAGTATAAACTTCATGATAACAAGGTTACAACTTTCGGTGTATTAAAGTACTTATTGCATCAAAAAAAGTCAATTGTCACATATTTGCATTACCCAAAAAAAAAACTAAATTGAAGCAATGAGAAAGCTTGGGGGTGAAATTGGTAATTTTGAAAAGCTGGTGGCCTTCATTTATGACACTAGTGGGGATCAACCCCCGCAATCAACGGCTTATTCTAAAATCCGAGAAGTGGTACATGGATTCTTGAGATTATTATTTCAAGATTTGATTTGATTTGATTGAAACAAGTTTAAAATGTATTATATCAAATGTGGGCTTTAATCATAAGTCACATGTAGAGTCACCCAATTATTAATTGTTAAACTTTTCCTTGTCCATCAAAAGTTTAATAAAGAATAAATTGACTCGAATTAGGGGACAAACCTTTTTTTACTTTGTTGTTATAGATTATATATATATATATATAGACAGAGATGCACATATTTGAAAAAAGTTTGATTCTAGTAACAATAAGTAGAATATGAAAACCATTAGGGTGTTTGGAGTGGGGATCAACGATGATTTAGGATCAAACGAAGAAAAGAGGAATATCATCCTCGATTGTTTGAGGCCGAGCCAAAACTTTGCTATTTGGTGAGTGACCCACGATGCTCTCACAGTGACAACGACTACAATGCTAACTATAATTGGACTACGTGGGTGTTTTCAAAACGTAACAAAAAAAAATTATTTAATTTTACCTATATATGTTTATTTACATTTACTTTTTCCCACCCAAATATCATAAAATTGTTTCATTCCACGCTCTTGATACGGTTTGTTAACATTTATTTTACTTTTTATAATAATTTAAGTATGAAAATATTTAACATTAAATATTAAATTCAAATAGAAATATAATTAAATTAGATTAGTTAACTGAAATATGATTGAGAGGGAGAAGATGGCAAAACCCACCAATGTTAACATTTATCTATTTTCTTTATTTTTTAAACATAAATAATTTTTATGTCCATCGTTTCCTAACAAAACTAGTACTAAGACCCATGTTGCGATGGAGATGTAAATCGTAGAAAGACAATCATTAAAAGTTAACGCGAACTTTTGCGTTGAATGAGACGTAATAACATATGTAACTTTTATATAAGAAATACAAATTCTAGACTTTGTTGATAGCATAAAAAGACGAGTTGTGGTAGAGACAAAATCGTAAAAAAATTTACATCAAAATGTCACCACAAACCCGCTCCTTGATAGGGGCGTTGATAAAAATATGTAAGTTTATTCAAGGAAAAAGGAACCTAGTCATCGATAATAGCATTCGAAACTTGTTAAAAAATAAAACTATCACTAAATCGTGTGTTGCACCATGGTCCCTTAATAATATCCAGAACTTTATGTAAAAAGCAAAGCCGGTTTAAAATTCACATTGGAATATTGATAGGAATAAATACATTGTAACTGGAAAAAAAAACGTTAATAAAAATAAGCACGTACAAATTTGGATTTGGTAGAATATCATATTATAGAAGTTGTAAGAAAAAAAAAACTAAAAAATAGAAATGTTGAATGAACTTCAACAACTTAAGCGTTTGTTTTTCAATAACTTATATTTAATGACGCGTAGTAAAAAAAATGATGAGTGAATAGTTAAAAAAACAAATACATAAAAAGTATACTGACAATTAAACTTAACAAGACTGAAATGTAACTGCTCAAGGTATAACATAAATAATAAACTACATGTATACAAAGCTTTGAAGCTATCATCTATGTCTGTTAAGGTACAATTTTAAGGTACAATATAATTATATTATAAGATCAAAAATTTTAATTTTAAAAATGATTAAAATATTGCTATATTTGATAAAAGAACTTTTTTTGAATGTATTGAATTGGTTCTTACAACGCTACATTGGGGAGTTTTAGTTGTGTCTAACTTTAGTGACCACCCAAAAAATAGTGTGTGTATCCATTTTTAATATAGAAAGTACATGTCATGACGATAATTTAACATGTGGAATAACCAATAGACAACACTAAGCAACTGCTTTTTATCTATTATTTTACTTTTTGTTGTGGAGTATATTACTTTTCTTTCAGTGATATATATACTAAAAATTAAAATCAAATAAGTAAATAAGTAAAAGACAAAATTCATAATACTAAGCAAATTTATATGTGTGCGTGTGTCAATTTCTTATTTCTTTACACGTATGTAAAACACTAAAGAAAATACAAAAATAGAGAACGTAAAACAAAACTCGAAAAATGATTGATTGCTTATTCATCCCACCAATTACATAAAAATAATAAATAATGAACAATGAAATCTAACGAGTACCGTGAACCAGAACTAAGCTCCCCTATTAAAACTAATCAACAGATTCTCAACTAACCAAGGATTAATTAGAGAATCTTCACTTTTAGTCCCTACACTCTTCTAACCTTGCAATTAGAGACAAAGATACTATTTGACCAACCATTGACTTACACTTAATTTCCATTCAACAATCTCCACCTTAAACACATGTTAATAGGTGTAAAATTGGATATCTGAATTTTGGATAGTGGATTTCACTATTCGAATCCAAAACCAAAAATTCGGATATCCGAAATTTCAGATTCTAATATACGAACAGATATTTGAATTCTAAAAAAAAATATATTTTTTAATAATTTTTATCAAAGTTCAATATTTTTAGTAAAAAAGTTTTTAAATATCCAAAATTTTTATAAAGATATCCAAAATACCCAAAATATATGAAATTTTTAATTAATATCTATTATTTAATAATTTTTATAAAAATATTTTGGATAATTCAGAAATCCAAATATCCGAAAATCCTCAAAAACACGATCCAAATTCGATATTTCGGATTCGGATTTTCGAATATTTCGGATTCGATTTCGGATGCGAATATTTTAAACACCCCTACATGTTAACCCATTTAGTTCGCGCTTAATGCATCTACGCTATGTAAAATCTTAAGACTAGGCAATGATTTTTTAAGCATGTTTGCTACATATTCAGATGTATCCACGTTATCAATTAGAACCTCTTTGTATTTCACTTTGTCTCCTAATTTCACATTGATATATTTGATTCTTTCATAAAAAACACTATTCGTGGATAATTAAAATGCACTATAATTATCACATTGAGCTACTATACCACTAATTAGTAGCCCAAGCTTTAAGACAAAATCTTCAACACTATAGCTACCGAATGTAAACACTTTAATTCCATTCAAGTACCTTAAGATAAACGTTCTTAACCTTAGATTCCATCGTCATTAACTCCTTTGTTGCTTTGATTTCCTATTTATCTTGCAAACAATAAAAGAATATCATCAACATAAAAGAGTAAAATATACAAATACATCACTTGTGCACTCCTTACAATAGATACAACTATTATAGCTACTTCTCAATAACCCATGATTTATCATTTTTTCATGAAACCTTTTATATCGTTGTCCAAGAGACCGTTCTAAACCACATAGATTTCTTCAACTAGCCAACTGTGAATCTAAGGATCGTTCAGAAATTATCATAATTGATTTGAACAAGTATTGATCGCGGAATTATCAATACTTGGTGTTTAATGTATTAATAATAATAAAGATCAATCAACCAAACAAATAAAATAATCAAACCATGAATACTCAAGAACGTTGAACGTAATGCTTTCTTGATGCTATTGATATTGCTGATACAATGCTTCAGATATTGTTGATTCTAATGATTTAACTGTTTTTCTGATTTATTGATTACATCTATTGATGATCTCGTATCTATTTATAGAGATCTAATGATGTTATATTGCTAGCTATTTTGTTGCTATAATTAAGCTAATCATCATTATCCAAATCTTTGCCATATTTATCGGCTTAGGAACTCATGATTTACAATGATTCTATTAATGATAAGTATTGTTGATGTGACGTGGAATATCCGCTTGAATAATACGTCTTCAATCGTTATTAATGTTGTTGTTGTTCTGTCACGTTGACTTGTTGACTTTATGTTGACTTCTGGGTTAGTTGGTCTTCCGCAGCAATTTGATCTTCCGCAAGAATTTACTCTTCCGCAGGTAGTCTGTCTTCCGCAGCAAATGTTACACTGTACTTGTTCTTGTGCTTCAGCAGGAGTTCTTGTCTTCCGCAGCAATCGTTACAGTAGCTTGTTCTTTTCTTGTTCAGCTGAAGTTGTTCTTTCGCAGGAGATCCACGGATTACTTCAGTTATGTTCCTGAGAACATCTATGGAAGAACATTTTCTTCGTCCGCAGTTGTTCCAACAGTCAATTTCCAAATTGACACAGTTTAATGTTTTCTGCACACATTCACACATATATATTCAGTACCTCATATCATATATCTATAACATATATGAAGAAATGCAATACAAATATTAATCAATCAATAAACACAAATATAATCAAAGTCATTCATATTATCTCATCAAAAATCATGATTACATAAGTGATTACAATATTGATTTATCATCTAAACCTATACATGAGTTCTATCCCTAACAATACTCCCCCTTAGGTTTAGACTCTAGTAATCATTGGTTTAAGACTCTGAGTTCTTGTACTCTAGCCAAAATCTTAGACTTAAAGTAATCTACAGTCATCTTCTGATCTTCATACTGATACTTTATCTGTCTTTGTTCATCCTCTTCAGTGTTTTGTATTTCATACCCAGGACATCCTCTTCAGTGGTGAGTGTTGCAACAACACTATTATTTAACACCACCTCTAATTTGTCCTGTTCTGAAATTCTTAATTCTGTTATAGGCTTTATCTCTGACCCAATCAGCTGCCCAGCTTTAAACTTCCTCCTCTTGTGCGCCTTGGCATGCAATTTGTCAATGACTTGAATAAGGTGTACATAGAAGCACAAGTCATTTTGAGCAGTTGAATCTTGCAGCCTTGGAAAGTGTTTATCATGAAGATAAGAGGTATAGCTTGGGTGCAGCAACTTCATTCTACAGGGTCAAAAAGTCTTATGCTTGTTAACTTCTTAGCAGGATCATTCCTTAGCAGCACCAGTTCTTTATTCCTTTCAACATACCCCCAGTCAGTAATGGGGCATGTGAACTGATTGCCATCTATTGTTTTGATTGATGCAGCAAATCTATCTTCAGCTCCAATCCTTTTCAAAATTCATCATAAACCAGTTTGGACTTGGACTGAGACTTTGACTTTCTTCTAAAGTGCACAGCATCATCCATCATAGCTTCCTGATCATATCCCCCTTGAACTTGTTCTTCAGACTGTTCACAATCCCAGAGAAGTTTCTTCCCTTGGACTTATAGGATAATTAATGATGGGAAGGTGTTGTAATGTATGAAGGTTTACATCTGGCAGTGATAGTAAGCTCTTTAGTCTTTGAAAATATTGCACCATGCCAGATGCCCTCTTGATCATTGCAATCCCAATCACCATCATACCATGCAATAATCTGATTGTCTTCAGCTGATCTTGGAGTTGTCATCTGATCAAAAAGTTGAATCAGACTTAGTCGTTCTTGGGTGATCTCCCTCACAGCTGTTCTAAGAGGCCATATCTTGTTGGGAATTATATCTCTTGGCTCTCTAATCAATTGTTCTTTTCCTTCACGCATGTGGTTTTCTTGAATCACAGTAGGCTCAGCAGGGGTTTGTGATGATTGTTGTTGATAAGCAGGATTGGGGGCTCCGGATCTGAACTTTACTCCTGTATCCAGCTCTACCTTCATAACATATTCCATCATCGCCCTTAATTCACCAATGGTTCTTCCTTTGAGTTCATGTTGGTCATGGTTATGACTTTGCAACCAGCAAACCATGTTGTACTTTGTAAGCTCGGAGGTGTCACAATGACCTAACTCCTTCCTTATTCTCTCCATTGACTTGAACTTTAAGAAGGTGTCAAAGTTACACACAAGAATCATCATACTCACTGCTTCAAATTCTTTTAGAGTTTGAATCATCTCCTCCATGTTCATCTTTTCCACCAAGTCAAATGGAAATCCATGATTGATTAATTGCATGAACTTGGATGACTGTGGTCTTTCATCAAGCATGTCTGCAATAGTCAAACGTACTTCTGTTTCTTCTTTCTCAGTTTTGGGAGACTCTTCTTTAGTCAATTCCTCCCATTCTTCATCACTATCTTTCTTGACTTCTTCCTTAGGGCTGACAGCTCTGGTGAATCTGATTTTGCTCTTTTTGAGGATTCACTAGCAACACCAGTTGCTTTTCCAAGATATTTCTTTTTCTGGAGTAAGTGATCATTGCTGAATCACTTTTGTTCTTTTCAGCTTCACTCAATTTCCTCTTCAACTTCTCAATCTCATGATCTTTCTGTTTCAGAAGTTCTACTTGATCAGCCACAAGCTCATGAAAAGCATTAATTACTTCATTGTTCATCCTAGCATCTTCTCTTAATCTTGTCAATCTGCTTTCCAGGCTACTAATGGTCTCATCTTTCTCATTCAGCTCCTTTCTCTTCCTTCTCAGCTTTTCCATCTTCTTGTTTCCCTTTGGTACAAGATTGTTGTACTGAACCACCAGGTAGCGTTTGCTTACATTGATCTCCTCCTCCTTCAGATCATCCTTTTGTAAGCAGTTATTTCAACATAATCATCCTCCTCCTGCCTACCATCTCATCAGTCTGTCCTTCAACTTCCAGACAAACTTCTTCAGTCGTACCTCCTTCAACTTCATCACCCTCTTTAATGTTAAGTATCTCAGTAGCAGCAGGGCTTTCAATGGGTTCAGTAGGAGTAGGAGAGGTGATTGGTTCAGTAGGTAGTGGAGGTGATATGGGCTTTGTGGTACCAGTATCAACAGAAGTTATGGAGATTGGTGAGTGTGGGAGTAAAGGTTGAGTTCTATCCTGACCAACTACTTCAGTAGAAGCAGTGATGATTGATGTTGGTGATTGGTCAAGAGAGATGGGTTTAGTATTCTCACTTGAAGATGTCAGTGGATGGGTGAAGGTGGTGGCTGTGATTCTTGTTGGGTGATTTGGTGAAGTGTGTTATGGTTGGTGTTGATGTTGGGAGTGTGTGGCAGATGGGGCTGATGAGTTTTCAGTTTGTGGTTCCTCAACCCCAGCAGTTCTTGAGGAATCTCCTCACCCTCATCCATTACATGAGCAAACAGTTGTACCTCCCCTCCTTGGTACGTCCCAGATAGTTTGTTCAGAAGTGATCTACTTAGATGGTTCGAAACACACGAATCTCCTACTCTCTCGACCTCCGGAAGGTGTTCATTTATGATCAGTTGTAGGAATCGAGGAAACATGAACATTTTTCCTTCCTTCTGTACTCGTACATGGTCGCAGAGGCAGTTCATTATATATCTTGCGTAGTTGTACTTCCTCCCTTCGAAAATACGGATGATTCCGGAGGAAATGTGTCGCGAGAAATCTGTCCAATCCGGACTTTCGGTTGGAAATGCATTTCAGGTATGTGTGGCACAGGAATCGATATGGCTTACATAGCCTTCCCTTCTTGATTTCACCGTGTTGATAGTCCAACCTCATACCCCATCAGGTCGAATACTTTTTGAATGTTATTCATGGTCGAATACATCCGGATGACCTTGTTCTTCGTCTCCTAATTCTAGAGCCCCGCGTAGATTCCTCATCACCAGAGGGTAGGTTCCCAATGGTTGCGGTTATCATGGCCCCT
>CM046426.1:37294582-37318426 GCA_025506505.1 Flaveria sonorensis | reverse complement strand
GCAATCAATTGGACTTTGATAATTTCCACTCCATACATATAAATTTTTGTCATTTTATAGTAGGTTTTTATAAAATATGCAAAATTTAGGGGTAGAAATTGAACATGAAAATATCAAAGGGAGCAGAATTGTGCATTTTCATACATTTCAAATTTTGATATTTTCAATCTTTAAAAAAAATAATAAACAAAGCCAAGTCAAGCCAATACTAACAAACAGCAGGTTGACACATACATATTTGTTTATTTTATTGCAGAATATTGCTTATGAGTGATATCAAAACATCCATATAATGAATATGTTAAAATTCAATATTTTAATATACATTTTAAATCAAATTTTAAACAAACATTTTGATTTAAACAAGATTTATCAAACAAAATATTCTTTTGGAAGAAAAACAAAAAAATTTGCTTTGGAAGAAAGATTTCAAAACATACAAAATTTTAAATTTTTTAAAAATCTTTGACAACTGTTCACACAACGGATGAAA
Source organism: Flaveria sonorensis (assembly GCA_025506505.1). Classification (NCBI taxonomy): domain Eukaryota; kingdom Viridiplantae; phylum Streptophyta; class Magnoliopsida; order Asterales; family Asteraceae; genus Flaveria; species Flaveria sonorensis. The sequence continues at coordinate 37,317,933 of CM046426.1, read as the reverse complement.
AAATATTACATCCGCTGTAGGTACAGTACCACACAAAACATTACAAGTGTTCCCCAGCGTATGAACATTGTTCATCCGCTGTGAACATCTCTATTCAAGTGTTCCATAGCACATGACAAACATAAGTCATCCGTTGTAGAAACAATGCAAGTGTATATAGCGTATGCACACAGGTAATCATACGCTGTAAACATTCACACATCACATCCAAGTGTCCACAGCGCGTGTTCATCGCTGTGAACATACAATCAAATGTTTAAAGGATCCACAGCGTATGAACTTTGTTCATCCGCTGTGAACATATCAAACATTTGATCAAAGGATCCACAGCGCATGAACTTTGTTCATCCATTGTGAGCATATCAAACATTTGATCACAGGATCCACAGCGAATGAACAAATGTTCATCCGCTATGAACAATTAGCACAATGGACCAAGGGTTTACAGCGTATGAACAAAATTGTTCATCCCAGTGACTACAGTTCTCATACGCAGTGTATAAACTATGTGCACAGCGCATGAACAAATTGTTCATCCGCTGTGTGCACAGTACAACATACATCGCACAGTGTAAAATGCATAGCGCATGAACACTGTTCACATAGCAGATGACCTAAATTTAATTTTAAGTCATTTTTGCATAGCACATGAACACTGTTCATACAACGAATGGTTTGCGCATGAACACTGTATTCACCTTGGATAGTTAATTGTCTACTGTGTATTTAAACCACACTTATAGATTTCTTTCTTTTTACCACTAGAGAGAGAGAACATTCAAAATTTCAAACATTTAAAAAACCCCATAAACCCTTAAAACCCTATTCGATTAAAAACCTAAAATCATTGTGATTTATAATCTGATTCACAATCTAATAGGTATAACATCAACATTCTTACCATCAATCATTCATTAAAACATCAGATTGAGTGATTCATATTCATACACTGTTCGACGAAGTCGAACCTTGAACCAAAATCACACATGAATCTCATGATGTTTATAAACAAAATCAAACATTGAATGAGTGTTTTATGACTTTAGTTGAATGTATTGAGACTATTGATTTGATGAAATTTGATTAATTGTTCATTGAGTTCATGAACAGTCAGGGTGTACATGCCAAAATCAAATAAAACCCTCTGTCTGATCTTTGAAAATGTTCAAAAATGATTAAAACATGTTATAACTTGGTAAACATTTCTAAAAGACAATAACAAACAAGTAAAAACAGTTAATTTGGCAAAAACTCAACATGCAAACATTAAATGCATATACACTCAATGTGCGTTAAATGGTTATTTTGACCTTAACTAGTCAAACTGATTTTCATGATCAAGTGATTATAAAGTGAAATTGTTGTATGTTTGAACCAAACAACTCTTGTCAATGTAACAAACTCATTATAAAATGAGTTCAACTCAAAACAAGTTACCTCAAACACTTTTTCACAATCAAATCAAACAATAGTTGACTTTAAAGAAGTCAACCTGCATTAGAGCAAATAACATACATACATACATTTTCAACAAATCACAATTGTTAATTATACAACAGCAATCACTTCAAAACAATCAAAATAGGTCAATGAACCTTTGATCAACATGTCATCAATTCAAGTATCATACAAGCATCTAACACATACTTCTTTGTTTTATAGATATGGCAAACTTAGTGTTTGTTAGAGATCATAACATATGTGCATATCTGAATACTGACTCTCCTAAGTCAGAGAACTACAGAGATATGATCCAAGCTATCAGGCAAACAAGACTGGTGCATGCATGACAGCAAGGCCAGATATTATAAGGATCACTTGTCCATTTTGGACAAATGCACATCTGGGAGAAATTGATGATCAACAAGTAGTTATATCTATTGTGCATGAACAACAGATCATCATTTCTGAAGAAGTTATAAGAAGAGTATTACAACTGGGAGAAGTTGATGCTGATGGACCAGTAGAGTTTGATGAACACTATGTTTTACATGTGTTTAGGCAGATTGGCTATACAGGCACTATTAAGAGAAATAGATCAAGAAGTCCATATGTGTGCAAATTTCAGATTCTTGATGCATACATACCAAAAGACTATGACTAACAGGAAGACTAGTTGGGATGCCACATCACTAAGAGCTTCATGTTCAATAGCAAGTATCATAGCAAGGAGGCCTTTTAACTTTGCTGCACAAGTGCTCAATGGACTAGTTTACAACATTATAGAGGTGAGGAACAAGTTTCGGATGTTTCCAAGATTCCGGCAAATGATGATTGATGATCTGTTGCCCAACATTCCAAGAGAAGGAGCCATCTTCCATCCGTTCATTTCAATGAACATGTTTTCAACAGGATAAAGTTAGGTCTTTACCATGGTGATGAGGTGCCTATCCCTCCTCATATGATAGATCATGACATTCCTGTACCTGAGGTATTTATGAGGATACCAGGACAAGATGAGCCCTTCATGTTATACCAAAATGCCATACATCAAGCTCCTATCATACAACCACCACCAATTATACCAGAACCAATCATTGAGCCAACACCATTCATACAAGCTCAAAACATCCAACCTGAACACCCAACTTTACCTGAACCAATCATCCCTTCACCACCTCAAAGCCCAAACCTTTATGATCAACAAACATTATCATCTCTGTGTAAGAGATATTGATACATCCTTGGAAGAACAATCTAATGAACAAGAAGAAGTGTGAACACTTCTACACACCGTGAGCCTGAACAGGAACAACCAACGCTGCTGAAAATGTTAAAGAATCAAGTAGTGAGATTCCCACAGAGGAAGATATTCAATAGTCAAAGGTCTTCTTATTCACTGAGTATAATAAACTCATTGAAAGATCAAACACAAGGGCCAAGAAGCTAAAAGACAAGCTTAAAGGAAAAGATAATAAATTAAGAAGCTTGAGTCTGATCAAAAGCCCAAAAGTTGATTGTGCAGTTTCTAGAACACAGCTTGATCAAACAAAAGATAAGCTGAAATCCAAAGATAAAGAGCTCAGTAGTGCAAAATCTGATATTGCCTACTTATCCACAAACATAAAAAGAAAGTGATGAGATTGATGAGCTTAAAAGAATAACTAAAGCTCAAATGAGGAAATCAAAAGTTGAATATAGAGATTGAGCTTAAAGACACTCAACGGAATAAGGAAGAACATTCAGAAGGTCTAGAACAAGACCTGAGTGATGATCAAAAGTGGATGAAGAAGAAGAACTAGCCAACAAGAATCTCAAACAGAACTACTAGCATTGATTATCCTTGAAGAGTCTTACTCAAGGATCAGTTGTTTAGTGAAGTCAACCTGTTTGAAAACATTCACTATTCCCTAATCTTGAGGCAACACTTTCACACACCCTGATCCACAAGCTCAAGAAACAAGCATTATTCCTTATAACCCTCTCACAAACAAACAAAAGGAATTAATTAGGCAGTTTGCTGAGACTGCTACCATGCAGATTGAACAATTAGATTTTCAAGCCTCATCTTCTGAACCCCAGATCAAAACATATGAAAGGAAAAGAAAGAGAATGTATTTGGGATCCTCATCCAAAGGGAAGGAAGCCATTGAAGATGTTGATGAACCTGAATCCCTCCTCTAATCTTTTAAAAGTCAAATCAGAACCAGTTGATAAAGCAACTCAACAATCAAGTCCTGTTGAGAAGGAGAGATTGATCAAAGCACTGACAAGCAGACAATCATCATCTTGACTGATTCTGATGATGAAGCAAAAGAAAAAGAAGCTGAGGATACCATTCAAAATATTCAAGATCTCTTCCCAGATGACCAGAAACTTTGATGGAATTGAGTTGGTTTCAAGAGGATTCCCTTATGATGCTTTCATGCAACTTAACCTCTCAGAGGTTAAAGACTTGCTCAAGGATTTTCAAGAGGTAATGAAAAATGAAGATAAGCAAACATACAGAAGATACAAAGAGATAAAGGATCAGCAAGAACTTCAGAAGAATTTACCTAAAGATCCTCAAATAGAGAAGATGACCTACTCCCAGGTCAAGAGCTAGTTGAGTCACACAAGAATCCCATACAGGTCATATACAGGAAGATCTCTGTCTTAGATGAAAGACATGGCTAGAGAGATCTATAAAAACATGCTCTCAAATGCTCTAAAGCCACAAATTTTTAGACCACATCTTGTTTTCTCTATGTACTTACCACCAGGCACCACGAGAACTACACCCCATTGAAGAACCAAGAGAGTTTATGCCACACAGACTATGGCCTAAAGGCAATGAAGTTAGAGAAATGATCAGTGCAAAAACAAATTTAGTCAAGTTGTATGACAGAATATCTCCAACTGCTGGGGCTAATGAAATCAAGATTGTGGCATGGAAATATGATGAAGTCTGGGATGCAGTACTTATCAAGAGAGTTTCTGGACTTGTTCAGTACCTATCATACATCTCCCTACTGTGATCCCTAAGCTATGAAGATAGATTAGACCTTCTGCAACTCAGAATGGTCAATCACACCAAAAACCCAAGGGGAGCAGACTTCTATCATATATTGAGATCCTACGTGCATAAACATCACAATAAGATGAGAGCAAAAGCAAACGAAGAAGACAAATTGCACATTGAAAATCTCAGAAGAGTGCAAAAAGCAGCAGGCAAAGGCAAACAACCTCAAGCTGAACAGACAGAGCAAATTGATAGTGAATTGCTTGAGAGAGTGGGATATGCACTAAGACCTTCAGATTTAAAGTTAATCATGAAAAAGATTGAAGGCAATCAGTACAACCATCCAATCACCAAATGGTATTATGATGAACATCATTTTGAAGTGGTGTTGGAAAGGAAACTTGATGGAAAAATGGCTGAGGACATAAGATTGTTTGACCCTGTAGAGATCAAACTTCTTCACCCATCTTATGTCTCTTTCTTGAAAACAAAAACTTTTCCATCCATACAAGATCTACTTTGCAAGGGTGACTACTGTTACTTCATTCATATGCTGAGGATTCTTGGCATAGTCTATGTCAATGCAGCCTTGAAGCAGAGGCTAGAGACTTAACAGCAGCCACTCACCCAGATTAAAGGAATTACAGGAATGAGAATCTCTGAGAACAATAACTTAGAGATACTCAAGGGAAAGCATGTTGTCACCACTTTGGTGAGCAACATTGATGTTCAGAGTCTTGATCAGTCCACTCTGGAGCAGCTAGTTCACCTAACAATAGAAAGAAAGTATGAAGATCAAAGGAGTGCAGTTGACTACTTCACTAAACATATAGTCAACTGCAGGAATCCTTAAGATCACAGCTCTCAAAGATCAGGTGAAAGAAGCTAAACCTGACCAAGCCATAGAGCAAGACATTAAAGATACTCTTAAGGCTATGGAAGAAGCCCAGAAGAAGACTGATGAAGCAGGACCATCTCATTCCTAAGGTTTCTAAAACACACAGCTGGGGAAACAAACAAACAAACATATCCTTCTTTATTATTATGCATTTATACATTCATACATACATGTGCCCTTATGCACATGATATCATACAAATCATTCATACATGTGGTTTTATATACATGGTATCATACAATAATACATACATGTGTTGTTGATACCAACACATGAGATTTATACAATCATTCATATTTGTTTTATTATGCTAACACTTGAAATCATTCAATCAAACAATCATTTCAAACATGTATTTTGTATAAACACATGTAAACATACACAAAACAAACATGTGTTACACATGTAATCAATCAAATATACACAATAACAATCAATCACACAAGTAAATAATCAAACAATCAAAACATGCATAACATTCAGAGTAAACAAACAAAACAATTATTCATAACAAAACACACCAACACACAATACTAACAAACAAAACATTAATCTAGCAAACATAAAATGTTGGCAACATCATACTTAGGGGGAGTATTGTTGGACTCAACAATTTCATTAAGAGTTAATGCATAAAAAGTATGATGCTTGCCACATCAAGCTTAATAAATATAATGTGTTTTAACATCAAAAACAATCATTTAATAACACATTAACATCATTAACATTCATAACAATCACTAATATTTGTTTAAATTTCTTTTTCAGGTTTGTACATAAAAGGAAATTTTGACAAGTGTTCGCAGCGAAGTTGAAGAAAGTCTCACAGCGGATGAAGATTTGCTTCTAAGTATGTGCAGCGGATGAACAACCATCCCACAGTGGATGAAGAACTCACAGCGGACAACATTCCACAGCAGATGAACATTCACAGTGGATGTTCATCCACAACGGATGAATATTCCACAACGGATGTTCATCCACAGCGGATGAACATCCCACAGTGGATAACATACAACCATGCACAGCGGATGACAAGCTTTCCCACAGCAGATGAGATATTATCCATAGCGGATGACTTATTCTACTCCACAGCGGATAGCTTAGACACTTAGGATTATTTATGTAATATTCGTTTACATAAGGGTAGTTCAGTAATTGTATACAGCTATTTGTATAGACTATAAATAGCATGCTACCCTAATCTTTTGTAAGCTTTTGAACGAAATCAATACAAACAAGCAGTTAATTTTCATTGTGTTCTTGCACACACACCATACACACACGAACACACACATACACTGATTTCATACTCTATCATTATGGGTTTCCACACCATAATGTTAGTGTGTTGAAGTTTAGAGATATTGAAAAGATCCTTGGGGGAATCAACTTTTTATTCATGTTCATCATGAGTTTAAGCTGATTTCATCTCTAACGCCAAAAACCCATTGAATATCAAATTGAAAACAAGGTACTTCTAAACGTTTCCTTGAAAAGATGCAATTCGTTTTGGAAAAATGAGGAAAGTTAAACCCACACTACGTTGTAGCTTTTGAGATTGTCAAAAGGGTTGGTCTAGTAGATTAACAACTCAATATTCCTAGAGAACTCAGTGGCGTGCATAACGTGTTACACGTTTCAGACATGAGGAAATGTCTATCTTATGAGACAGTCATCATTCTGTTAAATGAAAAACAAATGAATGTGCAGCTGCGATTCATCGAGTTGAAATCATGGACCAAGTGGTCAAAAACACTCAACCATAATTGTACCTTTTTCGTTAAAGCTTGTTGGAACTCTAATTGTGGAACAGAGTTTACCTTGGAACACGGGAATCATATAAAGGTGAAATACCCGTAGTTTACCTGTTCAGAATTTCGGGGCGAAATTCCTTCAACAAGGGGATGATGTGATAACCAAGAAATTTACGTCCTTCTATACCAAAGTTAGTTAAACTTCGGGATGAAATTTCTTTCAGCAAGGGGATGATGTGACACCCGGTATTATCAGGTGCCTTTTTGATCAGCACAATCATTTTTTTTCCGATCATACATTCATGCATTTAATGTTGTTTATTTAAATGCGTCACTTATTGCACAAACATTCATGAACCTTTCACGTAACGGTAATTCGAAGAACTGCTGAAACGCACACGTGTCTGTCCCTGAACATTGGTGATTTGTCAAAATGGTTTTCAAACAATCATAATTGGTGTCGAATTGTGTTATATGATTATGTGACTAAATGTGTAGCTTGGTTGTGAAAATTGGCAATTTTCTGACACTTACGTGTTTTCTCACATTTTTGGCTTTTAAAGCCTAATTATTATAAAAATGACTTTAAACTAGCAAACTAAATAGTATTTCATGTTAATAATGTTCATTTTATATTATGTGAGCATTTGGTGGTTTTGTTGCAGAAAATGTGCAATCGTGAGCAATAAAAATGATTTTATGAAACGACGGGGGTCTTTCTTTTATAATAAAGTATAAAACTCAACCCCCAATACTAATCCCCTCATTCCAGCCATTCCCTTCCATTTCCCCTCCCCTTTTTGAAAATCTACTCACAAGAACACACACACACGTTTTGCTTTGATTTTTGCATCTAGAGTTGGATTCGAACGTTTCTTGCATCAAAACACTTTTAGCACGTGATTCCTTGCATCTACAAGTAAGTTTTATGTTTTATTTCATGTTCTTTGATTATCATGATGAACATGAACCCTAGATATCCAAAGTTGAATCAAAACTTGAAATTGATGATTTATTATGTGTTAGTATTAAATATAGTGATATTTGTATAGATTGGTTTTGTGGAATTGTGTTGTTTTGATCAAAACCTGAGACTCACTTATAATGGAAACTTTAATTTTGGGCTTTTGTAGGATGTTAGTTGATGCTAGTGAATGAAAATTCATGTTCCGAACATTTGATTTTGGCTTGGTTTTAGAGTTCTTTCCATTATAGGAAACTTTTTGGGTAAGTTAGTTTATAGATGATTATTTATACATGTTTGATGAGATGTGATAATTGTTATATGATGTTTAGGGCATAAGAACAGATTGGGAATAATCAAATGGTGAAAAACACACGTATGAATATGCTTTCTATTTATGGAAACCTTTGTGAATTGATGTGATGAATGCTGAATATGTTAAGTGTAGAACATGATATGACGATGTGAATGATGTTAGAATGATCATAGGAGCATGTTAGGAGACTTTGGATGAAATTTGTGCAACTTGGGTCTTATGTTTTTTAATTTAGGAAACTTTTGGCATGATGAAGTTTCTTGATTATGTTAACATGTTATGGATGACTATTGGATGCGATACATGTATAATTGAGTTGTTTTTTGTGATATGATTCATAATCTTGAAATGAATGCACATGTGTAATGACGTCATACTTTTCAAAAATAGATTTTCGACATGAAACTTTATTTGAATTATTACTTGAGCTATTTGAGTATGAATAAACATGTTTTTACTTATTTGAGTCATCAACGGGTCGTCGGTTCAGTCTGGTCAACTTTGGTCAACAAAAGTCAACTTTAGCAAAAAGTTAACCTTCTCAAACATTTCTTGAACATGCTAACAATTACGTTGTTTGGATACAATGAGGTTCATCTTGACCATTATGTACACACACCCATGGACATACATTTGTTAGGTAACGATTAGCTTTTGACTGTTGCACTTCATGTTTTTCCTATGCATCTATGGTGAGTTTTCACGGCCCCACTTTTACTTACTTTCCTTTTTGGGGGAGAAGTATGCAAACTGTTTTTATCTGGTTTTGGTATTATTGGTATATTGCTTGTTACTGTAGTGCATACATTATCACGCAAGTCTTTACACACTCAAACCGTTAATATCAAACTAGCGAGGTACTTTTGAGTAGTACTACTGGGTTTGACAAACCCCACCTGCGTTAGTCATGCTAACTCAACTGGAGGTCAAAGGGGTGTTTAATTAACCTAGACAGTTGCCATTGTTCTATGATAAGACATGGTGGAAGGCAAAACAACTCACAAATAGTCAGCTTCGGTTCGAAATGCTAAGTAACTCGATATATAGGCTAGCTACCTATGGTATACCTTTTTTACTCTTATCAGGCAACCACTCAAACATATTTATTTACTTACACCTGTGAAATCACTAACCTTGTGTTGACACACTTTAGCATGTCTTCTCAGGTTGCTGGCACGCTTAATGCTAGGGTTGCACATCTGAGGTTCAGGCATCATTATTATCATTTGAAAGCATGTTCATTTATATTTACTATTTTTCATTGGGCGCCTTGTTTTGCGCATTAGTTACCTATGGTTTTGCAAATGTTTACGCTTCCGCATTGATTACATCAAGAACTATCTTTTACTCTGGTTTATGGTCAAATGCTTATTTTAAAATGCATATAGTGTCATTTGATATGACTGTGTCTGAGATCCTGGTTTGTCACACGCCTCGCGGTAGAACCCCGCCGGTGGATTTTGAGGGTGTGACAAATGGTAAGCCCACAACGTCGTTTCCTCTAACCAACTTGTTCTTATTTTTTATGTTTACATAGCCAAGACGACGATGCCATAACATTGAATCACTTTTTGAGGCTTTGGATAATAAACAAGACACAGTTACAAATGAATGTGAACCATTCATGTCAAGCAAGTATGTGTCTTTGTCTCTCGGGGTTCTTAACAAACCCCATTCATTAGGAATTACAAATCTAGGTTTTGAATAATACATTCTTTATCAGTGAAATGTGTTGAATACTTTTTGTCACAAATTTAAGAGAAACTTATCAATATATGTTTAAGTTCCTCAACAAATTTAACATCTTCAAAACTTAACACACCATTAGACATTATACCTTTCTTTGTAATCTTACCTCCTCTATCTCCAGCAAAAATAACATATCCTCTGTTGTAAGGTTGTATATTGTTTAACAATGATATATTACCTGTCCTGTGCCTAGAACAACCACTATCAACATGCCAAACACAGTTTTTAGTATTCATGGTAGACTTGAGCATATTGGTTTCATCCAAATATGATACTAATTTTAGTATCATATCTCTTTTATCATTGAAGACACAGTCTTCAACAACATCTAGCTTAGATTGTTTTGTTTTTATTTTCCACTTTTGAATTGGTTTGACTAGATATGTAACCATTTTCTTTAAAGTGGTTTAAATTGAAGGAGGATTGCTGTCATCAACATGTAAAGATCTTTTAGTTGAATGTATATCTAATTTTATTTGACCATTTCTTTTATCAATGGAAGAATTTGACTGATATATATTCCTTTTGAATTTGGTATTTAAAAAAATTGTTTTCTATTATTTGAAATTGAGTTGTGAAATCTTTGTTTGCTTAACAGTTGATGTTGATGATTGCAATTTCTAGACTTATAATTTGACTTGCCACATACATAACAACACATTGAATGATACACATTTTGTTCTCGTGTATGTCTCATAAACTATTGATGATAACATCCATAGTTATCATTGAATCTGGCTTAGTATTTCTTTGACCTTGTGATTCTGTAACAGTCTCTCTATTCTCTCTTTTATTAAAAACTTTTCTGGATAATCTTGAAAGAATTAAGGTATTATTCCTAACATTTTGAGTCATTGCTGAACCGATAAGGCATGAACTGTAGCTTTAACCTTTTGAGTTGTAGGTACTGGTATTGGACCAGTTTCTTTGATACTTGATCTACAAATATCTTGTTTCATAGAGTTTGTAGTAATAAGAGATTTATTTTTAAAGAAACTTGCATTTGTTTCTTTAAAAATATGATCTTCCTTATCTATGTTTCCTTTTGAAACAAATTTGTTCTTGAAATCAGTTTTCAAGTTAGATACTGATGTTGTGACATGTTTTCTTTCATTATCTTTAAAATCTATTTTTGATTTTAATTTTTTTTGTTTGTTAGATATTTTTGAAAAATCATTTGAAGAAAGAAAAACATCTAAAATTTTATTAATAACTGATGATTATTTACATGAAGATTTTTCATTACAACTTTTATTTTCCTTAAAATCTATTTCATTATCACTTTCCAAATCTTCAACCAACCCTTCTTTCTTCATACTTTTTGCAAAAGAATTGTCATGATTAATTTTAATTTCAGTTTTTATGACAAGGTCAACAGTCATTGAAATATTGACTGGAATTATTAGGTCCGTCTTTGCTTGAAAATCTAATCCGTAGGTCTCTTCATCTGATATGGTAATTGATAAAGGTAAACATGTATAATCATGATTAATTGGTGGTGCTATGTTAGAATATCCAACTCTACTTTTACCACCATTAATTTTCTGAGTCATTTGAGACTTGATTATACCTTCAACCATATTTGAGTACAACTCAAATTTTTCAACCATCAATTTTCCTGATAAGAGTTCACTATTAAGTTTATTGATTTCTAAAGAGAGTTCATTGTTACGTGTTGTCAAATCCTTTATGTTACAATCTTTATTATGAAGACTCAATTTTGATTGATAAATCGATTTGTTTAATACTTCTGTCTTTTCTTTAAAAAATTTCTCATCATTCTTATATTTAGGAGCTTGATATTGAAGTCTTTCAGTTTCTAGTATCAATCATTCATTGTGAACTCTGTATCTTTGAACCTTTTCTAAACATGTGATTGAACAAAGATTACTATGTACCTTATTAGACTCTTCTTACTTGTTCTTCTCTTCAGGTATGACATTTACCATGAAGGCTTTTAGTTACATCTTTTCTTCTAATTTTGATGCCAGAGTGATCTCAATATCATTAACAATCTCATCACAAGTAGGTGCCGGAGTTTCCTCAACAACATGCACAGTCTTTTCATCTTTAGCTGGAGTAAACACAACAAGCTTTTCTTCAACTTCTTCCTTTTTCTCTTCAGTCATTTTTGATTGAGCTGGAGTAATCTCGACAGCTTTTTCATTAAACTCCCCTTTAACATTCTCACAAACTTCTTCAGCAAAGATTCCCTTTATCAAATCATCATTCATAAACTCAACAAGTAAATTCTCTTTAACATTCTTTTCATCAGTTTGAATTTCAGCTAACAAAGTAGAAGAAAGTTTGATATCCATAATCTCCATCTAGTCTGAACAATCTTATTCTTCATTGGTCTGAGACATAAAAGCTTTGTTATTTGATGTGCTAGCTTTATCTCCCATTGACTCTACCTCCACAGACACCATCTTCTTTCCATTGTTCGTTTGATCTAACATTCCTTTAGTACATTCTCTTGCAAAGTGACCGGGTTTGTCACAGTTATAGAATCTCAAACTTGATTTATCAAACCCAATCTTGCTCGAGTTGTTTTGACCAAACATCTTCCTCCACGTTCTTCTTGCAAAAATTTTCGCCCGATACACCGCCATAGCCATCTGATACTTGATATCATTTTCTTCAACATTATTAGGATTAACTTGTTGCAAGTCATCAACTAAAATGTTGGGTGCACTGAGTCTTCTAGCAGTGAATGCTTCATAGCTGTTCATGAAAGTTATGAATAGAGGTACATGCTCTTCAGCTATTTGAATGGTTTGTTTGGTTGGGTTGGAATTAACAACAAATGCTTCTTGTGTGGCTTGAGTAGATTGACTTTATGGATAAATATGAGGCTGTGATTAAGATTTCATTTGATTGTAATGGTTTTGATGAGAGGCTTGAAAATGAGTATGGATGGATCCTTGACATTTTGATTAACAGAATTAGTTGCTTGTTGTTGACATAACTAGGAATAGCTGACATAGTAATTGGGATTACTAGCCATTTTTGCATATAATGCAGATGTTTCAGCTCCCATGTGTTGTTATAATTAGTAGCTCTTTACTTTTCTTCCATTTCATATGACTTGATGGTTGAAATGAGATCGCTAAGGGATAGAGTGAACAGATCCTTGGTTCTCTTGATGGTGGTACAGTTGTTGTTCGAGTTGTATGGTAAAGAGTTCAATAACTTTTTGTTAACAGAAATATTCTACAAGGTAATTCCAACACTTTTAATCTTTGTTATCAGCTTAACAAATCTGGACATTTGAGCCTCTAACATTTCACCAAGTACATAGTTAAACTTATTATACTCTTGGTTCATGATGAAATAAACTTTACAACAACATGTTGAACATGAACATATTAGAACAATATTCAACATGAACAAGTTGATTCCCCCAAGGACCTTTTTCAATATCTCTCAATAATCAACAAACAAGAAACATGGTGCGGAAACCCATGATTCAAGTGTATGAAATCAGTGTGTGTGTGTGTGTGTGTGTTTGTGTGTGTTTGAATGCTCGAAAATAATAACTGCATGATTGTATTGATTGTTCAAAAGCTTACAAAGGATTAGGGTAGTGTGCTATTTATAGTCTATACACAAAAGCTATATACAATTACTGAACTACCCTTATGTAAACGAATATTACATAAATAATCCTAAGTGTCTAAGCTATTCGCTGTGGAAATAAGTCATCCGCTATGGAGGTTTTCTCATCCGCTGTGGAGAAGACTATTCATCCGCTGTGCATACTTGGTTGTTCATCCACTGTGGTTGAACATCCGTTGTGGACAGTTGTGTGTTTGCTTGTATTTTCTCCGTGTGGAATGTTCATCCGCTGTGGATGAACATCCGCTATGGACAGTTGTGTGTGTTTGCTTGTCTGTTATCCGCTGTATGTTCTTCATCTGTTGTGGGATTCTTTCATCCGCTGCACACACTTAAATGAATTTTTTTGATCCGCTGCTGATGTTCTTCATCCGCTGTGGGCAGTAATTCATCCACTGCCGACACTTGGTCAAAATTTCTTTTATCTACAATTCTGAAAAAAGAAATTTAAACAAATATTAGTGATTGATATGAATGTTAATAATGTTAATGTGTTATTAAATGATTGTTTGGGATGTTAACACATTATGTTTATTATATGTCTGATTTGGCAAGCTTTATACTTTTATGCAATAATTCTTAATGCACTTGTTGAGTCCAACAATACTCCCCCTAAGTATGATGTTGCCAACTCTGCATGATTGCTTGTTACTGTTTTGTTTGTTAGAAACAATATGTGTGTGTGTTTATTATGAATGGTAGTTTTTTGTTTGTTTGTCTTGAATATTATGCACGTTTAGTTGTTTGTTAAAATGGTTTGTTTGGTCACAGCGGATGAACATTTGTTCATGCGCTGTGGATCCTTGAAACATTTGATTGCTTGTTCATAGTGGATGAATATTTATTTGTTCATGCACTGTGGACACATGAAATGTTTTGATGATTGTTCACAGTGGATGAACATTTGTTCATACGCTGTGGACACTTGGATGTGATATGTGAATGTTTACAGCATATGAATACCTGAGTGCATACGCTGTATACACTTGCACTGTTTCTACAACGGATGACTTATGTTAGTCATGCATTGTGGAATGGCACTGTATTCACTGCGGATGCCTTACCAAGATCATGCGCTGTGAACACTTGTATGTTCACAAGTGCATAGCGGATGTTTGTTTGTTTTGTCCGCGATATACACTTGGTGTATTTTGCATGTTATGATGATTACTGTAGCTACAGCGGATGTATGTTTGTGTGTCCGCTGTGACAACAGTTTTTCAAAAAATTTAGATTTTTGTTTGTTTTGAACTAATGTCTTCCGAAGCATATGTTTGATAAAATTTTCTTCCGAAAGAACATTTGTTTGATGAAACTTGTTTAAATCAAAATGTTTGTTTAAATCTTTTATTTAAAGTATATGTTAAAATATTGAAATTTTAACATATTCAATATATGGATGATAAGATATCACTCACAAGCAATATTATGCAATAAAATAAACATATGTATGTGTGTCAACCTGCTGTTTGTTAGTGTTGGCTTGACTTGGCTTTGTTTATTTTTCAAAATTTGAAAATATCAAATTTTGAAATGTATGATTATGCACAATTCTGCTGCCTTTGATATTTCCATGTTCAATTCCCCCCCCCCCCCTAAATTTTTTTGGCATAATTATAAAAACTTTTTATAAAATGACAAAAATTTATATGATTTTGAGTGGAAATTATCAAAGTCCAATTGATTGCTTGCTTGATAAAAGTTAGAAAGATAATGCCTTATCTAACTAATAAATGAATGATTTTCATGTTTGAACATGAATCTTTTGCACATACCATGAGATCATACTAGTCTACATTTCTCACTGAGTTGTTTGTATGGTTTTGAGAATAGACATAGACAAGTACAATGTTGATTACAGATATTGTGATCCACTTAAACTCATGCATGGTATTAATGATTGATTGAAACAGTGAGTGATTATCATGTTTTGAGTTGATTGACATGAGTTGTATGTACCCCACATCTGGTTGTATGATTGGTACAACCCTCCTCAAGATATGCTAGAAAGCACTTTCAATACTTAAAACCTAGCTACTTAGGAGTATAAATGCTCAATTTGATCCATGATGTTTGATCCTCTTTGGGATTCTTTTTCACTTCACTTTGGAAGATGATCCTCTTTGGGATTCTTTTGATTCATTCACAAGGAATGTAGTCATAAAGACTTTATTGATGATTCATCCAAGATGGATGTGTTCCTCTTTGAGAATCTTTTTGGATCATGATATAGGTCATTCAGGTCTGTGCTTAGCACAACAAAGAATGCCTAGGTGTACTCCAAGTCTATGATTATCATATCAAAGGAGACACTTGAATGATTGAGAAATTTATAATCTGTTTCACTTGGTATATTGTAGTTACTTTGAAAGCAACCTATATTGGATAGATCAATACTCACCATAAACCAATATGTGTTGTTAACCACACAGTCATGAGAATTTAGTTCTTCACTCTTGTATCTGATTTTATGTGTCCCATGCTGAGCCTATCCACATATCAAACAAAGAATTTGTCAGTCTTTATTAGTGAAAAAAGACTCAAGTGAAGAATAATGCTAGTGTACTATAATTTCTCATGAAATGTATGTGTGATTCAATATTATCAAAATGAATGATTTGCATGATATCTTGATTTTGAAAAAGGGAAAGCTGATGGTAATCATGGACTTTGACAAAATCAAGTATGTCTGATTTGAATGTTTTGAAAATATTAATTTGTTGTTTCATAGTTGATCATACCAAGAGGCTGAACCAAAAATTCAAATCGTGTTGAATCAAATGGTTTTGTAAAAATGTCAGCCAAATGGTTGTCTGTATGGACCTTGATCAACTTGATCAGACCCTTTTCTGAGCAATCTCTCAGAAAGTGATATCTGATCTCTATGTGTTTGGTTTTGAATGTTGAACAGGATTGTCTATTATAAACGTGGCTGCAGAATTGTCAATATGTATGGGTGTTTTAAGAAAATTAAAGCCATAATCAAGCATTTGGTTTTGAATCCATAACACTTGAGAACAACATGCAGAAGCAGCTATATATTCTGCTTTAGCTGTGGACACAGAGACATTTGTCTGTTTCTTGCAATGCCAAAAGATCAATCTTGATCCAGGAAACTGGCAGCCTCCATGTTTGTTCTTAAAATCCTAAAGGAGGGAACAGTTACCTATCATATGACGGGAGCATCCACTATCAACATACCAGATGTTGTCAGTCCTTCTAAGATGTCCCTGAAAAACAAAAGAAATCAGTTTAGTTGGAGCAACCCAAGCCAAGATGGACTTGGTTTTTCCATCTTTTCCAACAATGCAAATTTCTTCCAAGACAGCATTGTCTGCAGGTTTTGGAGCTCTAGACACACTAGATTTCCTTTGGTTTGCTTTAGCTCTATTAGGAGAAGTGCTTTGTGCTCTTCTCTTTTGTGAGCTAGTGTTAGTGTTTTGTCTGTTTTGAGACTTATGTCTCCTTGATATGTGTTGAAAATTGTCATAAAAAGTTTTATCATTATCTAAAACAATTTTCTGATGAGGAGTTTGTTTAGGAACTCCCATTCTGCTCTTATTTTGAGCAACAGGTTGTTTTTCAGTAGTTTTCTCAACCTGAGCTTGTTTGTTTTGTTTCTTGTTTTTCTTGTTGAAAAAACAATTTGCCGTGCTGTGATTGTTTCTTTCACAAATGGAGCAATAATTGTGAAAATGACATGTTTCTGTACTGTGATTATTCATCTTATAGTACTTGCAGTACTTGCCATATCTGCACTTTTTAGTTGAATGTGTGAATTGATCACACCATTCACAGTATGGCAATTCTGTTTTTGTTTGTTTGCTAAAACTTTTGATTTAAAATTAGATTTTTATGGAATTTCAAAAGTTACAGATGGTTGTTTTGGTTGAAATATGGCTTTGCCTTTCCCTTTATAAGTTTGTTTGGAAGTGACATTTGAGGTTAAAGCTTTCCTGCCACAGATATCAAATCCTTTAATCTATTTTGATTGGTTGGTTGGAGTGTCAGCCACACTTGAAGTCTTATGAGCTTCAGTAATTGGTTGATCTGAGTCATCCTCCAAAAGTTCAATATCATCATCACTAGTTTCATTGTCATATTCATTGTTTTCACCTTGATAAAAATCTGTAGTTTTGATTTGTGAAATCTCTTGACTTTTTACAAATTTAATCAACGGTGCTTTCAACATTGTTGGAGCTGATGATGATGATGACTTTGATTCAATTGGTTTGTCTTGAGATTTAGTTGACTCATCTTGTATGGTGGTCATTGAATCAAGAAGTGGGATGTAGTTATCATTATAAGGTGGGTTTACCTTATGATATCCAAGTCCTGTAGGATCCTTAAAGGTCCTTTACTGAGCAAGAAGTTCTTCGAACTTCTTATTGCTCACCTGAAACTTCTGAAGTTTAACATCAGTTTCAGCTTGAATTGTTTTTGACTCAATTAATGAGATAGAGAGTTGCTCGACCTGAGCTGTCAATGTTAATTTTTTAGAAAGTAGTTTGTCTAGGTCTGATTGTAATGAAAGTATTTTTATAGCATACTGCTTTTGTTCTGATTTTAGACTTTTATTAAGAATGTTTGTTTCAATTACTTTCTTTGACAGCTTGTCAGCATGCTCCCTATACCTGTTTACCTCATCAATACATGCTTGACTGCAGAGGTTTTCTTTTACCTCTTTCGGGATGTCTGTTAATTTTTCTTCAATATCAGCCATAAGGGCATGATCCGAAGGTGATGGTATTTCAGCCTCATAAAGGCTCCGGTCACATTCTTTATCCTTTTTTATTATCATTGCAGAAGATGTTGGATGTTGAGTTGGACTGAATTGTGTGATCTGAGGTTGAGTTGGTGCATTTGGAATACTGATTGGTGGAGGCACTTGTCTGTTTGAATTAATTCCACTTGAGTGTTGTGCCTAGTGTTTCTATCAACTCTGGGCTGTTGACATTCTCTGGAGAAGTGCCCATAAAGTTGACAGTAATAGCACCTAACTTTGGTTTCATCAAAACCAATTCTTGTTTTCTTGTCCATGGTTAAACCTGTATTTCTTTGCAGAAACATTTTGGACCTGTATGCTATCATGGCCATTGACCATTGAAGATCCATCTCTTCTACCATATCTGGTGGAAGTTCATCCAAATCTTGTTGGATGATCTGAGATGGAGTCAGACTTGCTCCCAAGAAAGCTTCAAAGCTTGTTAAAAAGGCTGCATAAGCTGCCTTTTGCTCTTCACTTTGTAGAATAATAGTAAGAGCATCCATAGGTTTTTCAAGCCTGTGTATGTTTGATGTTTGAGGTTTTGACTGTTTATTTGAGGTGGAGTTAGGAAGTTGATGTTTACTTCAGGGTGTAGCTTCATGAGAAGCATGAACTCCAGTCTTCTTAGACTTGTGTTTGTTGTTGGATGATTCTGGTGTTGAGAAGAATGATGTATCATGAGAATCCAGAAATTCTTCTTCTTCATCTTCTCCAGTGCTTGTGAGGAAAGCACTATCTGTGTGTTGTGGTTCTTTGAACTTGTAGGCCTCGACATGTCTGATTTGGTTGTTGTTCCTGGATTTTTCATCCATTTCCAATGCTTCAACCTTGGCTACAAGTGAGTCAAGGGATAGTCCCTCCAAGTCCAATGTTGCTTTCATGAGAGACACTGGCTGAGTCCAACTCTCAGGCAATATATGCAACATTTTCTTGTTGATTTCAACAGTGTCATATTTAAGTCCATATACTATTATTTCATTGATCAATTGGACATATCTGTGTAAATGTTGAGGAATTGATTCTCCATGGATATGGTGGAAGGTTTCATATTGAATTCTTAATTTTTTCTTTTTGATCTCTCTTATTTCCTCACTTCCTTCACACATGGTGTGAAGAACCTTCCACAGCTCATAGGCTGTTTTGAAATTTTCGACCCGTGTCAAAATTTCAAAAGGCAAAGTCATAGCTAGAATACTATATGCTTTCATGTCTGTTTTGACCCGCTTGAGGTCATCACCAGCTACACTTTTCAGACTAACTTGTTTCTGTATGTTATAATCTGGTCCTAATGTCAGTGGGATGTAAGGACCTTCACTGATTGATGTCCATAGATCTGGATCTTGATATGTAATCCAATTCCTGAACATGATTTTCCATTGCTTGAAATCTGATCTGTTCTTCAACTTTGGGGGTTTTAGTCTACTGTTTGAACTCATCATATCATCAGCCATGTTTGAATGATTTGATTTTAACTTAATAATAATTTTTTTTAAGTTAAATTTTGTTTGATTAAAATTTTAGTCTGGTGCTAAAATTTAATTAATCCTAATTGTCTCTAGGATTTGTTTGTTAATTTGATAAACTAATTTGTTTTAATTGTTTTCCAAATAATGGAATTAATTAACTAATGTCCTATGAAATGTTGCTTTCTAGGTCACGGAAACAATAAAGATTGTGGATGATGGGAATATTTGTCCTTTTATGAAAATCTCAATATTCTTTTTGTAAAAAAACCCTACAAACAGATTTTGTCTTATATAAAACAACTTTTTGGATCAAAAAGTTGATTCTGAAACTATTCAAACAAGACAATTTGTTTTTTGATAGTTTTATCAAAAACAACAAACACAATTCCCGTGAATTGTGTATGCAAAACCTAGGGTTTTCCTAGGGTTTTGTTGTGATGTTTTTTCAAAATATTCAACCCGAAGGTTGAACAATGAACAAAATATGTTTCTAGTGAGATTGTCACTAGTTTGTGATGATAATGAACAATCTGACCGGTTCAGAATGTTCAAATACTGTTTGTTTTGAAGAAAACCAATTAAACAGTGTTCAACAGTATTCGAAAATGTTTGTAAAAACACTTTAAAACTGATGAGATTTAAAGGTTTTGATGATGATTTTGTTGCTGAAAACCTTCTGTTGAATGAAGTTAACAAGAGATAAACAATACCTGTGTATTGTTTTATCTATTAAAACAACAGAAATCTTGTGTATGTGTGATGTTCAATCTGAAAAATCAACAAAACTTCTTCAAAATGCACAAAATGATTCAGAAATCATATTTGTTTGCATTTGATGTATGTTAATAGTAGAAGAAGATGAGTTTGAAGACTAAACAGCTTGTTGATGTGTGTTTTTTGAAGCTAATGAACCACTAAAATCAATGTTGTTGAATGAGAGGATCGAAATCAATGAATGATTGAGCCAAGGCTCTGATACCACCAGATGAAATCAACTTCACAACAATATGTTGAACATGAACATATTAGAACAATATTCAACATGAACAAGTTGATTCCTCCAAAGAACTTTTTCAATATCTCTCAATAATCAACAAACAAGAAACATGGTGCGAAAACCCATGATTCAAGTGTATGAAATCAGTGTGTGTGTTTGAATGCTCGAAAATAATAATTGCTTGATTGTATTGATTGTTTAAAAGCTTACAAAGCATTAGGATAGTGTGCTATTTATAGCCTATACACAAAAGCTATATACAATTACTGAACTACCCTTACGTAAACGAATATTACATAAATAATCCTAAGTGTCTAAGCTATCCGCTGTGGAATTAAGTCATCCGCTGTGGAGGTTTTCTCATCCGTTGTGGAGAAGACTATTCATCCTCTATGCATACTTGGTTGTTCATCCGCTGTGGAATGTTCATCCGCTGTGAAGAAACATCCGTTGTGGACAGTTGTGTGTTTGCTTGTATGTTGTCCGCTGTGGAATGTTCATCCGCTGTGGATGAACATCCGCTGTGGATGAACATCCGCTGTGGATGAACATCCGCTGTGGACAATTGTGTGTGTTTGCTTGTCTGTTGTCCGCTGTATGTTCTTCATCCGCTGTGGGATTCTTTCATCCGCTGCACACACTTAGATGAATTTTCTTCATCCGCTGCTGATGATCTTCATCCGCTATGGGCAGTAATTCATCCGCTGCCAACACTTGGCCAAAATTTCTTTTATCTACAATTCTGAAAAAAGAAATTTAAACAAATATTAGTGATTGATATGAATGTTAATGATGTTAATGTGTTATTAAATGATTGTTTTGGATGTTAACACATTATGTTTATTATATGTATGATTTGGCAAGCATCATACTTTTATGCATTAATTCTTAATGCACTTGTTGAGTCCAACAGTTCAACATGTCATTTCGGCTTTCCCTCATATCCTTATTGCCTATTATCTGCACCTCCATTGCTTCCCATAAATCTTTAGCCTTTAGGTAATCCTTGAATTTTTATGCAATCTCAGTTGTAAGTGCCATAGTGTTAGCAGCATATGCTTTCTCATCAAGCGTAAGCTTCGTCATGTCTTCCTCATCCTAGAGATGTTCAGGTTTGGGTACCAACTCTCCTTTGTCATTGTTATACACAGGAATATACGGTCCTTGTTTGATTGACCACATCATCCGGTGTTCGGTGTAAATAACATGATTCTCAAATCTGTAACCCAGTCAGGATAATCTTCTTCGTTAAGAAGTCTAGGAGGTTTTGTGCTAGTTCCAATCTCTTTGTTGAGGTTGGAAAAGGAAACTTCTAGCATGAAAGGAATCTTTTGTAACAAACTTTTGCGAAAAACAAACTTCTCGCGCGAATAATTACGTTTCGCGTGCGATTAGCAGGTTTACGCCTGGTTCATTCTTATCCCAATTTTGAAGATTCCAACTTCAATCTTTCACCAAATTGTTCAAAGCTGATTAATTAAGCTTTCAATTACTGATTTAGGTTCAATTTTGATCCTAAGTGTCTCTAATTGATTCAATTTAGCTCGTTTAATCACATGAACACCATCAAATCTTCAATCACTAACAAAACAGTTTTTAACATCTTCAAAAGTGATCAAAAACAGTAGAAATCAAGTTGATCATCAAATGATTGCAAGTCGAAGCTTAAGAACACTTCAGAAAAACTCTTCAATCTTCAAATCAATCGATCTAGAGCATACCAAGCTCTGATACCAATTGTAAGGATCAACACTTAATAACCAGATCGATCTCGTGACAAGAACATGGAATATAATCATCACGGTAAGAAGATATAATAAGCAAAGGATGAATACAAGTGTATATATACTTCAATTTCTATTTCTCTCTGATTAGAAAGATACAAAACACATGTGAAATCAGGAAATGACAAAAGCTCACTAAATTACATCAGCTAACTACTATTTATACTAAACTATGAACTTTTCATATAGTTCTCTTGCGAGATGTTCTTCAAGCGTGGCAAATTCAAGTTCTCGTGAGACTGATATTTATAATCTTGATTTGATTCTCCGAGTGTCTAGGTTCAATCCCTACAGACACCACCTATGTGGCTATGACCTCCACCACTGGTGACCCCCACCCCCACTGTGGACTAGCAAGAAAACCACCATCATTACATCTCCACCATTCTCTTCACACAACCACCATTGTAGAAATCTACATCATTATTATTAAAACCACCACCACCATCATAGCATTGCAACCACTTCCAACCACCATCGTCATCACACCATTAATACCACCACCATTATATCGCCCCATCGCACCACCCACAACTACCACTACAGCCACCCCACCAATTGATGGTGGTTTTTCTGGGAGTGGTTTCTAGTGT
>CM046426.1:37197082-37292082 GCA_025506505.1 Flaveria sonorensis | reverse complement strand
ATTATTATTAATTTTGTATATTATTTTTATACGTAATAGCATATATGCAATTTATATTACTAAATGCTCATTACATTGTAGCATATGGTTTATTTACTTTATTTGCTTATTGGGTAAAGTTGTTAAATTTTATAGTAAAATAGAAAGAAAAAAGGAGAGAGCTCTGGTTTCAAGAAGATTAAAGTAGACGAAGCTAAATTGTGTAGAAGTGTGGTAGTAAACATTGGGACTTGGTTCAGCACATGGTTTGACTTGGCGGTTAAAGACCAATGCTGAAATCCAGAGTTTTTGGTTGATTCATCCTTCATTATCCAATAAAATCCTCCTAGGATGATGCTACCAAAACTCTATCTTCATCCTTCAAGCATCCTAATCAGAAGAAACACGTACTATATCCTCTTCTATCTCTTAAGGGGTTGTCAAGAGGTAGATTTATCAAATGCTTCATGTTGTGTCGATAGAGTCTAAACATGTCATAGTCTTTTCCTTCAATTTACCGGCACCATCATATGTTAGAGTGAAGGAGTTGGTTGAGGAAATGTAACTCCAATGAGTGATTGGGTCATGAATGCTTAGAGGAGTTACAATAAGAGCTTCTTCTTTTTCCCTTTGCTTATCCCTAACTTCAAACTTAATCTTCAGAATAGGCTCCATTGATTTGTAGTTGTCTGGCATGTCTTTATTTTCTTAGATCAGCTTGTGCATTTTCTTTAAGTCTTCAAGGCATAGCTTTTGAACATCTAACTCAGATAAGAAAAAGTCTTTTTTCTGATTCTTTCTTTTAATGTAGAACCTCTCAGTCTTGAAATCATAATCCCACTTGTTTATGCTATTATCATTTACTCAGTTTTCCTCTTCCTCAGATTTTGAGAGGTTTTCTTCTTCTTCACGATGCTTCAACCCATGTCTAATTCTATCACCAACATCAGTGATGATCACTGCATCTGCTGACTCTTCAGATTGGCTTTGGGTAGGGGATTTGGCTATATATGTGGCTTGTTGCACTTGTAGAGAATCCTGCTCAATGGTTTGAACAAGTGGTGAAGTATAAGGAGGTGAAGTTGGTTGGTTGCTGGGTTTGATAGATGAAGTGGTTTTAGTAGCTTCAACTTCTATCTTCTTCTTTTTGTGCTCTGAATGCATGCTTTGATCTTTCAAGATGGGAATTGTACATCTTCATCAAAACCTTTTCCACTTCTCTTTCCTTAAAGTCATTACTTGGGTTCCTTAGTCTTAGCCTGGTTAAGTTAGCGATCCAAACTGGTTGAAGCAAACCAGTTGATTACTTGAGTAAGCTACTCTTCCAGCAGCTGATCTGGTGATGAAGTAAGTGTTCTTTTTCTGATCATATTTCCACTCCACTATGGGATCCTGTGCTGATAATGGAGTTTTAGGGAATTCTTCACCAGCATGAGACTTAACTAAGGTGAGTACTTTATGCATTAGCATTTTGGACTTGTCATTCCTGCATCCTAAAATGCTAAAGTACTCAGCAATTTGCTCTAGGATGTCAAAGGGTAGATCAAGTACTTCATTTTCATGATCATAGTAGATGATCTCTCCATTTTCCTTCTTGATAGCAATATTCTTCAACCCAGTAACATACACAGCTACCACCATTTTAGTTCCTTGGAGTATCTTCTCCTTACTTCTAGATCAACAATCCTTCCTCTAGGAACCTCTAAGGTTAAGAGGCTGATGCAACCAAAGGATCAATTAAAAGATGCCAAAACAACCAGGTCTTCCAACATGCACTAAGGAACAAAGAAGAACTAGCTTCGGAAGTTTTACATACTCAAGAAAAATGCTAAGTGTAAAATCTTCCGAAGCCAATGTTCAGAAGAAACTACTGAGGAAACTTTACACTACGTGTCAAGTCTTCCGAAGCCAAAGACTCAACTCTTCCGAAGGTTAAAGATGAAGTTTTCCAAAGCTCTCAAGACAAAGTCTTCCGAAGCTGAATAAAAATTAAGACTGATTACTTTAGAAGAGAGAGAAAAGACACATTTTCTATCAACTTTATCATAAAGCAATCTCCTGTCCGCTGCATGCTCTGGTGGTTCACCAACTATCATAAGTTGGTGAAACCACCATGCTTTATGATAAAGTAGATAAGGTCTTTGTCTGCAAGCTTCTGTATTTGTTTCCTGTTTGGCTTTTTATAATAGGAAAGTCAATGAGCTATGGCCTTATCTGTCTTTTGACTTTAGGCTGATCTTGTTGTCTAGATTAGTCACATCCAACTGTCTTTTTTCATATTGATGGTTGTAGGTTTAGTATAAAGAGTAAAAGGTTCTTGTATTTCAAATATCAATGCAAATACTTGTAATAGAACAAAAGAAGCAATAAACTACTTCCTTGAAAATTATCTCTTGTGTTCTTACTTTACTTGTGTTGTGTATTGTATCATCTGATTAAAGTTTTAAGTTCCCCATTTGAATTGTTAAGTGATCCTAAAGATCCTCCTAAGTGTGTTAACTAAGTGCAAAGTCCCTTTTTAACGACCCTGCATTTGGTATCAGAGCATTCCAGGCTCTTGTTTGCAAGATCTCACCATCTTCAAAACCTCGTAGTAACACACATCACTTAACTCTTCAAATGACAGCTATCTCCAAAGCTGATATGGAAACTGGAACAATGACAAAGTCCCCACTGATCATTCCTGAGGATTTTGACATTGTCAAAGAATGGAAGGCTTTATCCAGTCTTAAGATTCTAGGATGTGGGAGTCTGTTGTAGATGGACCTCATGTACCATGCACCTCTTCAGCTGCTGTTGGTGGTGGCATGATACCAAAGGAGAGGGCTGACTTTTCTGATGAAGACTGGAAAAGAATTGACATTGATCAGAAAGCCATGACGGCCCTCCAAACTGCTCTTCCAAACTCCATCTACAGAGGTTTTCAAGAAGTGCAAGACCGCTAAACAGCTATGGGATGCACTGAAACTGATGTATGAGGGTTCAAATGAAGCCAAGGAGAACAAGAAAGATCTCCTGAAGTAGCAGTTTGAAAATTTCACATTCAAGACAGGTGAAACCATGACTCAACAATACTTCAGGTATGTTAAGATTGTGGATACTCTGGCTGATGTTGGGGTAACTATTGAGAACAGGGATATTGTTAGGAAGTTCATGTCCTCTCTTCCAAGACAATGGACACACTACTATATGGTCATTAAGAGGACTAAAAACCTCAAGACCCTCACTCTCACTGAGTTGTATGGTATACTCAGTGGATACCAGATGGAGATGAATATGCAAAACTCTTCTGGCAGCTCCAACACTCACCAGAGTTCAGCCCTCCATGTGGTTGAAAGGGATAGCAGAGAACCACAGCATCATCTCATCTGCTACCTTGAGACTTCATAAAAGGCCCCTTTCATCACCTTCCCGAAGACACCAAGAGAGAGCTACATCCATGGAAGTCCCTTCCAAGAGACAAGCTCCTCTCAAGCTTTTTTTTTTTCACTGATGAAAGTTTAGGCAACTTTCTCTTTACTCTTGAAGACCTGGACTGTATCCATCCAGATGATCTGGAATATATGGAGATAGTCCAGCAAATGGCTCTTCTCACTCATAGAGCCTAGAAATTCTACAAGAGGACTGGGAGAAGGTTTCCTAGCAATGCTGCCAGTGGCAAGTTTTGGCTGGACAAGAGCAAAGTCAAGTGTTACAACTGTAACCAGATAGGACACTTTGCTAGAGAATGAAAGGCACCCAAATCAAATGGTGGCCAAGCCTCATCCAGGCCAAACTACACTGAAGGAGGGCACCAGAATGAGAAGCCATGACAGCAAGCTGCAATTGCTGTTGAAGAAGGAGGCTTTGACTGGAGCTTTCAAGCTGAAGATGCATCTCTAAACCAAGCACTCATGCCTGACCACGATGAAGCCAAGGTACTTGAACATCTATGCTCTCCTAATTATATTCCTAAAGTAAACAGATACATGTCCTACATCTTGGAAATGAGATTTGACATTGAGTCCTTGAATATTCTAAAAGCTGATTTTAAAAGAGCAGAAAATGACTATAAACTTAAGATAGAAGATCTAGAAAAAACAATTTCAACTCTTAAACATGAGCAAACAAATTACAGGACTCAAATTAAGGATCTCATTACCAAGTTGACTGAATGCCAGGCTGAGCTTGTGATCAGCAAAGCCAGGGCAGAAAAATGTGTTCTTGAAGAGGAAATTCAAGAACATGATATCCTCATCTCTGCATGCAAAAGTGTGTTATCAGAACAAGCAGGGACTGGGATCTAGTGAGATAGCTCCTCCACACTCTCTACTATTAGTTAGATCTCTAAGGTGTGGAACTGGACAAGATGAGCTTCCATCCATAGACCCCAGTGATGAAGAGGATGAAGAGGATAAGGTGAGGGATGACTCTGAGGTGAGTGAAGAGAGTAAATCCAAAAAGGGTCACCATGCTCCTAAGGAGGAAAAAGAAGCTGGTTTGAGCAAAACCAAAAGGAAGAACTTGATCAGAAGAGCAAAGAGAAGATCAAGAAAAGCTCAAGAGGTCAAGACCACATTTGATCCCAAACAGAAACAAGTATTTGTCTCTGTAGGGTTCAAGGTGATAAAAGCTGAAGATCCTGCCAAGAATTCTAGTACAAAGTGTGATACTTCAGCTTCAACTCACTCCAGCAACAACAAGAAGATTGATCAGCTATGCATCACTGCTACACAGCCTGAACCATCCAGTTCCAAAAGCAAGCTTCACCCTAAAAAGCCTGCTGCATCATCTGAAAAGGTGAAAGAGGAAAAGGAAAGTGTTCAAGCTCAGTCTTCTTTGGAAAAGAAGGCTCTTAGAAGAAAAGATATAGACTGTGTTATGTGTGGTAGTACCTCACATATGGCTAAAGATTGTCAATACAATCCAAAGGGTACTATCCAAATGATCAAGAAGAAAACTTCTGAGAGGAAGAAGAAACAAACAGCTTCGGAAGGAAAATCTGTTTCCTTCGGAAGCTCCAAAATGAAGAAAAAGGCAAATGAACCATTGCCTTCGGAAGGAAAATTGGTCTCGGAAGAAAGGAATGCTTTTGAAGTACTGAGGCCTGCTACAGTGAAAGCAAGATCTTCCGAAGATAGTCTCCAAAGCTTCCGATGCCACAAAAGCTTTCGAAGCATTGAAGGTCAAGCCAATCTTTCAAAGGTGGTGTGGAAGATGAAGGAAGACCATGTGGCTAAAAGTTCATCATCAGAAACAACAAATGATCCCCAAAACCTGAGCATAGGATCTATTACTATTTATTTCCTTTAACTCATTCTAATAAGCCCAAGACCAATGAGGCTTGGGTTTCCAAATCTAACTAAATCATTTCTCTATGCAAGGACAGCTAAAGACCAACAAAAATATCTGGATTATTGATAGTGGCTGCTCCAGGCACATGACTGGCAATGAGTTCTTGCTTCAAAACTTTGAAAGGATTGATGGAGGACCTGTTGCTTTTGGGGGAGATGCAGGAGGGTACATTACTGGCAGGGGCAAGGTTACAAATGGTAAGCTCAGCATTGAGAAGGTAAACTTTGTCAAAGAGCTTGGATACAATCTTCTGAGTGTGTCCTAATTTTGTGACTAAAAACATCATATGCTCTTTACTGAGCATGAGTGCATTGTTCTCAAGCCTGGGGTTGACATTCCTCCTTAGCATATTTTGCTTAGAGCCCCCAGGAGAGGAAACATGTACAAGATGGACTTGCAGGAAGCATCTCCATCTGGAGAGGTTTCTTGCTTTCTATCTAAAGCAAATAGTGATGAGTCTTTTCTTTGGCAAAAGAGAATGTGCCATGTAAACTTTAAAAACATGAATAAACTGATTAAGAATGATTTGGTAACTGGAATACCAAAGAAAGAGTTTATAAGTGATGACCACTGTGTTGCATGCCTGAAAGGGAAGAAACACAAAGTGTCTCACAAGCCAAAGGAAATGAACTCTATCACTACTCCCCTACACTTATTACATATGGATCTGTTCGGCCCCACTAGTGTAATGAGTCTAGGAAGGACCTCATACTATTTTGTAATCATAGATGATTTCACAAGATTCACTTGGGTGTTTTTCCTTAGAACTAAGGATGAAACCTCTGAAATCTTGAAGAATTTCATTCTAAAAATTGAAAATCAATCTGATCACAAGGTCAAAATCATAAGATGTGATCAGAAAACAGAATTTAAAAACCAATTCCTTAATACATTTTATGATGAGAAGGGTATTTCAAGACAATACAGTGCTCCCAGGACTCCTCAGCAAAATGGTGTTGCTGAGAGGAGAAACAGGACACTTATTGAAGCTGCAAGAACTATGTTGCTGACTGTAAGCTGCCCATCACCTTCTGGACAGAGGCTGTCAACACAGCCTGCTATGTGCAGAATAGAGTTTTAGTAGTTAAGACACATGGTAAGACTCCTTATGAACTGTGGCATAAAAGGAGACCGTTTATTGGTTTTCTCAGAACATTTGGATGTCCTTGCACCATCTTGAATACCAAAGATCAAATAGCTAAGTTTGCTGAGAAATCAGATGATGGACATTTTGTTGGATACTCTTCTCAAGCCAAGGCTTATAGAGTATACAATCTCAGAACTAGAATCATTGAGGAGTCAGCCAATGTGACTTTCAATGAACACACACCCTGTGTGAAAGGTTCTGGTCCAGATTAGCTATTTGATCTTGATTTAGTTACCAACTGCTTTAACAAATCTTGTGAGAATGTTTCAGGATCTATGGATAATAGGTCAACAGAGGATCCTGACCCAAGACTTGAGCTGAGAAGACCAAACAAGAAGACTACTTCAGCTCCAATGGTGACTAACCCTGTCATTGAGGCTCCAATCAGCACAAGCATGACAAATACTACTGATTCACTGAATTACCCTCAAAGTCCAGTTTAGAGGCTTAGAATTCAGGTGAAGGAACCTCCAATGCAGGAGGAATGGATGGTGGTGACGGTGATCAAGAATTTCTTGATGTTGATAACCACTCCATTAAAGACAACATCAATGATGTCACACACTCATTGGATCAAGTTTCTCTTGATAAGTGTGCTGATGTGGTGGGGGATTCTTCTTTGCCAGATCAAAATTTCTCTAATCTTGATCTGTCCAACCAAATGCTGTGATTCCTAACTCAGGATCCACAAGTCACATCCCACCACAAACATCATTGGAAATGTTGACTCTGGGGTGAGAACAAGGGACAAACTCATGATAGCCATGTTTGTCTACATTCTTGTTTTTATCCCAAATTGAGCCTAAGAAAGTTGATGAGGCTCTAAAGGATGGAAGCTGGATTGAAGCAATGCAAGAAGAGTTGCTTCAAATCAAAAGACAGAAGGTGTGGAACTTGTGCCCTCTTCCTCAAGGGAAGACTGTCATAGGTACCAAGTGGGTATTTAGGAACAAGAAGGATGATAGAGGGATCATCATCAAAAATAAGGCTAGACTGGTTGTCCAAGGATACACACAAGAAGAAGGAATTGATTATACTGATGTCTTTGCTCCTGTAGCAAGACTTGAAGCTGTAAGGATATTCCTGGCTTATGCTGCATCCAAGGATTTCAAGGTCTACCAGCTTGATGTGAAGTGTGCCTTTCTTTATAGGGTGATTGATGAAGAAGTTTATATTAAACAACCACCTGGCTTTGCAGACCCAGATCATCCTGATTATGTCTGCAAGCTTGATAAAGCCCTTTATGGACTACATCAAGCTCCAAGAAAGTGGTATGAGACACTATCAACATACCTCTGCAATCATGGATACAAAAGAGGTACTATTGATGGGACTCTCTTCATCAAAGATACAGGGAATGACACATTGCTAGTTCAGATATATGTAGACGACATCATCTTTGGTTCAACTAATCCAAAGCTCTGCAAAGACTTTGAGATGCTGATGAAGAATAGATTTGAAATGAGTGCCATAGGGGAACTCAATTTCTTTCTAGGAATTCAAGTGAAGCAGGTTCAATATGGCATCTTCATCAGTCAGTCAAAGTATGTACAGGACATACTTACAAGGTTCAAGATGATTGACTGTAAAGTTGCTAAGACACCCATAGCCAGAAACCATTCCCTTGGTCTTGACCTTGAGGGGGAGTGTGTTGATGAACATCTCTACAGGGCTATGATTGGGTCACTTATGTATCTTACTGCTAGCAGGCCTGATATCATGTTTGCCACATGTATATGTGCAAGATATCAAGCAAACCCCAAGATGTCACACCTAATCCTTGTCAAAAGGATTCTTAGATATCTCAAAGGTGCTCCAAATCTAGGCCTTTGGTATCCAAAAATTCAGACTTTAATTTGTATGCTTATACAGATAGTGACTATGGTGGCTGCAACATGACTGCAAAGTCCACATCAGGGGTGTCAGTTTCTTGGTGGAAGGATAGTCTCTTGGCAATACAAGAAGCAATCCTGTGTGTCTGCATCAACTGCTAAAGCTGAATACATTGCTGCTGCCAGCTGCTGTGCTCAAGTGCATTGGATTCAGAATCAGATGCTTGACTATGGATTCAACTTCAAGGAGACTCCCATCCACATAGACAACAACAGTGCTATCTCTATTCCAGAGAATCCTGTGCAGCACTCAAGGACCAAACACATCAACATCAGGTATCATTTGATTAGGGATAACTTTGAACAAAAGCTTTTGATGAACAGAGATTTAAATATCTTGTATCAACTATTGGGATGATTAACTTTGAATAGATTTTCTGAAATAACTTAATCAAATTTTCTTCTAAAAATTGTGTGTCCTAAGTTGTCTATTAGCTCACCTCATAAGCCCAGTTCTCTTTGGAAGAAAATAAAATTTTAAACTGATATTCCTTAGAATGATAATAAAATTTTACTTTCGGAAGAAGTGAAATTGTCTTCGGAAGAAATTTATGTCCTAAAAATTCCTTCAACTTGTTTATCTAAGATTTACCTTCGGAAGAAATTCTTGAAGTACCTTTGAAGCTTAAGTCTCTTATAAATAATTTAATGTATTTTAAGAACAAATTTCTTCCGAAAGCAATTTAGTCTCGGAAGACTTACTCATTTCTTCCGAAGTCAAAATTTTCAAAATTCTTGGGGATATCTTCCGAAGCATAATTTACCTTCGGAAGCTTTGTTTCAAATCTTTCGAAGCCACAATTGTCTTCGGAAGTTATTTTCTACTTCCAAGAAAACTAACTTTTTGGGCGCTTTTTTGAAAGTAGGACCCATATCTGGATTTCAAAGTTTATCTTTTCAATTAACTTTGTCTCAAATCCAATGTATATCTTTCCAAACGGTTCTCTTTCATTTCATCTCTCTAATTGATCTTTAACCTAACTTACCCCTAAATTTCAACTTCTTCTACCTTCCTTCACTACAAAGCTTTCAAATGGCCAACCCTGATCGTCGTAACAACCCGGATTTGTCCATGCACCTGCATAGGCAACACAACCAAGTTACTCTGTTAGACCCTGAGAAGGACCCAAGCTTCTCAGACGTTTGTAGGTTTCTTTCTTTGTCTCATAACTACACCTCCCTTACAATTGATCCTCCTCTCTATGAGGATCAATTGCTTGAGTTCTGGCAGACCTGTCAAGAGGTTACCATGGACGGGGAGAAGGCACTGTCTGCCACAATGCAGGGGAGGACACTGTTCATCACTCCAGCCATCATCAACACCCATCTTCAGCTGGATGATGAAGAAGGTGAAATGTCCTTCCCAAAAGCTACTGTCAACCATTCCTTTGAGCGGATAGGATATGAAGGTGACTTCACAGTCAAGACCTTCAGGAAGGGGAAGGTCTCATACCAGTGGAAGTACCTTCTCCATGTTATCATCCACAGCTTGTCTAACAAACATGGAGGATGGGACCAGATTCCTAAAGACCTCTCCTTCATTGTCCATGGGATGGTTCAAGGGGTCAAATTCAGGTATTCTCAGTTTGTTTTCACAAATTTACTTGCAAATTTGGACTCCCTAGAATATTACATGTTTCCTCGGTATGTTCAACACATTCTTAACTGTGAAATGGGACCACAGTTGAGGGGAATAGGTAATGTTCTTAAACTTGCACATATGAGACCTGGCATTTTCAAAATATTGAAGAAGCCAACTGTTGGGTTCTCAGGGGTAGAAACAGCCCTTGTCCCAAAAATGTTTGAGCTCATTGCTCAGGGTGACATCCTAGCAGCACCAGCTAGTGATAAACCAACACCCTCTACTTCTCAACCACCATCAAGGCCAAACATTACCATCACTTACACCAGAAAATCCAAACCCCCTGCACCTGCTATTGAGCATGTGCTGGCCCCCATATCACAACCTACATAGGAGGAAGTGGACACTAGAGCTCCCACTTCCCCTGAGGAGCAAACCACTCCCATCTTTGCAACTATCAGTGCTGAGGTTCCTCATGCTCAGCCTGATGAGCTCACACCCTCTCAAACAGCCTTAAGCCATCACTCTAAGTCTTAACACTCTAGTGATCAACCTTCAGGGGAAAGTTACCATCCCCAACCTCTTGATTTAAATCAACCACTTCCTATCCTTGACTTCTACTCTGATGAAGATTTGGGTTTTAGTGAGTACCATGAGTCTCTCCTCTCTTCCCACATACTCAAGGAGTGATGAGTGCTCCTGCCTCACCCATCTCTAGCCCACATCAGACGCCCCAAACTGAGGTGGATCTTCAAATTGTCCAGGAGATCCATCAGATTGTCCAGAAGATCCATGTGGTAGAGGCTATCACTGTTTCTAGTGATAACATCACTAGGACCTCTACCATGGCAACCCAGCCTCTTGACACTTCTCTTGAAGATGTCATTGGGCAGTGGAAATCCAGCAGCCAACAAACCTACCCTGGTGATGAGGGAGAAGACTCAGGTCCAATCCTCTCATCCCCATATGACTCTTCATCTGAAGATGAGGGGAGTCTGCAATAAAAGGTGCACAAACTTTCAAACATGTGCACCTACTTTGTGTCAAAGATAGCTCACCTGGAATCTCAAGTGACTATCTTGCAGAAAAGGGTCAATGACCAGCAACTTAAGATCATCGATCTCAAGGGTAAGCTCGTTGAGAGACCAATGAGATCAACTCATCCAGGTCCACAAGAACCTGTGGCTGTCATGGATCAATCTCCTAGCTCACCTATGCAAGAGGGTGATGCTACCAAAAAGGGGGAGAAAATCCTAACAATCACAGAACTTGGGAGTTCCTCTCAGAGTATAGACATAGAGAACTCACCATCCTGTCTTGCAGTTGTCCATACTAACAACCTCCTTTAGACAGTGATCTACAATTGTTAATACTACAACTGTTTGAGGAGGGAGTACCAAGAGCAATGTCTGCCCCTTCTGAGAACCCAATCTGGGGTTGGGGGTTTGACAGTGAAAGGAAAGCTCTTGTACTTTCTAGAGCTCATGGTCAACTAGAAATCTTAAACATTTCAAACCTGAGTTTCTATGAGGGTATAAATCTGGTAGATCTGGCACTTGTCAACCTAAGCAATAACAGACAAGCTGCCAGACTAGCCAGTAAAATTCAAGATTAGGTGCTGGAAGAATTCAAAAGGAGATCAGCACTATATAGACAGAGGCTAGCAGTGGAAGCCTTTGGTCAACTGGATGTTGAGGTGGACCCTAAGATTAGCTTCAAAGGTAAAGCCTTGACTAAAGGCCCAGAGGCTGAAACTGTGAACCTTGAGACAATATTTCCTCCAGCACCCTATACCCTCTGTGAGGCACCAGCTGGTGATGGTGCATCACAACCTCTCTCTGGCCAGAGCTTGTATGCTAAACCAAGCAATGAAGGCCAAAGCTCTCCTCAGCCTGTGGCAGACAAAGGCAAAAGAAAACTCACTGCTGAGGAGATTGAAGAAGAAAAAAGAGAGAGGAAGAGGAAGCTAAGGGGAGAGAGTTCTAGTGGTTCCCCAGGATTTATGCAAGTTGCAATCAGGGCTGCCACTATTCTAAACACTCAAGAAGATGAACTAAGGGTAGCCAAACTCAATTATCTAGGGACCAGGAACTACAATGTTGATGAACTCATCTCTCTCCCCTTGGATGAGTTAAATGAACTGGCAGACACAGAGCTGTCAAAGGAGAGAAAGGAAGCTGAGAATGCAGCCTTAAACCTCAAACACAAAGAAGAATTAAGGAGGAAAAGGCTTTATAAGGACATTCCTATTCTCTCCCTAGTTCAGGAAAATCCTGAGGAAGAGACTGTGACTGCTGAACAACCTCAAGTAGTTGATGAAGAAGAAAGATTAAAGATGATCAACTACTTGAAAGCCACAGGTCTCTATCAGGCACCAGCACTTCTTCCCTTGCCATATGACTACATCTTATTTGAATATAACAAGCAGCTAGAAGAGAGAGCTAAAAAGAAAAACAAGTGCTACAAGAGTCAAAAGGAAGAAACTACTAAATCAAGAGCCATCATCCAGAAAAGTCTGAAAAAGTCAACAGATAGGTAGAAGATGATGAGCTTCTTGAAGCATTATGGGTTCTCCGGAAGGAGGCTTCATCCCATGTCTCTATCTACAATGGATGACCATATAAGGATGATCAAGCAGAAGATTAAAAGGTTTGAGCTTGTGGATCTTCATTCATCATCAAGTCAAGCTCGACCTGAAGTTGAGGTAAAGGTGAAACCTACAGAGACAACACCACCTGCACCTAAAGCCACACAACAGCCAACTTCATCTTCTGACCTACAGCAGGGTTCTCCTCCCTCTCCTTCTAAACCTGGGAAAGAGGAGATCCCAACTAAGAGGGAATCCATTGAAGAACTTGGCAGAGAAAACCAACCCTCTCAGTCAAAATCATCAGGAAGAAGAAAGAGGATGGCCAGAAGAAGATCTTCAAAAAAGAAAACAAGAAACGCATCCTTCTCCCAACCTCAGGATAAGTCAGAACATCCTAAGGATTGCATGTAGAGGGCTCTCAACCAACTCCCATCATAGTAGAGCCTCTCTCTGTTGGAAGACCAATTCTATCCTGGGCATTCAATGAAAACCCATATAGATGGTATGTCACTAGAGATCAGGGAGAACAACATATCTATTTCACTAGTGACATGCTTGAACTCCCTCTGCTTGATCTTTATGACATGAGAAGGTACTTCATGAGTCTGAAGAATCCTGATCTACTGATGAAGAAAGAAGTTCTGAAGATTCTCATGTGGACTATCCCAATCTGAAGAACTCTCTGTTTTAGTAGCATCAGCCTAGGGGGAGTTTGTAGGAACCTCTAAGTTTAAGAGGCTGATGCAACCAAAGGATCAATTAAAAGCTGCCAAAACAACCAGGTCTTCCAACATGCACTAAGAAACAAAGAAGAACTAGCTTCGGAAGTTTTACATACTCAAGAAAAATGCTAAGTGTAAAATCTTCCGAAGCCAATATTCAGATGAAACTACTGAGGAAACTTTACACTAAGTGTCAAGTCTTCCGAAGCCAAAGACTCAACTCTTCCGAAGGTTAAAGATGAAGTCTTCCGAAGCTCTCAAGACAAAGTCTTCCGAAGCTGAATAAAAGTTAAGACTGATTACTTTAGAAGAGAGAGAAAAGACACCTTTTCTATCAACTTTATCATAAAGCAATCTCCTGTCCATTGCATGCTCTGTCTTTGTCTGCAAGTTTTTGTATTTGTTTCCTGTTTGGCTTTTTGTAATAGGAAAGTCAGTGAGCTATGGCCTGTCATAGTCACTAGTCAAAAGGCAATCTGCCTTTTGACTTTAGGCTGATCTTGTTGTCTAGATTAGTCACATCCAACTATCTTTTTGCATATTGATGATTGTAGGTTTAGTATAAAGAGTCAAAAGTTCTTGTATTTCAAATATCAGTGCAAACACTTGTAATAGAACAAAAGAAGCATACTACTTCCTTGAAAATTATCTCTTGTTTTCTTACTTTACTTATGTTGTTTATTGTATCATCTGGTTAAAGTTCTAAGTTCCCCATTTGAATTGTTAAATGATCCTAAAGATCCTCCTAAGTGCGTTAACTAAGTGTAACGTCCCTTTTTAACGGTCCTGCACTTCCCTTTAATACCTTCTTTGGAGCTCTTCTCTTCTTAGCAAGGACTAAAGAGATGGGCTTCTCATCATCAGAGACAGTTGATAAAGAGTCAAGGGATGATGGAGCCCTGGTCGGTAGATGGGTGGACTTTTGAGTGATTTTCTTTGACTTGGCCTGTTGTCTCTCTTATTGCTCCCTAGCTTATTCAAGCTTTAAGAGCTCTCCAGTAGAAACCTTCATCTTGATTCCTCTTATATTCAGATCAAGAGTTTACATACTCATTGGTCCTACTTGTCTACCAGAGAAACCATAGTATCTGAGAAATTTATTCATCTGCTGCCTATCTCAGAACTCTTGCTGAACTTTATCACCTTTCCTTTTCTCCTTCTCAACCCTTTTTCCTTTAACTTGACTCAGCTACTTTCTCCATCTTAGCATGAGTTGTAGCTATTAGCTTTGATTTAATCTTAGTAGTACTCCATTCCATGATCTCATCGAAATAGTATCCTTTCAACTCAAGTTGAGCTGCTAGGAGACATTTTTCAACATCTTTCTTCTCCTTCTTTATATAAGAGATCAGGACTAGGTTCGATAGTTGTCGCTGTTAAAGCCTGCTAAGTAGCTGACCTTTGAGTGCTTTCGGCAGATGGCCTAGATGACTTAGATAGTATTTTCTTAAAAGAGTTTGTCTTTGATCTAGGTGAAGCTTTTGAGATTGTTCTGTTGGGTTCACCACCATGATTGAATTCTCTAGATGCAGTTTTTCAACTCTTGAATCCTTTGCACTCTTGATTAGTGCAACGATATTCTTTTTCTCTAAGAACTCTTGATATTTTTCGGAACTGCTCCACCTTTTTGGTCATCAAAAATTTGGCATTTGATTTCTGTGATTCAATTTCTATCTCCTCTTCAGCAGTCGTAGGTCTCTTACCTTTGTTAGAGGTACAGACTTCAGTAAGTCTGACTACTAAAGGCCTAAGAGTTACACCTGATGCTTTATCAGCTGACTTGGGATCATCGATAGTCATTTGAACTCTCTCAGCTTCATTAGTGACTTCAGGGCCATCAGTCTCCATGTTCACCATAGAGTTAACTAGGGTTTCAGTTTCAACTTCCGATTGACCAAATATTACCTCAGCTAATTTTCTATGCTCAGAGTTAGGTATATCTTTATAAAGTTGGGTAGGCTCTACCTCAAGAGTTACTCCATTCCTTTTCATCTCATCATCCATGGTTTGGGTGCCTCTTATGTAGACCACCATCTTTTCTAAGGACTCATCTGCTGAACGAGTCTCTTGTACAGTACTTTCAGAAGTTACATCAGTACTTGATTTGTTCATTACTTCAGAAGCTTCTAGAAGCACTTTTAGCAATGGTACTTTATCTTTAGCATATGGTTTAGTAGAGGCTTCTAATCCAAGCACTAGCTCTCTCTTTGATAATTCCTCATCAGATCTCTTTCTTTTAGAGAGAGCAAGGAAGTAGTATTGGATTTATTTGTCAAGGCCATCTTCCTCTTCCCAAGTTGAACTTTCTGGTTCAACCTCCTCAGTATCCTCCTAGCTTTAATTTCCTTTTCCTCTTCACTATTATAGCCATACCTATCCAGAAACTTATTCAGGTTGATTTCTACTTCTGATAGTGGCTCATATAGCTCAGTCCATTGTGAAGAGAAGGAGATTGGTTGTGTTGCTTGAATGACTTGAGTAGCCAATCTCTGAAGGATATCCTCAGCTTCTTTGGGCTCATATTACCCTTTTTTGGTAGCATCATCTGAAATTTAAGATGACACTAAGGTGATAGGAGAAGGTACATCTAAAGGTTCTTATGGTGCTGAAGATTTAAGACTCAAGATGATGGATTTTTGATGGTCAATGGTCTCTTGAAGATGTTCAACTTTGTTCTTAATATCCATTGCCTTTGCAGCAGCTTGCTAAAGAGTTGTTAGTTGTTCTTCAAGGGAGACAACTCTTGCTGCTTGTTGTTGTAGAGTTTTGAGTTGAGTTTCCAACTCAGATACTTTATCTGTCAAAGATTTCAGCAGACAGATCTCAAATTCAAGAACTATTGCTTCTTTAGCATAAACCCTTAATCTTGCATTTTCTTCTTATAGAAATGTCACTATTTGTGCAAGATCAACGTTTTGGCCTGTCAATTCATCAATCTGTTTCATACTTCCCTCATCCGCAGTTGTGGAATCCTTAGGAGATAAGGTACTAGCCCTAGCCTCTGTACCTTTACCACCAGATATGGTTTCTTGGTGCCCTAGATTCCTTTCCTCAAAGAATTACTACAAAAAGACAACTTTAAGGTGCGTAGTTATGCTTAAGGTCTTATTTATATTTTCTTTGTCTTGTTGATTAATTGATGGATTAGTAGTAGAGGCAGCCTCTTTCGCATTGATCCTTTCCTCCCTATGATCAACATCTTGGGATAAAGGATGTGGGTCAGATATTACTATAATCACACCAATCTCCATTGTCTTTGTTATATGGGAAGGGGAAGCCAGTGGATCATGCTGATATGTAATAGGAACATTATCATCCTGGGTAGTAGACATGTGTATTGGAGAGAGTGGAGTTGTGTCTATTGTCCTAAGATGTGAACCAGATCCTAATGAGACTTATTCCGTAGAAGTTGTCTCAATGATATGGGTCTCCTTTTTTGTTTGCTCAATGGAATGTTAGGACTCCAATTGAGGGCTTGTAGTTGGTGTATAGGTCTGCTTTGAAGAAGGAAGAGTAACCTTCTACTTTGAGTCTCGTCTAGGTATGGCTGACACCTTTGACTTGACTTAGACCCTAGTTTCCAATCTTGCCTTTTTAGTGAGGGTGATTTAAGAGCCTGCATCTTCCAAGTACAAGAGGCAGGGGTTTGCTTATGTTTGAGAGATTTTGGCGGTGAAGTGGAGGGTGTGGGATCAGCAATGGTAGGTAAAGCCATGTTGTCATCCTGAGGTTCAGTGACCTCAATCATATACGCAAAAAGGGGAGTCACCTTCCCTGAAGAAGATTTAGGAGTTATCCTGAACTTTGAAAAGATTTCTTTGTTTAAAGTTCCTAGTGCATGAATAACTCCTTTCAATTCTAATTTATCCCCTAGTTCTTCTTGTAAAATTAGTTAAAAGAACCAAGGGTACATTAAAAACTTGAATTTCACAATAGCATTTACATTTTTGTGCAGATGTTGAAAAATAAGTTTGAAAAATCGTAATGCTGCAATTTGACCAAACCATGGATAGCCCCTACTACATCCAATGGTACTTGGTCACATCCTACCAACTTATTGGATAGATAGTATAGGAAGATATGAAGGTTAATTTTCCAATTGTGATATATGAGTGATTTGGAGAAGCTAGACGTCGGGAGGGATCCTTCATATCCCATCTCCTTGAAGGTGGCACTGACCACATCCTTAGAGAAGGAGATACACCATCTGTGTCGTTCAACTTCAAATGTTGACGAATTTTGGAGCTAGATATGATGACCTTCATCACTTGTACTATTGCTGTCATGACCTTGACTCTATTCTCTCGTTGCATGGAGCAGGTGTTCCAGAACTATGTTATGTTAGATTCACAAATCACAGGTTCTGTAGTGATAGCAAAGGAGTAATTTCTATTCTTTAGGAAGTTGAGAACATGATCATAAATGTCATCACCTATGGGATCAAATGATGTGCTAATGTTGTGATTTGGATGGAATTATAGGGTTTGAGTGGCAATTGAAAGTGGTTTATTTTTGGAAGACTTTAAGACATTGAAGATTTGAGGGTTTGAGGGTTTGCTTTGTGAAGAAGATTGAAGATGACAATGGTGGGAAAACCTTTGATTTTAATAGTTATGATAATATAAAAATTGAATTTTTAAAATATTTGCCACCGTAACAATTGAAATCGTCGACATTTAATGATAAAACATTCTTTTCAGGTAACTAATTCGGTGCCACTACCTATTGAAAAATGAAAGTGGGACCTACTGGATCTTTTTCAAAAGCATGAGCTGAATTCATCCTATATGGTGAATCTTCCCATTCGGTAGATCCCGCTTTGCCTTGTTATATGCTGAACTGCAGGATTCGGTAGATACCCAGATATCTACTGAAATTTAGCGGATACCTATTTACCTGCCTATTTGCAAATTTCAGTAGATATGTAGTTTTTCCCATTTTACCAAGAAAGGAATTTCTTTACAAAATTTTCAAATATTGTTAATATAAATCATTTAATTCTTCAAAGTTCATCATCCTAATAGCAGATACAAGATATTTAAATCTAGATTCATCAAAAGCTTTTGTGAATAAATCTGTATATTGTTCATTTGTATGGACCTTAATTAATATAATGATTTTTTTCTGCACAGTCTCTAATGAAATGATACCGGATATAAATGTGCTCTGTCATGGAATGCTGGACATGATTGTTGGTAATGGATATTGTCAATGTGAATTAAAGTGTTCATGGAAGTTACTCCATAATATCTAAGTTGAGTTTGTATCCATAGCACTTGTGCATAGCAACTTGATGCAGCAATGTATTCTGCTTTAGCAGTTGATGTAGAGACACAAGCTTGCTTCTTACATTGCCATGAAACCAATCTTCCCCTTAGAAATTAACATCCTCCTGAGATGGACTTTTTGTTGATGTTGCATCCTCCATAGTCATTATCTGTATATCCATAGAGATTGAAGTTAGCACTCTTGGGGTACCATAATCCTAACTTAGGTTCCCTTTTGAGATACTTTAGAATTCTCTTGGTGGCCGTTAGATATGACACCTTTGGAGCGGCTTTGAATCTTAAACATAGGAATGTGGCAAACATGATATCTGGTCTACTTGCTGTGAGACACATGATAGATCCAATAATGGCTCTATACTGCTACTAATCAACTACATCCCCCTAAAGATCAGGAGATATTATACATGTCTTTGACATTGGGGTTTTAGCAGCCTTAGCATCAATAGCTTGAAATCTTACTAAGATGTCCTGAATGTATTTAGATTGATTTATGAAAATTCCATCAGAGGTTTGTTTTACTCATATCCCTAGAAAGAAAGTGAGTCCTCCCATTAAACTCATCTCGAACTTTGACTTCATGAGACTTTCAAAGGCTTTGCACAAGCTCTCATTTATAGAACCAAAAATGATATCATCAACATACACTTATATCAAACATCCAACTTGGGGTGTTTACAACACTATTTGAGGAATTTTCATTAAATATAACATTTTTAGATTCCTCAATAGTGTGGTCAACTTTGTTGTATACCCTGTACTGCTTAGCTTGTGATGAGTATCCATTTCTCAGAAAACTTGGATAAATGATCCTTAGTATTAAGAAGGGTGCATGGACATCCAAAAGGTCTGAGAATCGCTATGAATGGTCTTCTCTTATGCCATAAGTCATAAAAGGTTCTTCCATGTGTCTTAACTATCAAAACTCTGTTTTGAACATATCATGTAGTGCTGAATGCTTGATCCTAGAATGTTATTAGATGTTTGGAGTCAGACACCATGGTCCTTACAGGTTCAATAAGTGTCATATTTCTTCTCTCAGCAACTCTATTTTGCTGAGCAGTTCTAGGAGCACTATATTGTCTTGCAATGCCTTTAGATTCATAAAAACAATCAAGGGAGTGGATTTTGAATTCAGTGCCCTGATCACATCTAATTATTTTAACCTTTTGATCCATTTGATTCGCAACTTTAATCATAAAAGATTTTAAAATCTCAATAGTTTCATTTTTAGTTATCTTTAAAAATCATCTATTATTACCAAGTAATATGCTTTTCTGCCTAAACTCTTTACACCTATTTGTCCAAAAAGGTCCATATGTAGTAGGTGCAAAGGATTTATGACTGAATTCATTTATGAGAAGATTTGTGTTGCTTTCCTTTTTGATAGCAAAACAGTGGTCAGCACATGTAAACTCCTTGTTCGGTAGTCAACTGACTAACCCATTCCAAACTAGCTTATTCAAATTTTTGAGATTTACATGTCCTAATCTTCTATGCCAAAGAGAGGATTCATTGAAGGAAGCTATGGAAATAAAACAAGATATATTTCCTAAAGGTGATGCATTCTGCATGTTGAGCATATACATATTGTCTTTCCTAGGAGCTTTTAAAAGTATTTTATCATTTGGATTTCAAACCAGAGGATAAGACAATGCATTCATGCTCTTTGAGAAGAGTG
Source organism: Flaveria sonorensis (assembly GCA_025506505.1). Taxonomy (NCBI): domain Eukaryota; kingdom Viridiplantae; phylum Streptophyta; class Magnoliopsida; order Asterales; family Asteraceae; genus Flaveria; species Flaveria sonorensis. Next base: position 37,271,870 of record CM046426.1, on the reverse strand, counting down.
TTATGTTTTAGATCACACAACTAAGACACACTCAGTAGGTTATAGTTTAACTCTTTCACAAAGTTCACCTTATCAAAACTTACCTTGCCATTGCTGACTTTCCCTCTGCCAGTAATGTATCCTCCTTTTGTATCACTTCTAAAGGCAACAGATCCACTATCATATGCTTCTAGATTTAGCAGGTATGATCTGTCACTTGTCATGTACCGGGAGCATCAACTGTCCACAATCCACAAGTTAGTTGTGGTCTGTGAATGATCCTGCACATAAACAATTTGGTTTGTGATGAATGGGGACCTAAGCTTGTTTAGTCTTGGGTCTTTCAATTTTTAGCATATTTATATTAATGTTAAATGCTGAGGAGGTGAGGGTTGGATTTGGGTCAACTAAGGATTCAGCATATGTCTTTGGTATCCAGGCTTTTCTTTTGGTTTTTCATGTTGTCTAGACATCATCCTTTGTGCTTGACCCCTTGAAGCTTTTGGAGATGGTGAAGGTTTCTCCAACTTCTTCTTTTTCTTTTGGTCTGAAACTGCCAATCCTTTTGATAGATCTTTTACAGGTGCTGAATTTTGCTTGATGTTGGAACTTGAAAGATTTAGCTGCCGAACATGTTCCTTTAATGGTTGTTTGGCAGCTACAGACTTTCTTTAGGGTTTACGCTTGTTGTGATGTTTGAAAGAGTAAGCTAGGGGATTGTAGTGAAAGTCTTTTGCATAATGACTATCTTCCCCACACATTAGGAATATGATTTCCATCTTCTTTGATGATTTCAGCATGTGCATTATCTCTTGTAGCTCCTTCATCATCTTCTCAATCTTATTTCCCTCGGTTCTACTCATCTTCTTATTTATCTTTTGATTAGTATGAGTGAACATATCTATTTTCTTCTTTGGGAACCTCTTATTATGAATGTTAATTGCTTCAGAAATGGTTTTTTGAACATAGGGTTTGGGTCTTATTTTTGAAGAGTCTGAGGTTACAGCACATCAATCTTTGAAATGGTTCTTCTTACTGTAGCTATGCTTTGTCTGAAGCTTTGTCTTGGAAGAGGACACTAATTTGCTAGATAGCTGATGTAGTTCAAAAGATGGTATTTCTTTTACAAACTTGATCTTCTTGGTCACATCCTGCTTTGTTTTTGCCTTCAGATCTTCTATCCTCCTTTACTTCTCCCTTTTCTTCTCTTCTTCCTTGTATTTCTTATCCTCCTTTTCATCTACATTCTCAACTACATCATCCGTCTCCTCCTTTTCTGCTGTCTCAATCTTTTCAGCTGATGGTTTTGTACAGATGGGTTTGGTAGATACTTGTTTCTTTACTTCTAGCTTGCATTTAAGGGTATAATGGGAGTTTATATCGTTAGAGGTTCCACAGAATTATAATACAGACCTATCCTGGTTTGATACAACCTTTGGGAGTTTTCAATAAAAGCAACCAATTTTTCAAACTTTTCAGTTTGAATATTGTATTTATCAGCATAGGTTTTAGCAATGGCTAAATGACCTTGTGTTGATTTTAATATGCTCAAGAGGTCATCACTTGGGTCTCTAAGTTGGTTTGTTCGTGTTTTAAGTATGAAACAATCTTTTTTAGCTCTACTATTTTATCATAAGCTTGATCAGTTTTCTTAAAATCAGTTTTAAGAACATTGATTGATTCAACATCTTTCATGAGATCTAAATTGTAACTTCTATACAAGTTAACCTTAGTTATGCATTCAAGAGTAAAGCAAGGTTCATAAATTCTCCTGAGGATACTGCTGTTGTATTCTATTGGCTAAAGGATGAGGGAGTACTTTTATGAGTTGAGTGTTATTGATTATTTGATGAGCTTGAAAGTGATGGGTTAGACTTTGGTGCTTTGCATTCCTTGGCAAAGTGTCCTACTTGGTCCTCTATTGAAACTGCTTGGCCCTAAAGGATATCATTGCTATCTGGTAGTTAATATCCATTTCTTCAAGGTCATCTAAATGAATGCACTCCAAATCTTCTTCAGAGAGTTGAAAGAAGTTGGCTTGGTCACTGATATATGCAAAGTTTGTGGGATATGATTGTGAAAAGGATGTTGAGGGTGGTTGATTCCATCTGCTGAATGGTGGTGATTATTGAGATTCAGTAGTCGGAGATTCAGGGTAGTTGATCATAGGTGCTTGGTGAGTCACCATGGGAGTTTGATAGACTTGGGAGTGGGAGTGAAAACGAACTGGCTCATGAATAAGGGCCATGAGAGCTGATGACTTTGAAGGATTTGAAGATCTACCCAGTGAATCTTCATCTGCATCCATCTCCATTTGATAAGCACTGAAGATGTCATATAACTCCTTAAGAGTCATTGTCTTCAGATTATCAATTCTTCTTGTAGGCATAGTATACACTTCCTATGTCTTTGGTAAGGATCTTAAGGATTTTCTAAGGACATCATTATTCTCCATCTTCACTCCAGCTTCATTAAGAGAGTCTAGAAGTTCTACATATCTAAGATATGTAGTAGTCATGGTTTCACCCCTTATGAAACCAAAGTTTTCAAACTTCCGTTTCAAGACATCTCTTTTGTTTTCCTTCATGTCTTCCGTACCTTCAAATCTGGCCTTCAAAGCTTCCCACAACTTTTGAGCTGTTGTAAACTTCTTGAAGCATGCATGATGATGTTGGATATGCTCATTTTGATCAGCCATAAAGACTTTCAATCCATGTCCATCTTCTTCAGATCTTCATTTGTGTACTTTGTAGGGTCTTTTAGGATCATTACTCCATCTTCACCAGCAGCTTGGACCATGGGGATATGTGGTGTATTCTGAATTGAGAGCCACAGTTTTATGACTTGGTTCCTTATGAAATCTTTCATTCAAATTTTCCAAGTATCATAATCATGTGGAGTAAACATGGGAGGTTTGGTCTTAGTCCCATTCTACAAATCATGTTTACTCGAAATGGCTGCAACAGTCATCTTGAGAGGGTAGGAAAATATAAAGAAAGATGGTGTTTGATAGTGTGATCAAAATAAGAAACAAGTGATTTGTTGAAAGATGAATTCAAGCAAATCAAGAGCCTATGCTCTAATACCACTTATTGGATAGGGGTCTGTTAAAACAAACAAGAACTTCTTTAATGATCAATAACTAACAAACATAGAATCTAAGTTAGTAATTTACTATCACAACAAAAAATACTTTGAGTAAAGATAAACACAATAACATCTTCTAAAGTATTCACATGATTAAATTCTTTTGTATAAAGAGTATAATTCGGCAGAGATAATCAAATGGCTTAGAAAGCTTGCGTCAACTATACAAGTGTGAGGAATTTTATATTAAAAAATAAGAATAAACTATTCTATGTTTAGATGCTACAGTTGAACATGTAATCTGTGTATCAGAGTTGGAAGCTTCAGTACTATGTTGTCTCCTAAAGGTGAAACACAGCAGCCGTCGGCACATACATGCTTGTTCTCAGCAGCAGTCAATCTGTAGATCATGGAGTTATCTGCTGATCGGCACTTTAACTGTATGTGCTGATATGCAGTCTTTCAGCACATGTAGTTCGGCACTGGCCTGACATATGCTGATTAGGAGTCATCCAACATATGTTATTCAGCACTTGGTTCAGCACTTGGCCTGATTTGGCAGTTGAAGGCCACTGCTAAAATCAAGAGTTTTCGGTAGATTCATCCTTCATTATCCAAAACTTCCGACTACCTAGACCTTGAATGTTACCGGTGTGGGGAGACTAGATATCTAAGAAAATATTAAAGAAAAGTTGAAGGAGTTGGAGGTTGAAAATCTTTTGACAATAAGGTCAAGGGAAAACTCTAAAGCTGATACGAGTATATTCTTAATCAACAATGTAACCGCATCAACCTTATGTGCTTATATCATACATAACTTTTTAATATTTGGTTGTCTGCTACTGAATTGGTCGACAAAAATGGTTGATGCCCCTGGAATAGAAACTATTATAACAAGCCAAATTAAAGTAACTAAAGCTAGTATAGACTTTTACATTAAACTAGAAGCTGTAAATTCCTTGTTTTGTTATTTCTTCTAACCTAGAAGGGTTAAGTATGGATGAAGATTTAGAGATGCCATGTAGAATGTAATAAGGATATGAATCATTTCAAAAGATGACAAGTTTCGAGGATGAAACCTATTATAAGGGAGGTAGACTTGTAACACCTAGAATTCCAGCTTCTCGGCGCTGAATGTGTTTGTATAAACTATAATTAGAATGATAAACTTCGTTCAATAGATCGTTACCATTTCGAAAGTTCAAGTTAAATAAAAATAGAAACTACAAGGACCAAAGTTGTTATTTAGCAATGATACATAAAATTAAAATAAGGGGGCTAATGTGTAAATAGGAAATTAAAATAAACCTCTCAAACCATATTTAATCATCGGCCAAGTGATCAACCAAACTCCCGCACATATAATGTCATCGAAGAGAAGCAGACCTCTGACCTCAAGATCCATCCCCGTGTTCATTGTTCCTAGGTAAACATTGTCTCTCATATACATTGGAATGAATGCATTCAGTTCATATCACTCATCAAGTATTCATATTACAGTTATGATTTTAGGTTTACGGGTAAGGTTGTTGTTACAAGGAAGGTTTCAAGCATGAATGTGTCTCTCTCCTTTGATTCCTCATAGGGTGATATTTATTTAAGTGGTTAATTGTAAATATGTCAGTTATCAACTAGGGTTGCTTAATGATGGGTTCAAATGAATTCGAGTTGATATGACAATGGGTTTGTGTGTGTATGGATATGTGTGTTAGAATTGTGTGTATGTTCGATGGTGCAATCATACAATTGTATGTTTGTGGGTTTGGTTGTGTTGTGTGTGTGCGCGCTTTGATATGGAGAGAAAAAACATAAAGGATGTTAAGTGCATATGCATGATATATGAATGTTTAAATGGTTTTGTTTTTCTAATAGAGCTAATTCAGGAATAGAAAGTATACGAGTGTGTGCGTGGTGTATATAAGAGTGTATGTACATATGAATAGTGTGTGTGCATGGATTGTGTGTGTGAGTTGGTTGGTGCACATGGACATATATATATATATATATATATATACATATATATATATACGTATATATATGTAATATATACATATATATATATACGTATATATACGTATATATATACATACATATATATACATATACATATATATACACATGTATATACACACATATATACATATACATATATATATATATATACATACATACATACATACATATATATATACACATATATATATATATAGATATATATAGACACACATATATACATATATATATATGTATATATGTACATATATATATGTATATACACATATATATATACACACATATATACATATATATATGTATATATGTACATATATATATGTATACATATATACATATATATATATATGTATATATGTGTGTGTATATATGTGTATATATATATATATATGTATATGTATATATGTACATATATATATGTATATACATTTATACATATATATATATATATATATGTATATATATATATATGTGTGTGTGTATATATATATATATATATATATATATATAATTGTGTAGTGGTCATGAATGAAATATAAAAATAGTGGTGGTGTCACACCCTCACTTATAGTGGAAACACGAGAATATAATGGATGAGATCATCATAACTCATTGATTGTTAATAGAGACATAATAAATTATATGAGTCAACGTGTAATGAAGTCACCTGATACAAATGGAGACTTCTGTCATGGCTTGTCACTTCCATAATAAACATAGCCAAAATGTAAAACATGTTAAATTCCACATCCAGAGACAAGAGCAGGGCAAACACACCCGATTGTAAACAAACATATGTAATAGCATCTCAACATGCAAAGTTTAAACCCTGAAAAGCAATTTTCTAAATCAATAGCCCTATTAGTCCTACTAAGGAACTATTTTCCACTATCCTCGATTGTTTTTATTACATGAAAAGAAATGCTCTAAAAGGTCAACACTTGGTTAGTGAGTTCGTAGCTTAAATTTAAATAAAATGTGTTGTGTTTGCAATCGCAGGACATGTGTGTAAGCAAGTTATAAGTAAGTAATATCACAAGCAAACTTGAGTTTCATAACTAATCCTAATGACGTACACACAGAACTTGTCAGATTATGTCCACCCTAGAGTTTGTTCGTGACCACCGTTGGTTTCAGCTAGTGTACTAACAAACAAGGGTGGGGGTACCTAAGAGTACTATCAATACCTTTCTATCGACTTTAAGCTGGAATTCAATAGTTGTGAAATAAAGAACCACACAGATGACTCATCCACATACAAGATAATGACTTAAAACAAATCACACAATAGTTCAAAAAGTTATAAGAGATATTCCAACATAAAAGGGTTTTGAGCATTCTTTTACCCCTTAAATTTGTAAATATTAAAAGGAAAACAAGGTCAAGAGACTTACTTTGAAATGATACGAGCAATAAAGAAAATAATAGGCTTCTAATAGCGTGCACGAAGCAAAGAAAGTCAAACACCTATAATAATAACTAATCTTATGAACGCACTTAATCACTATTATATATTCCATTTTATCTAGGTTCGGTTCAGGATTATCACATGACTCACCCATGACATTGCACACGGGCGTACACAAACACCCACCCATAGATATACTCTCCACAACTCGCAAATATATATAATTCAATCATACACACATTATATATGTGTGTATATATAAATACAGACTACTACTCATACATACATTCAATACATACGTGCATTACCATAGATATACATACACTTTACATGCCCACAAACCATAATACATACATATGTTACAATACCCAAACATACACACCACCAAACATGCATTCATACAATACCCATTCATACACACAATCATACATACCTTCATACAATACAAACACACACCCATACATACCAGACAAACATTATAATCCAGTCATATAAATCTACACCATAATACATACGTACATTACCAAATCATCACACACTCATTTACACCATACAAACACACACATACCCATCACATATAAACACACACACACATACACAAACGAACCACCCTATGCACACACATACACACCACCCATGCACACGCACTCCACATCCACACACACAATCCCAGGATCAGCAAAGGTTACAGTGCGGTGTTTCTCGGTCATGCACAGATCACACACCTAATTTATGTTCCCAGCCATGTTATATATACATGCCCCCAGCTGAACATATATATATATATATATATATATATATATATATATATATATATATATATATATATATATATATATATATATAAACACACACATACATAAATATACACAAAAAAAAAACACACACACACACACACCGCCGCACAGTAAACAAACAAACGTGCACCACCGTACACCACCATAATACCCAATGTGTACCAATGAAGCTATATTACGAAGAGAAGATGACGATCGAAAACTCTTCATGACGGATTATAGAGGTCGCCCAACAGCATCCATAACTTGCTTGATGATAAAGGGGTGGTTTTGGATGGTGGTCGGCAGTAACGAAGGTGGGGTTGTGATTATGGTTCAGCCTTAAAATACACACACATGCACATATATATATATATATACGTATATACATACATACATACATATATAGGATCGGCAGTTAACAAATGCAGAATCTAAGTTAACTTCTTACAAACAAACATTGATAATACTTTAAATGTAAAATGAAATAAGAAAATCTATCAAAGTATTTACTCAATTATCTTTGCTGATTACACAAAAGTAATGACAAGAGAAAAAAAAGTAGGCAAACAAGTTTACCTCAAAACTATACAAGTGTGAGTTATTTAAAACAATGAAATCTAAACTCTAGGATCAATGGCATGTTTCAGCCATCATTCTACACATTATGACATACCACGAATGTGCATTACTATTGGTTACAAAGATATGTACAATAAAAGACAAAAATCGATACTTCAGAAGATCAGCAGTTGCAAATGTATGTTGTCACCACTACTCTCTGATACTTACAGTCATGTCTAATGTAGTAGTGGAGTAGTAGATCATCAGCATATGCATAAGTGCTGATTCATAGTAGCTCAGTGCTCGAGTATTTTAGCATGTGGAGATCAGTATAGAACTTAGAGTTTGGGTAACTATGTCCTTCTTATGATCCTATATATATATATATATATATATATATATATATATATATATATATATATATACTTGCACAGAACATAGAAAGAATGTGAGTTCTCCCATCAAGAGCATTTTAAATATTTACTTCATGAATTTCTCAAAGTCTTTACATGGTCTTTCATTTATAGACCCAATTATAATGTCATCCATATTTACTTACACAAACACAAGTATCTAATCCAACTTTCTTTATGAATAATGTCTTCTCTATGGAACCCATGTGATATCCATTTCTCAAGAGAAAGTAGAGAGAGTCTCATACAATTTTCGTGATGCCTAATGAAGCCCATATAGGGCCTTATCAAGTTTGTACATATTCTGGGAACTTTGGATCTACAAAGCCAGAAGGTTAACAAATATAAACTTATTCATCTATCTCTTCATAAAGAAATGCATTTTTCACATTCATTTGAAATACTTTAAAGTTTCTTGAGTCAGTAAAGGAAAAAAAATTCTTATTGCCTCAAGTCTTGCTACAGAGCAAAAACTTCATCCTAGTAAATCCCTTCTTCTTGTGTGTACTTTGTACCTCAAGTCTTGCCTTGTTCATGATAAAAATTCATCTGTCATCCTTATTGTTCCTAAACACCCATTTGGTTCCTATGACAGTCTTCCCCTTTAAAAGTTCGCAAAGTTTCTAAACCTTCTGTCTCTTAAACTTGGGAAGCTTTTCTTGTATGGCTTCTACCCAGCTGTATTCCCTTAATTCCTCATTTTCTTTCCTAGATTCTAGTTGAGACAAGAAGCATGAAAACAAACAGATGTTTACCATATTTGCCTTAGTTCTTATTTGGACACTAGCATTAGCATTGCCAATGACATTCACAACTGGGTGCTCTTTATGAATTCTTAGTCTTTGGACCACTTGGTGTTGTTGAGACAGATCCAAATTGGTAAGGATTGTTTCAGTTTAGTACATGGTTGAATTTCAGTAGATGGGTCAGCAGCTGAAGTATCTCCTCTTTTAGCAGTTTCACCATTTGTTTCCCTTTCAATTGGTTGCTCAGTCCCTATATGTTCATGTATATACGACTCCTCATTTGATGAGTCATTATGATCATTTGAAGGTTGATAGATTACATTTGTTGTACTAGCACATGCATCTGTTGACTATAGTTTCATGTGATCAGCAGTTGATCTTCTTTGATAGGAAGCAAGTGGAAGATATACTATGTAATCTTTAGTACTTGTAGTTTGAGTATCTGTTGAACTATCAATTGAATCTCTTAAAGCATTCTCAAGAAAATGGTGAAAAATATTTAGTAATCCATTAAGATCAAACATCCAACTCAGGGTACTACTAACACTATTTAAGGAATTTTCATTAAATATTATATTTTCAGATTTGTATGCCCTGTAAGCTTTAGCTTGTGAGGAATACCCTACAAAGTACCCATCTATCATTTTCTTAGCAAATTTGGATAAATTATCTTTGGTATTGAGAATAGTGCAAGGACATTGCAAAGGTCTTAAAATCCCTATGAATGGTCTTCGCTTATGCCATAGTTATAAGAGGTTTTTGCATTTATCTTAACTATTAACACTCTGTATTAAACATAGCATGTAGTGCTGATTGCTTTAGCCCAAAATGTTATAGGAAGTTTGGAGTCAGACAACATGATCCCTACAGCTTCAATAAATATCCTATTTCTTCTTTCAGAAACTTAATTTTGCTGAAGAGTCCAGGAGCACTATATTGACTTGCAGTACCTTTGGATTCACAAAATGAATCAAGAGTGTGATTTTTAAATTATGTGCCCTAATCATGTCAGATTAATTTAACCTTTTGATCAATTTGATTCTCACTCTTAATAATAAATGACTTTATAGTTTTGATAGTTTTATCTTTGGTTTCTAAAAAGAAAACTTAAGTGAATCTTATTAAATCATCTATTATTACCAAGCAGTATGATTTTCTTCCTAAATTCTTTACACCTGTTGGACCAAATAAGATCCATGGTGCAATAAGTGTAAAGGAGTAGTGACTGAGTTTATTTCTTTAGACTTATGAGAGGATATACGTTGCTCTTCCTTTTAACAACCAACATAGTGATCAGCACATGCAAACTCTTTATTTGGTAGTACTGTGACTAAACTATTTTTTACTAATTTATTCATGTTTTTGAGATTTACATGTGCTAATCTTCGATGCCAGAATGATGATTCATTCATTAAAACTTTTGTAATGAAACATGACACATTCCCTATAGGTGATGTATTCTACATGTTGAGCATGTACATATTGTCTTTTCTGGGGTTCTTAAAATGATTTTATCATTAACAATAACAAAATTAGGAAAGAGAACAATGCATTCATGTTCTATGAAGATAGTATTTTTTTTCTGATCACACAGTTGAGATACACTCAGCTGATTATAGTTTAATTGTTTCACATAGTTCATGTTATTGAAGCTTACCTTCCCAACACTGACTGTTCCTCTTCTAGTAATGTATCCTCCTCTTGAATCACTTCCAAAAGCAATAGATCCATTATCATATGGTTCAAGGTTCGGAAGGCATGATCTATAACATGTCATGTGCCGAGTGCATCCGCTATCCACAATCCACAAATTATCTTTTGTCTGTGGATATTTTTGCACATATACATATGGATTAGTGATGAATAGGGACCTAAGCCATTTTAGTCTTGGGTCCTTTAGATTTCAGCATTTGATTCTAAATTTTTAAGTCTTGAAGGCTCAATTTTGGGTTTTGGGTCATCCTAACTCTTATTAAGATCGATGGATGTCTTTGGTCTCTAGACTTTTCTTGACACTTTGTTTGTTTGATGACCAGCTGAAGCTTTTCCGGAAGTCTTCTTCTTGGGAGCTTTAACTGCTGATTTGTTTGGCAAACTCTTCAGTAGTGCTAATTTATCCTTCTTTTCAGCCCTTAGTCGGTCTTGATTCTGAATGATTTTGGAAATGCCACCTTTTCTTTTAGGTGGTTGATCAGCAAATACATGCTTCTACTCAGATTTTGAACTTGTGGTCTGGTTTGTTAACTGTGCTACAGGATTATATTGACAATTCTTAGCAAAATGATCATTTTCACCACGCATCAACCTGGTAACACGAATCTTCTTCCTCTTGGCTGACTCTATCTTCTTTTCAAGCTCTTTCAACTCTTTCTTTTGTTCTTCTTTCTTACCTCTCTCTATTAGCTGATAATAAATGAAGTCCTCAAGAGTCATATTCTTTCTTGTGGGCTTCATCTGTTGATTTCTTTCTTCTACCTTTCTTATTGTCTTTTTTCCCTTCTTCAATTTATTATTCATCTTGTGATCAGCATAAGTGGATAAATTAATCTTTATATGAGGAAATTGCTTGTTGTGAATCTTCACAGCTACATTAACTGATTTCTTAACATAAGGTTATGGTCTCTCCTAAAATTACTTAGAAGAACTAGCACAACACATTGCATCACGTGTCTTTTTCATACATCCTTTGCTTTCTAGAACTCTATCTTTCTTGGGAGAGACTAACCTAGATGAATAACTATGATATTCATCTGAAGATGAGTCTTTCTTAACAAACTATACCTTTGGGATCACTTTCTTCTTCTACTTTTTATTTATTTTTCATTTCTCTCTTTTTTTTCTCCTACTATACCTTTTTAGCTTTATTAGTAGGTGGCTTTGCATAGATTGGGTCATTAAATAATTACTCATTAACCTCCAAGTTGCATCTTGGATTATATGCAGGAGTATACACCACTGGTGGTTCCATAACATTGTACCCCAGGAATGTCTTTTTTATACAGCTTTTGGGCGTTTATAGTGAAGGCAAGCAACGTTTCAAATATTTTAGTTTGAACATTGTAATGTTCATCATATGTCTTTACTATTACTAAGTCATATTGTGTTGATTTTAATCTGGCCAAGAGATTATCAATTAGGTTCTCCAAATTTTTTTGTTCATGTTTCACAGAGATACAATCCTTTCAAACTCTTTTATCTCTTCCTTTTGAGCTTGATTAGTTTCATTAAAATCAATTTTAAGGATGTTCATTTATTTCATATCATTCATTATATCTAGATTATGATTTATGTACATAATTACTTTTATAATACACTCAGGTGTACAACAAGGTTTATAAGTTACTTTAGATGAAGGAGCTGGGCTACTAGCCATCAAGGCATTATTGATGGGGGAGATCTTTTCAAACTAAAAGCTCCAATAAAGTCGCTCTTCTCCTGAAGCTACACCAGTCGTGTGTCTTTGATCGTGGAGGTAGAAAAACTTTGATAGTGTGAATTGCTTGAATTTTGTGAGCTTGAGGAAGATGGATTTGACATGGGAGCCTTACATTCCTTGGCAAAATGACCAATTTGATTGCAGTTGAAATATTTAACTTTACTTTTATCAAATCCAAACCCAGACTTTTTCTGCCTCTAGAATTTTCTCCCAGATCTCTATTGAAATTGTTTAGCCCTGAAAAAGATCATGGCTATTTAATAGTTCGAGGAGTTTGGAGATATACCAAGAGATTCTTCATCTGCATCCATCTCCATTTGGTAGGCACTTAGAATGTTATACAACTCCTCAAGTGTTATTGTTTTCAGCTTATCAGTTCCTTTGATGGACACAGTATACACGGTCCATGTTTTCGTGCGAAAACTCCAAGGCAAAAGATGGGAATCAATAAATAGGTAAGAACACCTGTTTGACCCCATTAGCACACAAAAAGTACTGCTATTAGAGAGAGAAAGCCATGAAGAAGAGAGAGAAAGAGAAGATTTGGAGTGTTTAAGGTATGTAACTCGTGTAGTAACTTGTGTTATCTACGAAGAATGGGTTATTGGTAAATAAAATGCATGAATGTGTAGTGTTGGTTTGAAAAGCTCTTGGGAGAGTTGATTTGGTGTTAGAAACTTCAGAGGTGAGTTTCAAGCCCCTTTTCATGCAAGTTTTTACGTATTGAGGCTATTATACATACTAAAATGTTTGGTTATGCTTGTGATGATGTTGTTTATGGTGATGAGCATGTTAGAACAGCCTTAGACACGATAAGTTAGGTTTAGGATATGCTTAGTGTGTTATGTGGATTATGTGTTTATAGTAGATTTAGATACTGATGTAATCAAGATAGGATATGCTTGGGGAATGAAGAGTAAAGTAAGTGGTGCATCATAACTGCCCACTGTAATTAGAGACTTACTGTAAGGCCCCATTCTCAGGACGCTTACGGTTGGTCAATCATCGCAAAAAACATATAAAACTCATCATTTTGCAGCGGAAATTTAACTTTGCATTAATAATTAAAAACATGTCAAATCATCATATCATTTCATTTACATCCCAAAAATATATTAATACAATAACATTCTCCAAAATAAGGATGCCAGAGTTGAACCATCCCCAGTAGCTTATGCATTCGTGCCTGCACCTCCTCAGCATCAACAATTACCTGTCAACTATTATGCATACAAAATTCAGCGACGCTGAGTGAGTTCTAGTTTTATAATAAGATACTTTACTTTCATTTAAAACATTTTCTTTACTTTCGTACGTGATCATTCATTATACATACATCTAGGTAATATCATTATTATCTTCCATCATCAATCATCATCATTCGTCATTATTCACAATCATTCGTTCATACTTTCTTTCATTATTATCTTTCACTTTTATCTAGATCCTGCCATATGTTATACCCCCATGTCATGCCGAAGTTGGTACTGTGTCGGGGCTTACAAGTAAACCCCCACGTCATGCTCAAAGCTGACACAGTACCAGGGTAAGCCAGGAGGATCCCGTTTCGTACTTTTCGGTTAATCTCAAGGATTAGACCCCTGTGTGCATTAACAAGGGTTAGCTAAACCCACATAGTTGAGCAAGCAACTACCTCATTGAGTTGTGAACCTCCATCATTTTGCTTGCAAGACTTTACATTCATTCATTATGTTCCACTTCATGTTAATGTTATCTTTCACTTTCATTACATAATACTCTAAGTGTCCACAGCGGACAGCCAAGGCTCACAGCGGACAGTTAAAGTCACAGCGCATGACTAAGATCCACACGCATGACTAAAACATTCTAAGTGTCCACAACAGACAGTCTAAAGTCCACATCAGACAGCAAAAATCTCCAAGTGTCCACAGTGGACATGCAAAGTCCACAGCGGACAGCCAAGTCCACAGCGGACAACATATTTTCTCTAAATGTCCACAGCGGACATGCAAAGTCCACAGCGGACAGCCAAGTCCACAGTGGACAACATATTTTCTCTAAATGTCCACAACAGACATGCAAAGTCCATAGAGGAGAGCCAACTTGGAGTTCTAGGACCTAAAACACATGAAAACGAGCACTATACACATGGAACTCGGTCCAAAAGCTAGAACCTGAATGAAAACTGAGAAGAAATACCTTAAAATCTTACTTTTTAAAGATCTTTTTCACTTTCTCTTACTAAAACAGGATGAAGCTTCCTCTCTCACTCTAACCGAAAGTTGAGTGTATGGGAGAGAAAGTATGGCAACCTTTCTTTTTTTTTTAAACCCCATTATGGGAAGGTTTGGCCCTTGCATGCTTTTAACCCCTTGCTTTGAAAATAACTTCCTGTTTGCTCCCTTGCTTTTCTTTTCTTTTCTTTTTCAGAAAATTCCGGGTGTTACAAGTCCACCCCCCTTATATAGGTTTCGTCCCTGAAACCTGTCACTCCTTAAAGAGATCTGGGTAGTGCCATCTCATATCTTCCTCTGACTCCCAAGTGGCCTCTAATTCTTCAATGCAAAGACCACAACCGCCACTTTAGAGAAGTTTTGGATAAATCTTTTGTAGTAACCCGCCAAACCCAAGAAACTACGAATCTCGGATGGCGTCTTTGGAGACTTCCATTGCATCACCGCCTCAACCTTTGTCAGGTCTATATTAATCCCTTCATGATTAACCACATGACCCAAAACTGAATCTCACATAACCGGAACACACACTTGGATAACTTGACGTACAACTTCTCTCTTTTAAGCGTCTCCAACACCTCGCGAATGTGACTAGCATACTCTTCTTTGCTCTTCGAATAAATCAGGATGTCATTGATAAACACAATCACTGATTTATCTAGCATAGGTCGACACACTCAATTCATCAGATCCATAAAGCAGTTGACGCATTGGTTAAACCAAAAGACATCACGAGAAACTTAGTGACCATAACGCGTACAAAAAGCTGTGTAAGGAATATCCTGCTCCTTACCTTCAATTGGTGGTAACCAGATCAGAGATCTGTCCTCGAGAACCACCTAGCACCTTGGAGCTGATCGAACAAGTCATCAATCCTCGATAATGGATATCGGTTCTTCACAGTCAACTTGTTTAGCTCACGGTAGTCAATACACATCCTCATGCTACCATCCTTCTTCTTCACAAATACGACCGGAGCACCCCATGGAGAGATACTCGGTCGAATGAACCCCTTGTCTAACTTTAGAATTTGAATTTCCATTCATGGACTTTTCCTAAAGTCTATTAAATAAACTTGAATTAGTTCAAATATATATATTATCCGATTTCTATGGCATATAATAGTTCGTTGGAATCGTTTTAGCGCGCGGAATTTTAAGACGTAAAAATTGGTCGACATACGATTCGAGATGAGATGGATTGGACGAGATGGATTGGACGAGATGGACCAGGGACCTGAAGGCCCTTGCCCCTCCCTTGTTTGCGGCCGAAAACAAAGACAAGGGGGAATTCCCCCTTGTTTCCACACTTTTGCAAACTTTCTCTCCAAGCCATTTCCGAATTGCAAACCCTAGCCACCACAACCCAAATTCCTTTTTTTCTTCATCTTCTTCATTGAAAATCAGCTTTATTATATCATTCCGTTGATTTTTGAAATAATCAAGACATTCAAGATCGTCTTCTAAGCAACACTTGTTCCTCTTCTAATCTCCGGTAATAAAAATCATTTCTTGATGATTTTGTTCCTTGTTCTACTTTGATAACAATGATTTTCATCATCTAAACACTAAATCATCATCTAATATTCTTATATTCTTTATTTTGGATGTTGGATCGTGAAGATCTAGGTGTTACTGGTGTCGGACTCTCAAATTCTTGGTCTTTGTATATTCTTGAATCTATTGAAGTTGGGTTGTAATCTTGTGTGACCTGATCAAAATAGACATCTTGGTCTTATAAATCATTTTTTAAATCATTAATTTTCTTTCTTAAATGGATGGACTGTTGAACGATCAAAACTATGAATTGATTAATTAATGTTGTGAACCGGAAGACTAAAATCCAACTAATTTGTTTTAGAACTGAAAAATTGGGATAATCCAAGTTTTTGATATAAATTTTGTCAATTAGTTCATGGAATAAATGTTCTTTAAGTGCTCGACTCAATAATGGTCAAATATTGAGGTTTGGAATGCAAAGGAACAAGACTAATGAACTGGACAGTTTGCTGTAAGAAAAAGATGACGTTTTGAACAGGCTATTACTTGGTCATAATAAGTGAAAATGGGCCAAAATTTTCGTCTAAAAAACTTTCAATGAGTCCTCTAACTAACACAAGTGGTCTCGTGTCGTTTAGACATCGTTTGGTCCTCCAAACGTGGCAAACAAAACTGAAGGTCAAAACTGACGAATCTGGGCAGCAGATTGGTCTGTGTTCATCGAGTCATATCTTTCTCATATTAGATCCAACGGAGATGATTCCTTTTCTGTAGTATAATTTAAATTCTTATCTTTCAAACGGTACTTATTACGCAACGTTTCGTTTCCGTTTCGATCTCTAAACAGTTTATGCAAAACTAGTGCGTAATCAGCTCTATATGCTGAAATATTTTGATAAACTTAAAGCTAAGGATTTGAAACTAAATAATCAATTAAAGACAAGATTTGTATTTAAAAGTGGTTAAATGAATTTTTAAAAGAATAAATTAATAATGTCTACAATTCATTGAATATGGACTAATAGATGTTTATTGAAGGGTGTTACTAAATTAATATAAAGTGACAATAAAAACCCTAAGTACGGTGTGTTTTAAAGTTTAAATCCGACTTTGGACCTGTTCTACTAGTAAATCATATTTTCATAAAATAAAAACCTAGATTGGCATTAAGGAATGGGCTACAAGAATTACACCCATATTGGTCATTTTGTCCTTTAGTAATCCTTTTGTGATTTATACTTTTAGTGCTTGCTTGGTGTATTGTGGGATTTGGACTGTGCTATTTCAAGGTAAGTTTCACGGCCCTTTTTTAATATGTTTTACTTGGGGGAAAAACTTGCTTAATGTTTTGGACTATGCCTTGTCTCAAAGAATATTTTGGGAACATTGTATGTGGTTTGGGTCATGGGTTGAGTCTAGATGTTCATTCATGAGTGTGTACATGTGCATGTGCTTGTTCTTGTGCTTGATTGTCATGGAGAGGTATTGTTAGTACTAACGGGTTGACACCCCATCCCCGTCGTCGGTATGCTAGTTGAGACTGACTTGGCCTGTGCGTTCCCTTGGATGAATATAATCCGGGTAATTGGACTTGGACTGATCTTAAACTTGTGTTGATATCTATGACTGCTATGTACTCTTACTCACACATAACCTTATGTACATGTTTTACACGGAAAATTGTTTGTACTTTTAAACCTGTGAACTCACCAACGTATGTTGACTATTTAGAGCATGTCTTTTCAGGTAACGGTGCCCAGGTACTTGGACAATAGACTTTATACGAAACCGCTCCTTCAAGAGCATTAGACATTGGAACATTAGTTTTGGACTGTATGTTACTATTGTTGGACTTTTAAATGTTTTGGATTGTTCTTGTACAAGTTGTTCTAATTTGAACTTCTGCATTATTTGTGTATTTATGGAATAACGTTATGGTATTGATTGTTCTTGACACTTGTTCTTTTGTGTTGGGCGATGTCATGATCCATTGACGGAGAATTCCTTTAGAGATTCTCTTAGACCCCTAATGTGTTATGACGATCCCGTCTGTCGCATCCCGTGTTTCCGCTACTAGCAGGGTGTGACAGATTGGTATCAGAGTCATTGGTTATAGAGAATTAGGTGGATTATTTGACCTACACTATAACCTAAGTACCCACATGTAGTATGCATCATAGGATTATGTGTGTACAGCTATACATGTGAATGTTCTATGTGCATTATCAGTTGTGTTAAGTAGCTTGTCTTACGTGTTATTTGCGATGTTCTTATTTGGAAAATATTTGGTCGTTGTATCATCTGTGTGTCAACTTTGAGAAAGCATAGGTAAGGACACCCTCTCATTATGCGCTTGACTACTATTTGGTCTAGATTGATAAGTGCTACTATAAGGATTCTTTTAAAGGGCCTAGGTTATTAAGCCAATCTTAATATGTGCGTCAGCTGGTGATACCTATGTTATGAATTGAATCTTGGGAGAAGAACACGCTACCTGACATGACACCAACAGACAAGAGCCATGGTATACTCAGGTCAGATGATTGCTTTATAGGATTTCAGACTATACTAAATGGATTCCTTTGACTGTTCCTTACCCAAGTGAATGCTTTCTCAATCAATTCCTCTATATAACTTTAGTTACTTAACCTTGGGTTGGTAACCATATCCTTGATTCTCCAATCATGGATAGCACTCTATACTTGGCAAGATATGTTGACTCTGGCAGGAGGAGCTAGGGGTGACCCTGCAAAGCAAATTACCATTACTGGTGCACACGTAATTGCAATTTGCAATGCATGCAAAATCTGGCAAATCCTTCATGAGATAACACTTATAGTTAGTATGAATCTTCCATTCTATACATAGGACATTGGAGTTCCTATTCTTATAATAATCAATGGTGTGGAAACACCTATCCTATTTATCCTTGCATAAGTACAAATATATCTGGAGCCTTCATGGGAATCATACTGGGACATTTTAGCCCAGTATCTATGAGACATTTCTCTCGCTTTTTTTTGTGATCATGAAAATTAACTACATGTTCAAAATGTACTTGGTCTTTGAAGAGTTTATACTAAAAGATGAGACTCCATGTACCTATGATGCTTTGTTCAAACTGATCTTAATACTTGGAGCATTGGTTTTTGAGACAATCTAGCATTATACTTGATGGAGTAAATGGATGTCATGTAACAAGATTAGACATTGTCCTTAGTATATCATTGGTTTGGTGGGAAAGCTGCAGGAACCCTATACATAAACATCTTCGGTATGCTAAGGATGTGCCTGAACTGGGCTATATGATGATCTTAGAGGATTAGAGTTAGACATGGTGAGACTGATAATATGAAAGGAAATTGCACTAGAGGCAAGATTGGTTGTATGTGCATGGAGTTCCTGATATGCAAGCCAAAAGAGTACGACGGGAAAGTTGGTGCAATAGCCCTGACCCGTTGTATTGAGAAAACGGAAACGGATTGGACATCGAGATCTGTGCTAATAATCAAAAGGCAAAGAGTGTTGTTTGGCCACTAGTGGCAAAGCACTAACGTGGTGGAATATCCAAGTTCAAGTACGAAGTCGAAATGTTATGATAGCCATGACCTTGGACGGGCTTAAAGCATTAGTTTCTAAGGAGTACTGCCTCATGGACAAGATGCAAAATAGTGATCATTAGTTTTGGAATCAAGTAATGGTGGGATCAGGTCATACCACCTATCCCTACCCACTCCATAGGTTGGCAAAGCTAGTGCCATATTTGTGACACATAAATCAAAGTTGATGGAGAAGTATATCAGGGGGCTGGTTCTACAGTTCGTGGAATGATGGTCACAGCTGCACCCCCAACCATTTAGAGTGCAATACTAAAGACATGTATTTTAGCTGAAGAGATGGTTGTATTAGACCCTCGAGAAAGCTAGTGAGACGTTGTTGGGTCATATAAGGCTGGTGCAACCAAAACAACACTTATAAAAACTTTGAAGTGCTAAATGAAGTGGTCTTCCGAACACAAACTGCTCTTCCAAAGCTAAGTCAAAGATCTTCCGAAGACAAAGCTGATCCTCCAAAGCTAAGTCAAAGATCTTTCGAAGCTCAAAGTATGAAGAACTTCCAAAGGAAGAACTTAGTCTTCCGAGACCAAGTTTTTCTCCTTCCAAAGTATACAACTTAGAAGATCCAAAGACAAAGGCTTCTGAAGAATAAAGTCCTGAAGACTTGCAGAAGTTCAGAAGAAGTTGTTTCTTCCAAAGCCAAAATTACCTTGGAAGAATTTATTCTTCAAAGCCATTTACCTTTGGAAGAACCAACTATGAACCAATGGACATAAGTATGGTCTGTCTGACAACCCACTGCAACTCTGATACACTGCATGGCGCTTTCCCACGCCCATGTAGTTGACCATTATAGTTTCCATTCTTAGTTGGTGTCAAAAGGTAAGTCATGGACCTGTCATGACTACTAATCTAGGATATTATTACTTTATCTTAGATGCTTTACTTCTAGCAATGTAGTATTTGTCTAGTTGTAAATTCTAGCTAGTTTTCCAAGTATAACTAGCTGTAGATAGTAGTATATATATAGTTTCTCCATGTAACATAGTAACCATGCTTGTAAGAGTCTTGTAATACTGAGTTGAGAAGTAATATATACAAGTATCTTGAAAACCATTCTTATGTTATTATGCTTTCATTAACTTATTATATTACTTGTGAACTTAGTAGAGATTCTACTTCATCAACCCGAGTAATATTAAGTGAGTTTGAGAGAATATCTTGTGTTGCGAGACAAACACTGATCCTGCAGACGTAGAAGGATGTTAGGGAATCAGGTGAGCTAGCCGGTGTTAAAGTAGACAAGAAGGACAAGGTCATGAAAGGATATGTGGCTACTGTGCTGGCGACGAAGGACTATGTTGGCACCTGTTCGGAGAGTAATAAGTGCAATGTGCACCACCAGACTATGATGTCATGACCTGTGTGTTTCAATTTCAAGAAATTGGAAAGCTTAGAGAAGAGTTTTAAGGTATTTGTGAACCCAGTTGTGCTGATTAACATGGTAAAATCGACAAGAGTTTGACGTTGAAATTATGAGTGCGGAAGCCAGGAGCATTATCGAAACGCATATGCGTGGTTAAATAGGGCTCAAGGTCAAATGGTCAATCAAAAATAAAAAGAATAACGACACAAATCTGGTCTGCAATTAGTGCAAACCCAGTGCAAGGTAATGTGGCAACCCTGTTCATAGAAAGGCATTCAGGATTGGTTTCAATGATACCCAAAAGGTTATACCCATACTTTAGTGACTTTGACTTTTGTAACTAAATTGGGCTTAACCCTAGTCATAAGGATATGTGTTATTAAATGGGCTAATGATAGACTTGTAAAGACTAGGGAAGTAATATGGGACTGTACTATGCTATTAGAGGATCATACATTTAGAATAGACCTTGTACGATTTGGGCACAGAAGTTTTAACATGGTCACGGGGATGGATTGATTGTCAAGGAATAGTGCTGAGATCATCTGCTATGAGAAGATTACTTGCATACCATTGTCAAATGGTGAGACACTTAACACGTGTGGCGAGAGATCAGAAGAGGACAACACGCAGATCTCGAGCATGAAGGTGGAAGGATAAGAGTTAGATGATATACCTGTTGTGTGAAACTTCTAAGAAGTGTTCCTAAAGGATTTGGTATGATTGCCTACTTCACAACAGGTGGACCTTTGGATTGACCTGGTACATAAGTACGTGTTCCTAGGGCTTCTTATCGCTTAACACCCATGGAGATGCAAGATCTATCTAATCAACTTTTGGAGTGGTTCGGTAAGGGTTTTATACGACCCATTCACTCACCATGGGGCGCTAGTGCCTTCTGTTAAGAAGAAGGATGGATCGTACAGGAAGTGCATGGACTATCAAAAGCTTAATAAACTAAGGGACAAGAACCATTATTGTTTGCCAAGGTTAAATGACTTATTCAATCAGCTTCAAGTATCGAAGTACTTTTTGCATATTGATTTCCGTTCGGAAATCATCAACATAGAGTACATGTGGATGACATACCGAGAAAGCATTTAGAACTCGTTACTGACACTATGAGTTCCTAGTTATGAATTTTGGGCTAACAAAGTCACTTTTGATGTTCATGGACGTGATGAAATAGAGGTGTATGCCATATCTGAATAAATTTGTCATAGTGTTCAATGAGGACATTATGATTTATTTGAGGATAGGGAGGATCATGAGAAACATATGGGGATAGTCTTGGAAATGTTCAAAAGGAGAAACTATATGCTAGGTTCTCCAAGTGTGTCATCTATACTGACCATAAGAGTTTTCAACATATTTTTCACCAAAAAAAGAACTGAACATAAGATAGAGATGTTGGATTGTTCAGCGACTATGACTGTATAATCTAGTATAACCCAGAAAGGCAAATATGGGTTAGGACGTGTTGAGTTGTAAGGAGAGAGTCAAACCCCTGTGCTTACCTCATTACCACTCAAGTCGAGTAAAATGAGGGGACTGAATATGGAGAATGAGGCTTTGAGAGGTCTAAACAAATGGTTTGTACAAAAAGACGATAGAAGATTGTACCTTATTAAGTGAATTTAGGTTTCATTTATAGGGAATATGTAGACATTAGTGTTGGACGAAACACACAAGTTTAAGTATATTGTTCATTCTGGTTCTAACAAGAGGTGGCATGATCGTAAGGACTTGAATTGGTGGCCTGGAATGAAAGGGGACATAGCGGATTATGTGTGTAAGTGTGTGAATTGTTCAAATGTTAAAGTGAGGCATCGAAGGCCACCTAGCCTATTATAACAGTTTGAGATTCTGGATCGGAAGTGGAAAAACATGATTGTGGACTTCATCACAAAGCTAATAAGAATTAGTAGTGAGCATGATTTTATTTGAGTCATTGTGGATAACATGACCAAATCTTGTCATCTCCTGACTATTCGTGAGGACAACAAGATGGAAAAGTTGGCAAGGATTTATGTTAGTGAAGTTGTCGATAGACATGGAGTACCTATGTCGATTATCCCTGTTTGTGCCAGTCGTTTCATGAAATGATTCGACATAGCTCATGGTAGGCATTGGGTACAAGTCTGGACATGAGTGAGACTTACCACTATCATACTGATGGTAGGAGTGAGAGACCTATTCAGACATTGGAGGATATGTTAATGCCTTTTATCATTCACTTGGAGGTAGCTAGGAGACTCACCAACTATTGGTTGAATTTTCTTATAACAATAGCTGCAATGAGAGTCTTATAGGAGCACCGTTCAAGGCACTAAACGGATGTAAGTGTCGATTGCCGATGTAATGGGCAGAAGTCATATAAATTTAGATGATTGGACCATAAATCATTCAAGAGATGAATGATTAGGGGTTTTGGATCACATACAGACTAAAGGAAGCTCAAGATCATTAGAAATTTACACTGACAATCAAAGGAACCCTTGCTTTAGGCATATGTTCTAAGACATTGGTTGATTCGATAATTAGATACGGTTGGTGACTGGTACAATATCAAGGTGTTAGTAGCGTTGTGGCTTAGTTTTGGTACACCCTATGTATAAACACTACTGATACCTTGAATGTGAAATCAGAATCCGGACTGGAATCTAACTTTTGGTAATGGACAACAGTCATACTCTGAAGATATCAGTAAATAGGTTGTAAAACCTAAAAAGCCATCTCAAAGACTTTGTTTTTAGGGGCAGTATACGAGTTGTTGCCTTGGAAAGGCATTGTTTGTCTTGTCAAGGAGCATATTGTCACCTAGATTTGCAAGTATAGTTAAGACTACAGAACAATTTTGGTCCTATGATTTATTGGATGGAATTCCATCATGAACTGAATAAGGTGCATGTCTCACTCCATATGCCGAAGCTCAAGTAGTTTCATGTGGATGAGATCTTATACATGTTGGTCGAAGAAATTTGAGTGGACGGTAAATTTTAATTTGCCTATGTACTAGTAAAGATTAAGGATAAAGAAATCAAAACTCTGAAAAGTAGTAAACTCCTTATCGTATAGACTACATGGAACTTAAAGCGAGAACCAAAATTTTATCTGTGCGTGGGAAGATCAATTGAGGACTAATTACTTTCACCTATTCACGGAAGGCGTTGCAGTTGATAACTCCGACTGAATTTGGGGTGAAATTCTCGCAATGGGAGGATACTGTGACATCCGTCACCAAAATAGGTGTACTAACCAGGGACTTTGACCATTGACTTGACTTTTGACTTTGATTTTGTCATATTTGGGCTTGGTCTTGATTGATTGTTCATTACAATGTTGATCTAAAATTTAGCTTTTTGGGCCTATGTCATAGTGTTGGGCCTAGGGTTATTGCCAATAAGATGACCATTGGGTTTGCCATCGTAGAATGTCCTGTGCATTGAACCTAATCAAAGATTTTCTAAAAGGTGAAATGCAAAAATTTACGTTAAAACCCAACTAATTAGACATTCATGGACTTTGCCTAAAGTCTATTAAATAAACTTAAATTAGTTCAAAAATATACAATATCCGATTTCTAGGGCATATAATAGTTCATTGGAATCGTTTTAGGGCGCAGAATTTTAAAACGTAAAAATTGATTGACACGCAATTCGAGATGAGAAGGATTGAACGAGACGGTCCCAGGGCCCGAAGGCCCTTGCCCCTCCCTTGTTTGCGGCCGAAAATAAAAACAAGGAGGAATTCCCCCTTGTTCCCTCACTTTTGCAAAATTTCTCTCCAAGCCACTTCGAAATTGCAAACCCAGCATAGCGCTTCACTTCCGGTTCTTCGGAAGAATCAAGTTCTCCCTTCTTCATTGATCCGGGGGAAAAGGAACCGTCTACCAGTTGGGCCACCACAACCCAAATTCCTTTTTGTTATTCATCATCTTCATCTAAAATCAGCTTTATTATATCATTCCATTGATTTTTGAAATAATAAAGACATTCAAGATCGTGTTCTAAGCAAGACTTGTTCATCTTCTAATCTCCGGTAAGAGAAATCGTTTCTTGATGATTTTGTTCCTTGTTCTACTTTGATATCGATGATTTTCATCATATAAACACAAAATCATCATCTAATATTCTTATATTCTTTGTTTTGGACGTTGGATCGTGAAGATCTAGGTGATACAGGTGTTGGACTCTCTAACCGGTAAAACCCTAATTTATGGTCTTTGTATATTCTTGAATATATTGGAGTTGGGTTGTAATCTGGTGTGACCTAATCAAAATAGACATCTTGGTCTTATAAATTGTTTTTGAAATCATTAATTTTGTTTCTTGAATGGATGGACGTCTTGAACGATCAAAACTATGAATTGATTAATTAATGTTGTGAACCGAAAGACTAAAATCCAACTAATTGTTTTGGGACTGAAAAATTGGGATAATCCAAGTGTTTGATACAAGGTTTTTTCAATTAGTTCATAAAATAAACTTTCTTAAAGTGCTTGGGTTAATTATGGTCAAAGGTTTGGGATGCAAAGCAACAAGACTAATGAACTGGATAGTTTGCTGTCAGAAAAAGAGGACGTTTTGTACAGGATATAACTTGGTCATAATAAGTCCAAATGGACCAAAAGTTTCTTCTAAAACAAGTTCAATGAGTCCTCTACCTTACCCAAGTGGTCTCGTGTCATTTCGACATCGTTTGGTCCTCCAAATGTGGCTAACAAAACTGAAGGTCAAAACTGACGAATCTGGGCAGCAGGTTGGTCTGTGTTCATCGAGTCATATCATTCTCATATTTTATCCAACGGTGATGATTCTTTTTCTGGAGTATAATTTAAAGTCTTATATTTCAAACGATGCTTATTACACAATGTTTCATTACCGTTTCGACCTCCAAGCAGTTTATGCAAAACTGGTGCGTAATCCGCTCTACATGCTGAAATATTTTGATAAACTTAAAGCTAAGGATTTGAAACTAAATAATTAAATAAAGACAAGGTTTGTATTTAAAAATGGTTAAATGACTTTTTAAAAGAATAAATTAATAATGTCTATAATTCATTGAATATGGACTAATAGATGTTTATTGAAGGGCGTTACTAAATTAATATAAAGTGACAATAAAAACACCAAGTACGGCGAGTTTTAAAGTTTAAATCCGACTTTGGACCTGTTCTACTAGTATATCATGTTTTCATAAAATAAAACCTTGATTGGTATTAAAAACTGGGCTATAAGGATTACACCCATATTGGTCATTTTGTCTTATAGTAATCCTTTTGTGATTTGCACTTTTAATGCTTGCTTTGTATTGTGGGATTTGGACTGTGCTATTTCTAGGTGAGTTTCACGGCCCCTTTTTAATATGTTTTACTTGGGGGAAATCTTGCTCAATATTTTGGACTATGTTGTGTCTCAAAGAATATTTTGGGAACATTGTATGTGGTTTGGGTCATAGGTTGAGTCTAGATGTTCATTCATGAGAGTGTACATGTGCATGTGCTTGTTCTTGTGCTTGGCTATCATGGAGAGGTATTGATAGTACTAACGGGTTGACACCCCCACCCCCATCGTCGGTATGCTAGTTGAGACTGACTTGGTCTGTGCGGGCCCTTGGGTGAATATAATCCGGGTAATTGGACTTGGACTGATCTTAAACTTGTGTTGATATCTATGACTGCTATGTACTCTAAGTCACATATAACCTTATGTACATGTTTTACATGGAAAATTGTTTGTACTTTTAAACCTATAAACTCACCAACATATGTTGGCTATTTAGAGCATGTCTTTTTAGGTAACGGTGCCTAGGTACTTGGACAATAGAATTTATACGAGACCGCTCCTTCAAGAGCATTAGACATTGGAACATTAGTTTTGGACTATATGTTACTATTGTAGGACTTGTAAATGTTTTGGATTGTTCTTGTACTAGTTGTTCTAGCTTTGAACTTCTACATTATTTGTGTATTTAAAAAATAACGTTATGGTATTGATTGTTCTTGACACTTGCTCTTTTGTGCCGGGTGACGTCATGATCCATTGATGGAGAATTCCTTTATAGATTCTCTTAGAACTCCGATGTGTTATGACGATCCCGTATGTCGCATCCTTGTATTTCTGCTACTAGTGGGGGTGTGACAAGAGTCAATCTCCCGATCATGGACTCATGGCAAACATAGAGGATGAAATTTTCAGAAATCCCAAAAGACATAAGGGAAAACCTCTGTACACAAGCATGCATTGATGAAGTCAATAGATACAGAGAACACGCAGACAAAATTTCAAAGAAAGTGATTGAAACAAACATTTTAAACGAAAGTTTAAAATCAGAACAAAAATAATATGAAACTAAAATTCTTTTATTACAAAATGATTTGGACAAATTGATGTCTGAAAAATTAACACTTGTAGCTCAAGTAGAGCAACTCTATGAATCATTGACTCAGTCAAAGACATTACAGGCTGAAACTAAAGTGAAACTTCAGAAATTTCAGGTGAGCAACAAGAAGTTTGAAGATCTTTTTGCTCAGTAAGAGCCCTCAGGATTATGATACAATAAGGTCAACCCACCTTATAATGATAATTATATCCCACTTCCGGATTCCATGACCAACAAACAAGGTGAGTCTCTTGACCCACATGACAGGACTGATGACCCAAAACAATCATCATCAAAATCATCATTAATATTAAAAACACCATTGATAAAATTTGTTAAGAGTCAAACTTCACCACAAATAAAATCAATTGACTTTTATCAAGGAGAAAACAATGAGTTTAATGAACAAACAATAGATGAAGATGATGAAGACTTATTGTATGATGAGTCAGAACGACCAATTACTCAACCTAAAAAGGTTTCAAGTGTGGTTGACACAACATCCAAACAACAAAAGCAGACACAAGGCTTTGACATCTACTCTGGTGGTAGAAAGGCTGAATCTTCCACTGCCTCTCCAAAAGAAACAAACAAGGGGAAAGGCAAAGCCCCAATTCAGCCAAAACAAACAACAATAACTTTTGATACCATTAAAGTCTAGTTTAAAGTCAAAGGTTACTAACAAACAAAACACTGCAAAGTTACCATACTACAAGTGGTGTGATCAATACACACACACCAGAGAAAAATGCAAATATGGTAAGTATTGCAAGTATTGTGACATGAACAATCACAGCACTGAATCATGTCATTTTCATAACTATTGCTCAATCTGTGAAAGAAACAATCACAGTACTGCTAACTGCTTTTTCAACAAGAAAAACAAACAACCTCAAGTTGAGAAATCAACTGAGAAAGAGACAATTGTTTCTAACAAAAACAAAGGCGGAGTACCATGAGAAACTCCTCATACAAAAGTTGTTTTAAACAAAGACAAAAACTGTTATGATAACTTTAAACAACCAAGCAGGAAACATAAGTCTCAGAATAGACAAACATCAGACATTAGCACTTAAAGGAGAAGAGCACAAAGCACTTCTCCAGACAGAGCTAAAAACACACAAAGGAAATCTAGTGTGCCTAGAATTCCTAGACCAGCAGACAATGCCACATTAAAAGAAATTTACGTAATGGGAAAAGACGGAAACCCAAGACCATCTTGGCTTGGGTTGCACCATCTATCTAATTTTTTTTTCTCTTTGCAGGGACATCAAAGAAGGCCTAACAACATATGGTATGTTGACAGTGGATGCTCTCGGCACATGACTGGCAATTGTTCCCTCCTTCGAGATTTTAAAAGCAAACATGGAGGAAATGTAACATTTGGAGGTGATAAGACTGGTGGAAAGATAACTGGTGAAGGAACAGTATCAAACGGGTTGATCAGCTTTGAAAATGTCAACTACTGCTCCAACCTCCAGTTTAATCTCCTCAACATATCCCAAATCTATGATAAAGGATATGCCACCTTATTTGACTCTAATAACTACTACGTACACAAGACGGGTTTTCAAATACCTAAAGACTGTATCTTTTTGAAAACACCCGTCATAACAACACATACATTGTTGATATGAACATTTTTTAGCATCAACCCATGAAACATGTTTACTATCAAAAGCATTAGAAGATGTTTCCCAATTATGGCATAGACGATTAGGTCACTCAAATTTTAACAGAATGAATCAACTTGTAAAAGGTGACTTAGTAATAGGTTTACCACCAAAAGAATTCTTTTGTATAGAGCACTGCACTGCATGTTGACACTCATCTGAATAAGGAAGAATATTCAGAAGGTCTAGAACAAGACCTGAGTGATGAGTTAGTTGAACAAATAATGTCTAAAGCTCAAGAAACCAACCCAGGGGAAACTGAAAAGGCTATCATTATCCTTGAGGAGACTTTTTCAATGGATGAGTTGTTTGGAGAGGCAAATCCATTTGAAAACATACATTACTCACCTATCCTTAGACAACACTTTAATACTTCAGAGACACAATCAGCAGAATCAAGCATCATAACTGTCAACCCTCTGTTAGAAAAATAGAAAGAGTTAATTAGACAGTTTGCAAAATCAATAAAGGAGCAAACTCAAGCACCGAAAGATCAAGCATCATCCTCACAGCCTTAAATGAAAACTTATGAGAGGAAAAGAAAGAGAATGTATTTGGATTCCTTGAAGAAAGGAAAACAAAAGGTTCAAGAGTTGGAAGAACTTGAGTCTCCACCACTTAAGCTTCTAAAGGTTAAAACTGAACCAATTGATGAAGATGAACAAAGACAGAAAGAAACAGAGCATGTAGTGTTAGAAGAAGGTGAGATTGATCAGACAAAAGATAAATAATAAGAGCCCATCATCATTTTAAGTGATTCTGAAGAAGAAGAAAAAGAAGAACATGATGAAGATGAGATGGAAAACATTTAGAAGCTACTGCCTGATGATCCTGAAACCCTTATAGGTATAGAATTTGCAACAAGGGGATTTCCCTATGATTCTTTCATGCACCTTAACCTTTCAGAGGTTAAAGACTTGCTTAAAGATTTTCAAGAAATCATGAAAAATGAAAAAGAGCAAACATACAAAAGATATAAGGAAATCAAAGACCAACAAGAATTCCAAAAGAATCTGCCAAAGGATCCACAAATTGATAAAATGTCATATTCCCAAGTTAAAAATTGGTTGAGTCATACAAGGATTCCTTACAGATCTTATGCAGGCAGATCACTCTCTCAAATGAAGGATATGGCTAGAGAAATATACAAGAACATGCTTACCAGTGCTTGAAAGCCACAGATCTCTATACCTCATCCAGCTTCATCTCTATCAACCTATTATCAAGCTCCACCTAAGCCTAGGCAGTTCATGCCTCACAGGCTATGGCCAAAAGAAAATAAGGTGAGAGAGATGATCAATGAAAACACCAACTTTGTTAAGTTGTATGACAAGATCACACTAACAGCATCTGCTGATGAGAGAAAGATAGTTGTGTGGAAATATGATGAAATCTGGGATGCAGTGCTTATCAAGAGAGTATCTGGCTTAGTCGAATACTTATCATACAGAACCCAACTGGGATATTTGAGCTACAAAGATAAATTAGACCTGATGCAATTAAGGATGGTCAATGATATTAACAATCCCAGGGGAGCAGATTTCTATCATATTATGAGATCTTACATGAATAGAAACTATCATGAGTGTTGGGTTTTCACAAGTTTATCAGGGTCATTTTATCCTTATAAAATGAAAACGCAGCGGAATGAGAATGAAAAACTTGTTACAGTTAATATATATAAACCAATTTATATATCTGTTAAAAACCCATAATGGATCATTGTATGAAAAATCATGCTTACAAACAACCATAGGGTGTTTAGAAATCTACCTCTCGAATGGGACAGAGGAAGAAGATCTTTGATCGGCAGCTTCCAAATCAGGAAACCTCAAGCTTGTCTACCCCAAGCTTCCAACAATACACCAGGTTGCTAGGATTTTCTTCACTTGAATCGGGTTCTGTTCTTGGTTTTCTTGACCGATCAAGAGAAAAGCTACAGGAACACCGATTTGTACCTTTGTGTGTGTTGTAAGTTATTAGAGAGAGTGGTTGATTGCAATATATATTTCACGTCCTATGAAACTGTATTTCAGAGTGAGTGAAAAGTGGGCGGGACCCATCCCTTAACCCATCCACATTTCTCTAATATTCATCCGCATTTGTAAATGCAGATGAACAAACTCTAACCGCATCTGTAAATGCGGAAGAAGAAACTTCATCCGCATTTCCCAAATGTACATCCGCATTTGTAAATGCGGATGAAGAGTTCATCAACATTTCCTTAAATGCTCATCTGCATCAGTAAATGCGGACAATCAGTTTCATCAGCATTTCCTTAAATTCTCATCCGTATTAGTAAATGCGGATGAAATAATTCCTTCAGCATTTTCCGAATGCACATCTGCATTTGTAAATGCGGATGATGAACATTCATCCGCATTTCCTCAGTAACACATCCGTATTTATAAATGCGGATGAGTAACAAAAAAATGTAGACAAAAAGATTTGTATTGCTTGTTCAACCATTTGAATAACAATACACAGTACTCTCTCTATAGAATAAATTGTCCATATAATTTATTCATAACATTAGTGCAAATATTTAGAAACTCAATTTCTAAATACTTAAAGTGTCAATACTTACTTACATGATTTCAGAACAGCAAAGAACCAGATCAAAGTATAATATTTGGTGAATATTGAAACCCAAGATGTATCTCAGGTCAGAGGATACAATGATATTCGCCTTTACTCAAATTTACTTATGATTAATTACATAATTCCATGCAGTAAAATTTGAGAGCGGGTCTGTCTAATATTTGTATTCCATAAATATCTATAAACCTTGGTAGCAACCTCTTGCTCTATATTTATACCTTATGAATATCCACCGATCCAAGTTCATAATAGTCTTACTTCATATTTGTTCCCACAAATATGACCGACTACGGACATTTAGAATAATAAACATATTCATGGATCTAAACATGCTAAAATGGAACATAACTCATAGTATCATAATCATGTATATATATATATATATGAGTCAAAATAACAATTGTTCCGATAATTAAATACTAAATAGATCAAATCCAGTCACTAGAATATCGAAGTCCTAAGGCACAAGTATGACTCTCATGCTTTGGCCTTTCAAGGATGTTGGACCAAAAGAACCAATGAGCCTTATCAGAAAAACCTTTAAGTCCCACGGACATTACAACAACTGAAGTAGTCTGCAACAGCTGAAGACATCAACTGATAACAAGGTCTGAAGACAAAGTCTGAAGTGAAAGAGCTAAAGACAAAGTCTGAAGTGAAAGAGCTGAAGACAAAGTCTGAAGTGAAAAAGCTGAAGACAAAGTCTGAAGCTAAAGAACTGAAGACAAAGTCTGAAGACAAAAGCTGAAGACAAAGACTGAAGACCAAGTTTCAGATGTTGTCACAACAGCTGAAGAAGAACTCTTCAGTAGTTGTGATGGTTTCCTTTCAGTAGTTTTATGTTTCTAGTACTTGTAGTTTCAGTAGTTTTAGTTTCACCTTGTACCTAGCATACTCTGAGATGTTCTCAGTTGTTGTGAACATTTTCAATAGTTTGCTTACTTTCAGTTGTTTGTAATAATTCTGTTAGATGTCACTATCAAGTGACATCAGCAGACGTCACATTCCTCTATATAAGGAATGTTGACCTAATTGTAAGGTGCGCAGCTATAGCGAAACTTAGAAAAGCTTAGCAGCCACCATACCGAAGCATTTGTGCATGAATGATATTATCCATTTAAAAGAAAACCCTCTTTCTCTATAACCGTGTACTGTTCCATTGAATATCTATTGTGTTCTTGCTATATTTGTCTAATTCTTGTTCTAATTCCGCTGCGATTCAACTCTAATTGATCAAACTTAGATCACTGATCCTGACAAAGGAGCTTCGGAGCGGGTTAATCATTGATCGGTTTAACAATTGATCATTGAAACTGCTATTTTGATATCTAAAGTTTGATCGAATTAGCATATTTGCAAGAATTGGTTATAGAGATTGGTCTTCTGCTGCTTCTGGTTAGTCAATTTGAGTTTCTTCTTGGTTCATTTTGAGTTTGTTGTGTTTTTATGCTAAATCTGTTGAAACTTGATTGAATTGGTTTTGAATCTAAGAATGACTACTCCTTCTAATGACCCTCACAATACTGGCTCCTCAACCAAGCCTCCGATGCTGGTTAGGAGTGAGTATAACATATGGCAATGATGAATGCTCCATCACCTGTCTGTTAACAGTTCAGGTTGTTGGACATCTGTGGTTCACGGTCCACACAAGCCTATAGTGAACAATCCGGAGACCAACCAAATGGTTCCGAAGAAGAAGGAGCAATACTCAGATGAAGATCGTAAACTGTTTGAGATTGATGCTAAAGCCCATGGAATTCTGGCCATGGCACTGCCTAATGAAATCTATTCTGGGCTTATGCATCATGAAACTACTCATGACCTCTGGAATGCTTTGAAGGAACAATTCGGAGGAACTGATGAGGTCTTAGCAAACAACAGAGAAATCCTCGCCCAACAATATGAGACATTCTCTCATAGGAAGGGTGAGACACTGACTCAACAGTTTGAGCGTTTCTCCTGCTTGATCTCTGAGCTGAAAATGGTCAAGCATGAGTATACTAACAGCCAGATGAACAACAGATTCCTCAGATCACTGCTTGAGAGATGGGACACATACACCATTTTCCTACGCTCCAGTGCAAATATGGATAGCCTATCTCTCACCTAACTCCATAGGAAACTGCTTACATTTGAAAGAGAGATAGAGCAGAAAAGGAAACTGGCATCATCAGGAAAGCTCACTGATGACTTTGTACCAGGGAACACTGCCTTGGTCGGTCATGAGTCAGAATATGCTGGATCAGAAAGCCATTATGATGAGCATATAGATTTCTGATCATGCATTTGTTGGTGTTGACAGTCATTCTGGGTGTAATAGTGATAATTTATGCTTTATCATGGATGATTTGATGGGTATTGCTGATGATGATTTAGAAGAGATGGATATTTTGAGCCAAATGGCCTTGATCAATATCAGATCTCAAAAGTTCTACAAGAGAACTGGTAGGAAATTTCCAGGACTCTCTGGCAAAACCAAAGTTGGTTTTGACAAGAGTAAGTTGAGGTGTCACAAATGTCACAGGCTTGGGCACTTTGCAAGAGAGTGTAGATCAACTAGATCTAACTCCTCTGCACCCTTTGTGACCTTTCCAAGCAATAGTTCACAAAACAAAGGGCAACATCCTGCTAGTTCTGGTCATCACTCACAACCTCAATCTCCTGCATATTTTGTCCCTCAGGGTCCAATGCCATATCCATATCCCTGCTATTACATGCCACAGCCAAATCCAGTTCAAGTTCCTATAGGACAACAACCTCAAGCCCTACCTGAGCCTTAACCATCTCCATCACAATCTCAACCTCATCACAGCTTCTTCACACCAGGAGTTGTTGACTGGAGCAGCTCACCAGATGATCTTTCTGGTTTCAATGAGGAATTATTTGCTGGTGCTGGTCAACATGGTGGTGAACATCCTTTTGGGAATCTTGCTCTCATCGCCCTGGAGTCTACTGAGGGTTCCTGCTCCAATGCATCATCTTCACAGGTAACCCAGGTATCTTCTGAGGCTAAAGCCAAGTTATGTTCTGAATCATGCATAGCTGCCTTTGTCTCTATTAGAGAGGCAAATGTAGATTTAATCAATCAAAATCTTGAGCTTGAGAAAACTATTTCTAAAAGAAAAGCTGAGTATGAGTCTGCTCTTAATGACAAAGATGATGAGATTTACAAGCTTAAATGCCAACTTAATGATGAAAAGGCTAAGGTAGAGGTCATGCTTGAGAACCACAGAAGTCTCAAAGAGACACTTGCAGCTACCCAAGTTGAGTGTGACCGCTGGGTAACATCCTGCAAGGGATTTGAAATGCTTCTCAGCAAGCAAACAGCTTCAAATGTGAAGTTTGGAATGGATGTCAAAAGTGCATTTTTATATGGTAAAATAAAAAAGAGGTTTATGTGTGTCAACCACCAGGTTTTGAGGATAATAAACATCTTGATTTGGTGTATAAACTTGATAAGGCTCTGTATGGGTTGAAACAAGCTCCTAGAGCCTGGTATGAAACACTGTCAAATTTTCTTCTTCAGAATAATTTCACTAGAGGCTCCATAGATAAAACTTTGTTCATTAAGAAAGTGGGTCAGCATAAGCTCCTTGTTCAAATTTATGTTGATGATATTATTTTTGCATCCTCTGATCCACAGTTGTGTGATGCATTTACAAAGTTGATGCAACAAAAATTCAAAATGAGTGCCATGGGAGAATTACAGTTCTTTCTAGGTTTGCAAATCAAACAAAAGGCTGATGGAACTTTCATTCATCAGTCAAAATACACAAAGAGTCTTTTGGAAAAGTTTGATTTACAAAACTGTAAGCCCTGTTCTACTCCCATGTGCAGCACCACACAACTGGATGCAGATCAGAAAGGTAAAGCTGTTGATGAAACACTTTACAGATGTATGATTGGGTCCTTGATGTACTTAACAGCTTCTAGACCAGATATTATGTTTGCAACTTGTGTTTGTGCTAGATTTCAGGCTGCTCCTAAAGAGTCTCATTTGATTGCAGTCAAGAGGATCTTTAGATATCTGTAAGGTACTCAATCTCTAGGTCTTTGGTATTCCACTGGGCACTCTTGCAAATTAGTTGCTTTTTCTGATAGTGACTATGCAAGGTGTAAATTAACTAGAAAATCAACTTCTGGTGGATGTCAATTCCTAGGCAACTGTTTGGTTTCTTGGCAGAGTAAGAAACGAACATTTGTTGCTACATCCACTGCTGAAGCCGAGTACATTGCTGCTGCAAGTTGTACATCTCAGGTACTCTGGCTTCAGAATCAATTATTGGATTATGGCATTACAGAGACTAAGACTCCATTACTCATGGATAGTGCTTCAGCTCTTTGTATTGTCAAGAATCCAGTCCAGCACTCTAGGACCAAACATATTGAGATCAGACATCATTTTATTAGGGATTGTTTTGAAAAAGAACTGATTGATCCAAAGTTTGTTCCTAGTGCTGATGAGCTTGCAGACATATTTACTAAGCCTTTGGACAGTTCAACTTTCCAAAACCTAGTGTTAAGGCTTGGTATGCTGCAGCTAGAATAAGTGACAACTACTGATGATCTCAGTCAACAAGTACTGATGAGCGTTCGTATACTATTGTCACAAATAAGTACTGATAAGTTCTTTTATCCTCAGTAGTTTTCATAACTACTGAAGACTAAATTACTTAAAAGTACTGAAGTACTCTATCTGTTGAAAAGAACTGATGTGGTTACAACTACTGATGTAGTTACAACTACTGATGTCAGTATAACAGATAAGTACTGATGACCAATGAAACGTCTGAAAACTCAGACAAAAAGTCTGATCAGTGTTGAGGTCAGAATGAAACAGCTGATGAGCTAAGAATTGACGACAACAGCTGATGAGAAACTTTTCTCTTCAGTTGTTTCTACAACTGCTGTTTCACTTCATACAACTGAAGCCAAAACCATGTCTTCAGTAGTTTTACAACTACTAATGACTAACACCAAATCTTCAGTTGTTTACAACACCTGAAGCCAAAACCATGTCTTCAGTAGTTTCACAACTACTGATGACTAATACCAAGTCTTCAGTTGTTACAACTTCTGAAAGTTAAAACCAGGTCTTCAGTTGTTTTCAAACAACTGATGACAGCACCAACACTTTCAGTCGTTTTATATCAGCCTTTTCTTACCCTATAAATACCTAAACCTAATTTCAAACGTTTCATTAGCCGTTTCATGTCCTTCACTCTCTCAACAATGGCGACCATGAAACTCAAACCCAGACACAACTGTGTTGCCTACCTCTCAAAATCGGCCTTTTGGAACAAATTTGATAATGCCATCGATCTAATGGTAGATTCCCAGTACCAAACCACTTTTCTTCTGAATCCTACCATATACCCCGATTCCCTAAGCCAATTCTGGACCAACGTCTCTGTGCAAACTGGTGAGAATGATCGCCAAATCACTCTCCAGTCGTTGGTTAACCAGAAACAGGTGGTCATCACTCCAGACATCATTCGACAAACCCTAAATCTACATGATGCCACCTGCGTCACAGAATACCCGAAAGGCACAACTGATATGTCTTTCATCAATAACGGGTATGAAGGAGACTTAAGTGCTACCACCATTCTGAAGAAGCACTTCCATGATGCTGAACGTCTTATATTCCACATGGTGAATGTCTGCCTTGCACCAAAAACCTCCTCATGGGATCAGATGTCCTCCCGA
Source organism: Flaveria sonorensis (assembly GCA_025506505.1). Classification (NCBI taxonomy): domain Eukaryota; kingdom Viridiplantae; phylum Streptophyta; class Magnoliopsida; order Asterales; family Asteraceae; genus Flaveria; species Flaveria sonorensis. Next base: position 37,234,383 of record CM046426.1, on the reverse strand, counting down.
TGGCAACAGGTATTATACTCTATCTTTGAACGACAAAATCTAAATTTTTCTGAGATAGTTTTCATGGAACTAAAGGATCTGGCTTTGAAACCTGTGGCAAACAGATGGATATTATATCCCAGGTTTCTCATGGCCATAATTTTAAATCAGCTAAATCAGACGGCCATGTTGGCCTTGGAGTCCCTGCTCCGGCTGTATTGCCTGAAGTATACTCCAGGCACAACTCTGACCCTACATTGAAAGGGGTTGCCCGGCTGCTAAAACCCAAGCAGCGGGAACCCACAGCCTCTACTTCCAGATCCAAAGTCCCCACCAAACCCAACACCAAAAACCCAAAAAGGCTACTCAGGGAGATGAGTCCCCTGAGGATGCCCCTGTACCACCAATACAGGAAACACTTACTGGTTCTAACCTCCCAGTAGTGTCAAAGACTCCACCAGCCCTAGCCGCTCAGGCATCCTCTCAACAAGATCCTTATGCAACCATAATTGGGGATACCACAATTCTGGAACCTATCTCAATTGAGAAGGTTACCATTGAAGAGCACCAGTCACCCCGGGTGCAATCTGCTTCAAACCTATCTCCAAATGCAACCGCCCCTCAAAGCCCAACCATTATAGTTGCACAAGTGCTGAGTCAGCTGCATTCCTCTCCTCCTCCCCTGAAACCAATTACAATGGGGAGAACCTCAACAGCTGAGGAAGAGGACCAAAATGCTGCTGATAACCCACAGCACAGGGGTTATAATGTTCAATCTCCTCGTGTAGAGGAGGAGGTTAGAACATCTGGTGAGGCTGCCACTTCTACTGATTCAGCAAATGAACAGGATGAAGTTGGTAACATCTCTAAGACCTCACCAGAGGCAACTGCCGATGAAGGACTCAGTCCTGAGGCAGGAAGTCCCCAGAACCAAGAACAAGGGGCACATGCTACAACTGATCTACACTCAGGGCATGTACATCCTGATTCAATCAGGAGGTCAGGTGATTCAGCAAAGACTGATGATGACCTGGGCTTTTTCTTTGATGTCTTAGCCCATAACACAATCCTTGAGGCTGAGGTGAGCAGACTCAAAGAACTGCTTGCCAAAATGTCTCAGGATCAAAGTCCATCTGCCCCAATAAATCCACAGATGGCACCTTCATCTGAAGGTTCACCAAACACTCAGCCACTACACTCAACTGAGCCACCAGCCACTGCTTTTGGCACCACCTCTCAGGGACAGAACCCCTCTGAGCAGATGGTTGCTACCTTTCAACATTCCTTACCTCTCATCACTCCCATCATCAATGAGATTATGCATAAAGCCATTGATGCGAGGATCTCCTCAAATCTACAAACACTTGTTGATGATGTTGTGCAAAAGATTCTTTCAGCCATTCAAACCCCTGAACCCAATGCACCCAAAAAGGGGGAGTCCAAGGCAGTGAAAGAAAGAAAGAGAAAGAGAGTGGAAGATGAGAAACAAGAGAAAGAAAAGGAGTTAGAAAAGGAAAAATAGCTGATCACATACAAGAGAAAGAAAAGTGCTGAAACTCAAAAGCCTGATGAAGAGAAATCATTGGAAGATCTGATTAAAGAAGCTGATGAAGCTCACAGCAGATCAATGGACAGAATAATAGACCAACTCTTCAGACAAGGCTTTGATACAGCTACTTTAGACACTGATATCAGAAGGCTGGAGATTAAAGAGATACAAGAAAGATGGGCCAGTTACAGTGTGATGGAAAGGGAGAGGTTGGATATAATGATCAGGTTTATTGCAAAATACTTTGGAAGATCATTAATTGAGATTAAATCATGGACCAGAGATAGTATTCTGGCAATAACCAACAAGAAGAAGCATTCAATAAGGGGTTGATTATCGAAGCCTTAGATGAAGCAGGTGCTGGGAAGAGAACTGATATGGCCAAGCTTCCAAAGCCAAACTTACCACAAAAATGCTAGATCAGCCTTCCCAAACTCCCACTCAAAAACAACCAACCCCACAACTCTCCAAACCAATCCCTAAACCTAAACCTAAACCAACTCAACCCTCAAAACCAACTCCCTTACCCCAAAAACCACCTCAAACCACATCCAATGATGCACCCAGAAGGAGGAGAAGGGTGTTGAGGATGGAAGAAGAAGAAGAAGAAGATGATGAAGAAGACAGTCTGCCAATCTCTGCTGTTCTAAAAATACCTGAGCCCAGAAGTCAACAAATGATCACTCCAGACTTTCAGAGGCAAATGGTGAAAGTTAAGATTGAAGAAGAAGAACAGCAGAAACAGCACGATGAGCAACTTTTGAAGATGGTTGACAAAGAGTTTCCTCAGTCATCATCTATACAAGCCATGAAGAAACACGCTCAAAGGCTGTATGCTCTCAGGTATACCTTTCAATATCAAAAGGAGAGAGTAAGGATTTGGCCAGACCCCAGGGTTAGTTCTAGAATTCATAAGAAATCCATACCAAGTAGATACACTGGCCAAGTGAGGAAGACCATAGATGCTGTTATTATGTTGGCCATTGTAGTCTCACCCTGGGAGATACTTGAAGACTTCAAGAGAGCCTACAAGTCAAAGATGACCCCTCAAACTCTAATGGAGAACAAAATGGTTAAGAAGGGGTTGTTATACAAGAGGCTTGAAGAGATCAAGAAAAATAACTCCAGTTGTTATTAGAAGGGACTCACCCAGATGAATTTGCTTACAGAGAGATAACAACTGTTGAGTTGAAAAATGGAAAGACGATAAAGTACCTATCAGAGTACTATAGCCCAGAGTTCTTCTTCGAAGGAGAAGCAGAAGAACTCACTAAGGAGGAACAAGTTGTTCTCCTTGAGGCCTACGTCAGAGAGTCTTATAGACTCATCAATGGGAAGTAGGTTTCATGGTTGGGATAATAGCTCTATGTCCAGTTCCCTAAGACAGAGTTCCCTTCCATCCTTTGACATTCACATCTACTGAAACCTGTTCCCTGGCCTGTGCTTATCTGATATCTCTGAAGCTGATCAAGAGAGTATTTCTGCCAATAATAAGTTGGACCTTAATAAGCTTAAAGGTTTTGGCTGCATTGGTTCAGGGGGAGTTTGTTGGACCAAAAGAACCAATGAGCCTTATCAGAAAAACCTTTAAGTCCCACGGACATTACAACAACTGAAGTAGTCTGCAACAGCTGAAGACATCAACTGATAACAAGGTCTGAAGACAAAGTCTGAAGTGAAAGAGCTGAAGACAAAGTCTGAAGTGAAAGAGCTGAAGACAAAGTCTGAAGTGAAAAAGCTGAAGACAAAGTCTGAAGCTAAAGAACTGAAGACAAAGTCTGAAGACAAAAGCTGAAGACAAAGACTGAAGACCAAGTTTCAGATGTTGTCACAACAGCTGAAGAAGAACTCTTCAGTAGTTGTGATGGTTTCTTTCAGTAGTTTTATGTTTCTAGTACTTGTAGTTTCAGTAGTTTTAGTTTCATCTTGTACTTAGCATACTCTGAGATGTTCTCAGTTGTTGTGAACATTCTCAGTAGTTTGCTTACTTTCAGTTGTTTGTAATAATTCTATTAGATGTCACTATCAAGTGACATCAGCAGACGTCACATTCCTCTATATAAGGAATGTTGACCTAATTGTAAGGTGCGCAGCTATAGCGAAACTTAGAAAAGCTTAGCAGCCGCCATACCGAAGCATTTGTGCATGAATGATATTATCCATTTAAAAGAAAACCCTCTTTCTCTATAACCGTGTACTGTTCCATTGAATATCTATTGTGTTCTTGCTATATTTGTCTAATTCTTGTTCTAATTCCGCTGCGATTCAACTCTAATTGATCAAACTTAGATCACTGATCCTGACAAAGGAGCTTCGTGAGTGGATCCATAATGTTTTGATCGGTGTGAACTTTGCGAATACATATCTTTCCTTTTCAACTTCATCCCTTATGTAGTTGAATCTCCGCTCAATATGCCTTGTCTTTTGATGTGCACGGGGTTCCTTGATTTGAGCAATAACACCCTCGTTGTCACAAAAGATCTCTAGGGGATCTTGAATGGTAGAGACTACCCCTAGATCGGCAATGAATTTCTTTAACCATGCAACTTCCTGTGCTGCCAATGAAGTGGCGATGTATTCTGATTCTGTAGTAGACAATGCTAGCACATCCTGCTTTGAACTCTTCCAGGACACTGCCCCTCCATTCATATGAAGACATACCCCGATTATGATATCCTTATTGATTTTAGCACATCCTGCTTTGAAAGCGGTTTTGACATCCATTTGCCAAATCTCATAGTCATAATATGCAGCTATGGCAAATAATATCCTAATTGACTTTAGCATTGCCACAGGCGAGAATGTTTCATCATAATCAACCCCTTGAGTTTGAGTGAAACCTTTTGCTACAAGTCTTGCTTTATAAGTATCCAAGTTTCCATGCATATCGGTTTTCTTCTTGAAAACCCACTTACATCCAACCGGTTTGGAGTTAAGTGGTGGCACAACCAATTCCCACACATGGTTGTCATGCATGGATTGCATCTATACGTTCATGGCTTCAAGCCACTTATCACAATCCGAATTGGACATTGCATCATGGTACGTAGTTCGTTCATCCTAGTCAACTACATAGCATCCATTCATGAAAAATCCATATCTTTTAGGTGGATAGCTAGTTCTACCAGATCTACGAACGTTTTGTGTGTATTGATCAACCACTTGATCATTATAAACAACCTCTTGTTGATTGCTAGTATCAACTAAACATGTATCGGCTTGTGGTTCTGGATCCTCATCAAGTTCCACTGTTCTATCGGTAGTTCCTTCCATAAGGAATTTAGTCTCCAAGAACTCAGCCTTTCGAGCAATAAATACCTTTTGCTCTATTGGATTGTAGAAGTAATATCCCATTGAGTCCTTGGGATATCCTATAAAGATACACTTAGTGGATCGGCTTTCTAACTTGTTTGGGGTGTTTTGCTTAACATAAGCCTCACAACCCCATACCTTTAAATATGATAACGATGGAACCCTTCCATGCCATATTTCAAAAGGTGTCTTATCCACTTTCTTGGTTGGGGCCATATTCAAAATACGGGTCATGGAGAGCAATGCGAAACCCAAAATAATAGAGGTAGTGTGCTTTTAGCCATCATAGATCAAACCATATCCAATAGGGTTTGGTTTCTCTTTTCAGACACACCATTATGCTGTGGTGTTCTCGTGGAGCAAGCTATGAGACAATCCCACAACTCCTAAGATGATCTTAAAGGCATCACTAAGGTATTCACCTCCTCTATCCGAATGAAGAACTTTGATAGTCTTGTTGAGTTGATTTTCTACTTCATTCTTGAAGATTTTGAACGTTTCAAAAGCTTCATCTTTGTGTCTCAACAAGTACACATAACCATAGCGACTATAATCGTCAATAAAGGTAATGAAGTATCTTTCACCAGTCCTTGTCATTGCTTTAAAAGGACCACGTACATCCAAATGTATGATTCCTAATAAATCTTTTGCCCTTTGGTTAGTACAACTAAAGGGTTCCTTGCTCATCTTTCCTTGTAAACAAGATTCACACTTATCAAATGAACCTTCTTCATTTGCTTCCAAAAGACCATTCTTTTGAAGTGTTTAATGCGATTCTTGTTTATGTGACCAAGACGACAATGCCAAAGATATAATTCACTTAAACCCATTTTAAGTTTCTTGGTGCTCGACTGGTATAACGAGTTATTAAAGGATGAGTCATCATGAACCAATTTAAATACCATTAAAAGGCATAGCCTTAAACTAAAATATATCATCCATAAAAACACAAATACCATCATTTACAAACTTTAATACATAACCAAATTGTTTTAGAAGGGAAACAGAAATTATGTTCCTAGTCAAACTAGGAGCATACAAAACATTCTTCAAAATGACTTCCAAACCACTTGGAAGCTTCAAGATATAGTCTCCTTGGGCTTTAACATCAACCTTTGCTCCGTTGCCCATATAGAGACTAGTATCCCCCTTCTTAAAATGCTTATTTCTTTTGAACCCCTGCAAAAAATTGTAAATATGAGTTCCATATCCGGTATCTAATACACATGTGTTTAAAGAAATAACATTAAGTTCAATATAGATCATGAAAGTTTTACCTGAGGTCTGCCCAGCATCCCTCTTGTTTCTTAACTCCTTGAGATAGATTGGACAATTCCTCTTCCAATGTCCTATCTCACCACACTCAAAGCATGGATCGTTCTCTATAACCTTTCGCTTCTTAAGCCTCGGTTTTGGTGGTCCCGCTTTAGTCTTTCCCTTACCTTTTCCTTTGATATACCCCTTGCCTTTGGCAACATTTGCCTTGGGTTCGGGGTGATGCCTCTTCTTGTTGCCACCCTCATTGATCGTGAGAACTGGTAAAACCCTTTTACCCATCCCTGCCTCAGCTCTTTTGAGCATTGCATGAAGTTCCCCAATGCTCTTGTCCCATCCATTCATGTTATAATTCATGATAAAAGTCTCAAACTTCTTGGTTAGACCATTGAGGATCAAATCTGTGGCCAACACTTTTGAGACGGGAAATTTAGCCTTTCGAGGTGACCAATGTGGCTTTTCATCTTCATCACATAAGATGATACAGATTGGGTTTCTTCCATTCGACATGCATGAAGCGCTCGAACCGTTTCGAACCACTCCACCCTCGCTTGTTGAAGGAACATTTCCTTTAGCTGGGTAATCATGTCGTATGCCCCGTGATATTCAAAATCCTTTTGAAGCTCGGGAATCATGGTTCCCAACATGAGGCAAGGAACTTGCACAGAATCCTCAGTGTGCTTAACCCAATCCTCGTAGGCATCAACATCATCAATTTTGGGAAATCGGGAATAGGATCGTCCAACACATATGATTTATTTTCTTGCTTGAGAACAATTCTCAAGTTTAGAAACCAATCCATGAAATTATTGTGATTTAGATGATCCTTTTCCAGGATAGTTCTCAGTGACAGGTTATGGACGGTCGGGAAGGTAGCGTTGTTATTATTAGCGGCCATTACTACAATATAAACAAAGTTCAATTTTAGCATTTATAAAATAACATTTTAACTATTAGTACCCTTTCATGTCTCATAATCAATTAATAATTAAAATCTAGAATCTAATGTTACATTCAAATAATGGTTAGGTGACCTTTATCCTATTATTTAAATTAACAAGGTAGTCAACTTTTGACAATTGCAACCCTTTACAACTTCTAGTTTATGGGATCGGTTAAACATCTTTATGTTTTGTCGGCATGTTTAATCCCATCAACACCATTGTACGCCATGCTTCGGTGACCCTATTCACATGGTTTCCAACTCAAGTCATCCTACTTACACACACGTGTGAGTTTACACATACAGGTGGTTAGGTGACCTTTATCCCACAAATATGTTAAACCCACCTCGAACACACAAGTTCCCTAAATGTGGTTAGGTGACCTTTATCCCATAGACAGTTCCCAAGTGATTCGAGTGTTGTATAAAAGGATGGTGTTAAACTTGTTTAAAAGGGATTTTGTTTTCATTAATTCTAGTTATGAAAACATTTTGTATCTTACATTTGCATGCATTCAAATGCGTGGTACACAAGTGAAACCAATTTCCAAGGTTCCTTTAATAAAACCCAATTTTATTACGAAAACATTAACCTTTAATAAAACCATTTTATTATCCATGTTAATGTTTCCAAAAGAACCGTTTGTAGCTTGTTGTTGATTTGAAATTGTTTAACAGTGCATATCCAAATATCACATGAAAAATAAATTAAATCAACCATAAAAGTAACATATACAATAACAAGTTCATAACCATAGCCAACTAATTTTAACATCACTTGTTGACCAAAACAAGTGAGTTATTTAGGTCCTTCCTAAGGGTAACACTTATGTCGGTGAACTCCCACTTGATCCCGCATCCAAATGCTTCAAGTGTCCACTTTGTGTTATGATTCTCCCATTCGATTTAAGCTTCCAGATGGACTTAAAATTCTGCACCAAACCCCTTTGGGCCTTCAAAATATGTTTTTGATTATTGGGCTTAAATCCCATTAAGAGCTATAAAGCCCTTTGGGCACAAAATTGGCCCAAACCGAAAACATCCTTGTTGCATCTTCTTTTACAAAATTATATATCCTATATACATTTTCTAGTAAAAGTGAAATGCAACTAATCTATTTATTTTACATATCAAATGAAAATAAATAAATTGCATAGTCAATAGGAAGAACAAATACATTTAATTATTATAACCCTTAGAATAATCAAATATAAATCACAACAAATCCAAACACAAGGTCTCGGCTAGATTATAAACATCAAAATACGTATCCAAATATGTAAGCAAAAATCCGAGATTTTTCCCCTTGAATCACAGATTTTCAGTTAATGTATAAACAAACCGAATATCATGATTCTTGTCCAAACAACTAAATCATCAAAATAATTAAATTTTTCAAGATTACAATATGCATGTAAAGTACAATCTTTAAAAACAGGGGAAACATAGACCTGAATTTTCGATCTGTTGGTGAATAACTGCAAGAAACCGAGAATTCGGTCCAAATGAAGCATGTATCCATATAACCGGCTCTGATACCACAGTTGGATTTTCACAAGTTTATCAAAGTCATTTTATCCTTATAAAATGAAAACGCAGCGGAATAAAAAAATAACAAACATACATATCTTATCAATCAAACAAACAAAACATCCAACCATACATAACAGACAATAAACACATCAGAGCATTAATCATTCATAAATAACATTCATATTATCAAACATAATATCAATCACATAACAACAAGTCATACTAGCAAACCTACATAAATCAAAACATACAAAGCAGTCTGATTACACATGTGTAATCAATTATCATGCAAAATATTCAATCATACAAATCATTCAAACATACAAATCATTCAATCATGAAAATCATTCAATCATGCAATCAAACCTTCTAAGTCAATCACATTAACATTCAATCATTCAAATCAAGCACAAACACATATATTTTTACTAACACACATAAGAATAACAAGCAAACATTAAAACATGGCAACATCATCCTTAAAGGGAGTATTGTCGGACTCAACAAGTACACTGAAGGATAATGCTTGCCATAATAAAACATAATGTGTTCTAATATTCAAACAATATTAACTAACACATTAGCATTCATAACAGACACTAATTATTATTAAAATTTTGTTTTCAGGTTTGTAGATAAAAGAAATTTTGACAAGTGTCGGCAGTGGATGAAGCACTATCCACAGCGGATGAAGAAGTCTCTGTAGCGAATGAAGAAAAATATGCAAGTGTCTATAGTGGATGACCAACATATACAACGGATATAAAAAAGTCCACAACTGATGAATAGTCCACAGCAGATGCTCATCCACAACATCCACAGCGGATGAGCACTCCACAGCGGACACTATCATGCAAACACAAATGTTCACAACTGACAGTATCCAAGACCGGATAGTCTATCATCCACAGTGGATAACTTATTTAACATCAACGGCGGATGACTTAGCATCCACACCGGACAGTCTATCATCCACAGCGAATGACTTAGACTTAGGATTTTATGTAATGTTCGTTTACATAGGGTATTTTTGTAATTGTATACAGCTATTGTGTATTGACTATAAATAGCATAATACCCTAATCCTTTGTAAGCTTTTGAACAATAAATACAAATAAGCATTTTCTATTCATCTGAGCATTCTATCACTAGCAAACACATAATCATACACACACATAGATACCATATCATTAATCATGGGACTCCGCACTGTGATTATTGAGTATTGATTATATAATAGTTTGTTGTCTTATTTGAGAGATTGAAATCGATCCTTGAGGGAATTTTTTTTGTTCTTGGTGTTCTAAGTTGTTTAAACCGAGAATACTTGAATTCCATCAGATATGGGAGCTGCAGATTTAGATTTTGCTATGAAAAATAATTAGAATAATACCTCCTATTTATAGTCAAAAAATTAAGGTTTTTGGTTTCAGTTAGGATTGATTTTTGTAATATTTTTATTAATAAAGAACATATATTTGAGTAGGGATTGGGATGAACAAATTTTTGTGATATTTTAGAGTTAGAATTGTAACACCCGGCCCCTTGTACCACCAATATTGTCCGCTTTGCCCACGCGAAGCTCACGGATTTGCTTTTGGTTGCCCGGGTGAAAACTTCCCAAGGAGGTCACCTATCCCTGGATTGCTATCACCTGAGCACACTTAACTGTGGAGTTCTCCTCTCATCCATAGCCAATACGTCCAAAACGCGTTGGTGATATTAGAGACCGGACATTCCTTATGAACTAGGAATCTTTCCTGTCCACGGCTGATGTGGGATATATGTAGGGTGTCATAAGAATAAGTTTGGTTTATTATTTTTTAGATTTAGGATAATTACTAGTTAATTAATTATTTTTTTATTAGATATATATCACTTAAATAGATTAGAATAATAAACTAATATTTGTCACTTATTTATTTATTTAAATATTTATCCTTATAACAAAGTTACATATGTAACCCTAAGTTACACATATGTAATTTTTTTCCTTTATAGTTATATATGTTTCACTTATGTTGTAATTCAGTATTGTTTTAGAATTTAGTTAATGTTAGGGCACTTCCAAGTTACTGTTTATAGCAAGACCTAGTATTTACATACATGTTATCATAGAATTATACTAACATTCAATAGCTTCATCATGAATCATAATGCATAGAACATGAGATAGTTTTCATAAATAGGTTCTTAAATTCAGCCAATGGTTACATGGAAGTACTAGAATCATCAAAGAGTTAAGCATGTATATTAAGCATGAAAAATCAAGAATGTTACACTTTTTAACATAAACTTTGTGTTTTTACTTTTTCTTAAGTCTTTACTCTAATTCTAGGCACAAAACCATCTATGAAATCCAATCTAGTGTATGTCCTACTATCATCATGTCTAAAGCCTATTAGTCTATGCTAAGCTTATAACATACAATTCAAGTACTTGACGTGTCTACACATGTATAAAACACTAACCACAATCCAAGTCAATGTTAAGTCAACTTCCTAGTCAAAGTCCATATTATGGCCAAAGTTAAAATACAAGGTCAAGGTCAGTCAAAGTCAACATATTTGTTTTGGTGATGGATGTCATAGTATCTTTCAGTTAAGAGAATTTCGTCCTAAAAATCAACCGAAGTGATCAACTGTAACTTCCTTCGTGAAAAGGTGATGATACCTAATCCTTATTTGATCTTCTCATTCCCAGGTAAGTTTTGGTCCTCACTTGGAGTTTCATCTAACTTTGATAATCAGGATCCTTCTGCACTTCAAAGTCCTAATTTTCTTATCCATAATCTTAACCGCTTCTTCAACGAATCAAAGTTTACCATCCACTTGAATTTCTTCAAGCGCCACACATAAAGTTTCATCATCAAGGCACTACTTGAGTTTCAGCACATGGAACATGTCATGCATTCCATTAAGTTCTTATGGTAATTCTAACAAACATACCTACAAATCTAGTTTTCGAGTTGCTTCTTTCACCGAAGCAAACAATGCCTTTCCAAGGAAACATCTCGTAAACAATGTGTAGAATAAGCACTTAAAACCTGCTAAGTTAGACACTACTTACACTATTGAGTTAGCTAATGATAAACTAATCCATGCTCACACTATTACTCGAGGATGTACTCTAAATCTTGATGACCATTTGGTTAATATCAACCTAATCCTTACGAAGCGTGGTAGCTTTTATGTGATTATGGGAATGGATTAGCGATCCAACAACCATGCTAAGATCATTTGTGGTAAGAAAATAGTTCGCATGCCCTTAGCATCTAGAGATACCTTAAACGTGCATGAAGAGAAACCTACAAGAAACTAGAAGTTCATCTTATGTATGAAAGCTCGCAGCTACCTAAGAAACCAATAGTATGCTTTCTTGGCTTATATAATTGAAAAGAAGTTAGAAGGAAAGTAGCTACAAGATGTTTTTATCATCCGTAAATTTCTAAAGGTATTCCTTGATAATTTGCCTAGACTACCTTCAAGTCGACAAGTCGAGTTTTGGATTGACCTCATACCTAGAGCAAACCCTGTTGCCAAATCGTCTTATTGTGTAGCTCCATCAGAAATGAAGGAGTCATCAAGCCACTTACAGGAACTGCTAGACAAATGGTTCATCCAACCATGTTTCTCACCTTGGGGAGCTCTAGTTTTGTTTGTCAAGAAGAAGGACAAATCTTTTCACATGTGTATTGACTATAAAGAATGGAAGAAATTAATAGTTAAAATTGGCACCCACTACTGAGGATTGATTATTTATTCAACTAATTAGACCGAGTCACTTTTTTTCAAACATAGACCTATGATTTGGTTATGACCAACTCAGGGTACAAGAAGAAGCCATACCCAAAACAACCTTCTGAATTCACAATGGACACTACGACTTTGTGGTAATGCCCTTTGGACTAATCAATGCACTCTCGGTATTCATGGACTTTATGAACCATGTTTGCAGGCCATACCTAAACAAATTTACCATTTTTATCATTGATGGTATCTTGATCTATTCCCGAGCCAAAGCTGGTCATAAGCAACATCTTAGACTGATACTCATGCTATTAAAGAAGAAACAACTCTATACCAAAGACCCCTTTAGAAGTTTGCTCATTTTTGGCTAAGTACAAATTAAATTTCTGGATCATCTGATCAACAAGTGATTGCCTCATCAAAGAGACCTCAATGGAAAAGATCCATAAAAAATGGAATATTTCATAGTATTATACCTAGGAGCAAGTTGATCCTTACCAATTATTTTCACTTATACTATAAAATACAATTTTAGTAATATGTAAACTATTGAGAATTACGTAACATCTTTTTTTCATAACAAGTCATCTTTGACGTAAGTAAACACAACAAAAATATTATATGCGGAACATGTTAAAATATTATATGCGGAACATGTTAATGGTCAAACATCCTTGTCATGTGTTATGTTGATAGTATCTACAACTTGATTATGTCTATATAATTTAGTGGCTTATTTTAATCTAAATATCAAGACTTTGTTAGCATAAATGTATTGCATGTTTTACCGAAAGAAAAATGTGTTGGTAGGAGAAGGCCCAATGGAGACAATTGTATTTATTATAGTTTGTTGACGAGGTAAAAACTCATACTAAAGTGATTGTTTTCAGCTTTTCCTCTAGCCCATCCTCTCTTTGAAACATGTAGTACAAACAAGCAATATAGGCTACTAGTGTCACATTACAGTATTATTGACCATAAAATTGTTAGGAGCATCTACACTCACAACCAAATAGAAGCAAAAAGTATGAATGCTAATATTATGTTCTAACTTAAAATGTTAATAATATACAAACTATTTAGAATGTTTGGAGGTTGGATTCAAGTGTTATCATTTTGTCATCATGGTGAGAAATTGTGATTTAAAACACCTTTTGGCCATAGGTTCCCACCATCACTGCACTCTTATATGATGATATTCTTAGGCACTAAAAATGTAAAAAGATAAAATTGTGTAAAAAATTGTAACACGAAAGTGGTGTTCATGAAGAGGACACAAAGATTCATTGTAAGCTGTGTTTATTTGGTCTCATCGGTTAGATGGTCTTGATGGAGTCAACTAACCTGTAATAGTTTTGATCACAAATAGAAACTCGATCCTCTGTAAACAAGAGCTAAACTGGATATAGACTTTACATTTCCCACGCAGGGGATCAAAACTACAATGCGACATCAATCATGCTTTGACCATCTGATAAGCTAAGAACATTATACAATACCGCTCGTATGATTGATCTTACAAACTAACAAATAACAATTGATCTTACAAACTAACAAATAACAATTGATCTTATGATCCTTACTTCCTTCGATATATTTGAATCTCCGTCATCAGTAAAAGCCTAACCAATACATACATCACTCTGTATGTGTTTAAATGAGTTACAAATTAGTGAAACTAGTTTAAACTTCAAGTCATAAGTAGAAAAGTCAAGCATCATGTTCCCATCTCGGCCCCATATACAAAACACATACTACAGGTATCAATGTCACATATGTATCAATTTGTCGGTTGACATATTTTTGTACAAGTGAAAAGTAGGTACGCTAGTGGTACCTCATGTACAACATGATTTTTTTAGCTTGAATAAATTAAAATAAAATTACACATGCAATTGAGTAGATACACAACTATAAATTCAATTATTATCACATGACTGTAGAGATATAACACATTTAAAAAAATTGACTACTTTCATGAGTTTTACACATTTCAAAATGTTGTATTCGTCAAATCAAAGGATTAACAAAACAAAAGGAACAAACCGGTTGTACAGGTTAAAACTCATGCAGTATTATACATTTATACACATACAATTTTCAATGTTGATTAATCATTTAGGGGCTGTTTGGTAATTTCTGAATGATTAAGTGCTGAATTAATAAGAGGTCTGAACCATTAAGAGCTAGTATATCGTTTAACTATTCAAAGGCACCAATTCAGATAAGAGGTCTTAACCATTCAGCATTAGACCTCTTAACCATTCAGCATTAGTATAATCTTTAGCATTAGTATAATACTTAACCATTCAAAGGCAAATGTCTGAACCATTCAGACATTTGCTCGCGAAACAAACAGTCTGAACCATTAAGTGCTGAACCATTCAGACATCTGAATCATTAAGAGGTTGATTCAGATGCTATCAAACAACTTCTTAGTTAGATTACTACTTGAACAACACATACATTTTTAACAAAATGAACAAAATTAGCAAGTAAGCCGACACCCCACCCTTTTCTTGACCAAATATAACATTATAACGCAATTTTGTCAAACCAAAAACCTTCCTATGGCGCTCAAAAACAAGATTACACAACTTTTTCTAAACAATCTTTGTGTATACATTAGTTCTATAGACTCTACAATTAGGTATTCTGCACAACATCCTTCAGTTCTTGAATAAATTAGACTCTCAAAATTTGAACTTCAAAAAAAATATACCAGAAATCAGGTTATCCTAAAGTGAGGCAAAGAATCACTGGCCCACATCAGATTCATGCAACAGGAATCTCGAATGAAGTTTAGGAGCCATTACTTCAAAGCATACACGACGACTGAGGCTTGAAGATCTCGATCCACCTTGAAATGAGCATGAAAGAATCTTTTTCTCTGGCAATCATAACCCAATTTAGTGAAGTTAATAGAAAAATGATGGTATATCGCGAGGCTTAAAGTTCAAGAAGATACGCATACCTCTTTAAAAGAATGGGATATAAGGAAAGATTGAAGATGCTTTTCTTCATTATTGAATAGTATGATATGGCTTGGTTGAGTCCAATTTTTGGCAAATTCAGATATGAAACCAATCGGGTCCATCATGAACTGGTCAGACTCATCAAGATTTCCCTTCACTTCGCTATTAACAGATTACCAAATAGATTTGTAACTAATAGATGTAGCAATATCAACTCATTATTTTATAAATGAGGTCTGAGGGCCTCAGTGAAAGCAATCTCTCTATCTCAGGCGATAGAGGAAACATCCCACCCTCCCCAAACCAGTACCTTTTGCTATGAGTGAGCTTTTACTGGGTATGTTAGTTTGTATCTTATTGATATAATATTAGTTCTGTAACAATATTTTAACACACTAACGACTTGTAAAAAAAGGCAACTTGGATTTTAATAATCCAAACTATTACTCATTGGCCGATAATAATCCATACTATTGATTTGATCGGTAATAATCCTAGCTTTCATTTTTATTACCAACAACAGTCCCAGTAGCATAATTATCATACATTCACACTCAATTTGTACTTATTGTAGCTCGATTTAGCTTGTATTTTTTTTCATTTCGTTCATAATCATTATTGTGAATAAAAAATCGAGTGGAAATCAAGCAGAAATTTTCAATAATTATGTTACTGGGATTGTTGTTGGTAATAACAATAAAAATTGGGATTGTTACCGGCCAAATCGATAGTATGGATCATTATCGGCCAATGAGTAATAGTTTGTAATATTAAAATTCAATTTGCCAAAAAAATTTAACATTTTTTAGACAGGATCCTTTTTGGTGAGACAACCTGCACAAAGGAGACCTGTTACCAACCCGACCCACTCAATATGAAATTTCATTCAAGATATTATTGGTTATGTATACCTTGGTGAACAGTCCAAAAAACGCATAGGAAGATTTTGATGCAAAGTTGAATAGTAGGGAGTAGCATGGCATGGTGTCAAAAATAGGATGCTTGACACATTCCCTTGACGGGCTTCTTTGGCTAGATAATTCATCACATCCTCGGTTCCTCTCTAGTTATTATTTTGATGCAATAAATAATTCAAAATTAATAAAAATATTATTTATATAGGAAACCGAAAACATTTTCAAGAAAATATGATGACTTTCAAGTACCTGATGAACCATGCTCATGTAAATGGCCATGGGAAGGTTTGTTGCCACCACGAAAATAACCGCCGCTTGTAACTTCCAAGAGGCTTTAGTGTGAGTGTTTGTAGATTTCTTGATCTTTCTATTAGATGAATATTGTGGGCTTAACATGGCTAATGAATAACCAGAGAAAGACAAAGCTATTGGAAGCACAGGGAGGACAAACCTGTTGATCATACTTGTAAGTAATTGAGATATAATTTATTCATCAAATCAAAATTTTGCTAAAATGAAATGTGTCAAATCAACGGTTAAAAGTCAACCTGAATGTATTTTCAATGCATACAACCTCCTAAGTAGCTTAAACATTTAAAATTTTTTGTGCGGTACTATATTTTTCAGTAATTGTATTTAACGCATTAGTTGCTTTTGGTAGTTGACAAAAAAGGGAGCATCAACCCAAACCAATTGTACTTTTTTCAACAAGAACCTGTTTTCACGATCGAACAAGCCACCTGACCCGCCTATTTTTCAACATCTATAAAACAGTACTAAAACATCATATTTGTGGGAATATAAGAAAAAACACTATAATTTGTAAGATTTGGATAAGATGTGGATATGAATATAACCATTACTTGTTCAAGATCACATATTCTACAAAATATTCAATTGTTTTGTCAAATTTGCTACAACAATGTGGGCTCAATCCTTTATAAGAGAAAACTATAGAGGTAGACATACCTGAACTCCTTGTGCCCTAATATGCTATAAAGCCCTAAAACCCACAAAATCAGTCCTGAAAGCTTCCAGTGTTTAGTCTGAATGATGCCAACCACCATAAAGGGTAAAAAGGTAAATATCATGACTGTAAAACCCTGTGTGAAGTACCAGTGCCATGGATGAGTTCCATAATAGTCACCTCCAGAGGAAAGAAAATTGAACTTCAAAAAATTGAGAGGCACTAAAACCCACGAACCGTACATCCAACGGTCCAGTAAGAATGTCAGTCCAAGCACAATTGACCTGGTAATAAAGCTAGAAACATAAGAAAAATAATGCATGCTATTAATCTTATAAATAGATGTGGCAATTTTAACCCATTTGCTTATAAATGCGTTGACTCGGGTTATGTTTTATCGCCTAATGGGTCAAACAAATAAAATAAAAAAATTATCTCAAAAGGGAAATGAGTTGCAAGTCGCGTGAAGTTAATTTTTATGCATTAAACCTCCTAAAACATTATATTGAAAAAGAAAGTTCTAAACAATATAGTGCTTGTAATCATACTTGACACACTAATTATCTATAACATAACGTCATCACTTTGTTTCGGGTCCACCTTACCTTACACGTTCCAACCTATGGTTTTGATTCAACCCATTACCCAACCCACCTGCCAGTTCATTTTATTACCCAACCCACCTGCCAGTTCATTTTGACATGTCTACTTGTACACCATAGTTGGAAATAAGGCATACCCAAAAGGCAAGACTTGAAGAAAAATGAATTTCAGTCTATCGCGAGACACAAAAAGCTCCATGAGACCGACATAAATCCATATTATAGCACTTGTGGGCCGAAGGGCACAAGCTAAAGCAGCAGTTACCAAGGCCCAGGTTCTAGAAACTGGGTGGCCATGGCTCGAATTGACCCTCAAACATGGCCAGTAGTAGAGACTAACAACCGTAAGGACAGTCTCTAAGCTGTTAGATAAAGTGCGTGTGATACAGTAAAACATAAACCAGTTTGTTAACTGTGCAAAGAGCTGAAACAAATTAAGTACAACATAAAAGAAATATGCTATTTATATGAACTATATATATTTCCTTTACTATTGTTTAAAGACCGATATCAATATATTGTTAGGACAGTCGCACAGATGGAGGTAGCGAGATGGGACGATTTGAATAAGCTGGGAACAAGTCAAAACAGGTAAATTTTAGTACGGTCAGAACAAGTTGGGTTGACGAAAAACACTTAGGTGTTAATTTCTAAAAAGTTTATAAATAATAAAAACAATAAATAAGATTAAAAAATAGTATTATTACAATGATGATAAACTATTTTCTGATAAAAGAAATTTAGGAGTAGAGGTGTACAAACTGATTTTTTTTGCCAAACCAGTTCGGTTTTTAAAACGGACCGTTTTTTTATATGTACAAACTGGTTTGGTTTCAAACCGGTTTTTCATCAAGAATCCTCAAACTGCTCAAACCGGTTTGGACCAATTTGAAAACCGGTTCTTTTAGAAAAACTGATTTTTATACCAGTTTAACCGGTTTTTTTTAATTTGAAACCAGTTTACAAACCAGTTTTTGGTGCTGGGTTTCAAACCCGTATGCGAACCGCCGGTTCGGGTCAGTTTAGAAACCAGTTTGGCTCAAACCGTTTTTTTTTCAAACCGGTTTGGTTTTTTTTCCAAACCTGGTTTTTTTGTACACCCCTATTTAGGAGTCTCTGGTTCAATCAAACATACGTTTTGGCCAGCTTTCAACCTGTTTGAACGTGGTTTCTTTTTCAGCTATATAATTAATTTACCATTTGATCGGCAAGAGATATGCATTAACCAAAATTGGCCTATTTATAAGTAAACTGCCAGGTCATGCCAGGGAGAAAACTAACATCAAAACAAAGAGCATGAAACAAAGGATACAGCCCATTGGGCAACATGGCCACCATACAGGACATGAGAGAGTTTGAACATGTAGAGATCACCAAACGCAGACAACATAGCTTGCAACAGTCTTGGAGCCTTAATCTGCAAAATAGAATTTTTTTAATAGTAATAGCACAAAATGAACGACAGAAGGATAGGAAATAAATTCTCCATCTTAATAAGATAAGCACCTAAAATTAGAGGTTGCAGTTCCACCGCATTTACTAATGAATGTTTTAATGCACTTATGTGTTATCCCTGATGGGTCAAGCCGGTTAAATTAATAAATAAATTAAAAAGTTAGCTTGAAGGGGAATGTGTCAAAATGGGTTGAAACTTGCCTAGAGGGTACTGTTAGCGCATATACCCTATTAAATAGCTTTAAAGCTTTAAAAAATAATAAAGGGCAAAGAAGTGTGTGGGTCAATCCAACCTGACCCGGCCAGTACTAAAATATTTCTCTTTTGACCCATACCCAACTCTCCCAAACTACCCATTTTGCCATCTCTACTTACAAACTCAAGACAAGATCAACTCAGTAAGAACAAAGACAAGAAACTTACCATGAAAAGTGGAGTATCAAGATGTAAGATGGAAAGAACTTTATAGAGAACGGCAAATAACATTGGATGCAAATAGCTACGTATCCCTTTTGTCCACTCCCATGTTAAATGCCCATATCTGCCAGTTCTAAATAAGTCAAAACCCCCTGTATATACACTAATAACAATTATTCAACATATATGATGTCAAATGAAACAGATAGATATACCCAAAGGTGATCCGGTGTGCAACTTCGAGAGCTTGCCAATGCTCATCTGGGTTAAAATATGTTTGCACAAATAAAGAATTTGTCATTCTGAAGATTAAACAAAGTATAAAGATTTTCTTGGATGATGGAAATTGACTAGCTCCTTGTTTACTATCTTCTTGAAAAGATTTGTGATTTGATGCTCCATCTTCATGTGCTGATACAGAAACATTGGTTCTCTTTCTCATTACTGAATAGATGACGCCAAAGTGTAAAACCAATTAGTTCATTAGTTGTAAGACGGGCGTAACATAATTTCAGTTTCAGTACTTTCTAATATAGACTTGTTGTAGCCGCATAATATTTTGTCTATCTTTGTCATAAAACTTGCATCAACGCCTAAGTTGTTGGCTTCGATAAACTGATCAATTTGAAGTTTCATCTTTTTATGGGAAAGAAAAGTATAAAGACATAAATGTGGGACTTTATATCATATAAATCACAAATGACATTCCACAAGATCCAAATCCAACACAATTCCTAACATTTTGAAAACAAAATTTATCACAAATGACATACTACAAGTCCCTGAATGAGTATATGTACTGTTTAACCTTTTCAGGTGATAATGTGATATACGCTTTTAATGGAAGAAAATAGCCTACATAATGTAATTTAATATTGAAATAATTTAAGATCTACGTGACGATTGTACAAAATGTGTTATGGAAATATATAATTAGGTATGCACAGTTGCTTCTGGTGGTGTTCATCCATTGCTATAGTCAAACAATAAGTCCCTAATAGAAGATATACACATGTATACAATATAACCAATTCTTGATGAAACCATCAAACAATTATGTTTATATGAATGACTATACATACATGTATATGCACATTTATCCTCGTAAACAAGGAAAGCGAGACGCTTAATCAATCTAAAGAACATTACAATCATACACTTATAAACCACCCTGATACTAAGAATCTCCAATCAAATCTAAGCTCTTACATGGCATAATCCTAAGCATATACCGAGATGACACTTCCCCACTACACAAATTTCAACGGATTGACGCTTCAACTTATGATTGATCACTTAATCCAATGTATTGTAGTAGGAAGTCAATGGCAGTGTGATTGCACCACAAACACAAATGCGAATTCAAAGCTGCAATGATTAATTCCAAATAAAAGGGTTCAAGTTTGGCCAGACATTGAACTCATTTTACCTTGCTACACATTGGAATTCATAGCTGCAATGATTAAACTTTCTTTCTACTATCGATTTCACTAACTTGGTCAACTTGCACTCTCTCAGGGCTTTCATCGAACACCTAAAAGGCCCAAAATTTGGGCAACTTATAGACGAAAACTAAACAAAAGTTTCATCATTTTACATCAAACATTAAAATAATCACATACTGAAATCAAGAATCTTTGTATCAAAATTCAGAACCATCAAAAATCAAATTACGATGTATGATTTCAAGAAGAAAGATTTAATATAAACCCATCAAAGAATCAAACGTCCAGTGAATAATTTATGTATCTCGAGAGATAAAACCGATCTCCGACCCACCAGAGGAAAGAAGAGTGAAGATGCAGAGGAGAGCAAAGGGTCTTCTTGTATTATTTGTATCCGGTCGGATTGGATGGGGTGACTCGTCAGAAAGGGTTGCTTCAGTGAACAACACAGTAGCAGCTGACTATCAATTATCAGTCGCTAGAAGAACGGTTTTTTCCTGTTTCTCATAATCTCAGTTTTTTCATAGTTCCCCCAAAGAAATATTTTTCACTTTCTCATATTTAATTGATAAGTGCACTCGCATCTTTAATCGATAAGTAATGATGAATATTCTTTAGTCGGAGACTTTTAGGTTACCAGATCCGGGGTGTGGTATTTCCGTCCAGGGAAAAAAAACCACGCAATGCCACTTTTTTTATGGGTAATTTTTTCCGAAACAATTTCACGCCCTCTAACTAGGTATAATAATTTATGTATGATTTAAGGTGATAGAGCAATTTTAATGGTTGTTTGTTTTTCATGAACATAAGGCAGTATTATTAATTCATCAAAAATTACAAAAATAAAAAAAAGTGCTAGAGAGAGGCGTCAATACATTACATTATCAAAACTAAACTTACTCCATTTCTCCCGATCTAAGTTATTTAATTTTGCCCCGGCTCTTGACCCAAGGGAAACCCACTGCTTTTATCTCGTTGATATGCCTCTCAATTAACACTTCCTTGTTGGAGAAGACAAGATTGTTTCAAGCCTTCCAAATCACCTAACATGAGATTAAAACCCCTTATTAGATCATTTATTTTTTTATGTTATTGGCGTTGTAATGTCCGTGAAGATCCCTTAAATCCTTTCATGAGAAAGCATAAATCGGGGGGATTTCGCACATGAGCTCACGAGTTGCCCTATTGTTTTTGCAATATAACATTTGGTAAGGAGATGAACCACTATTTCATTAACTTCACCACACAATCTGCAAGTTAACGTAATAAGTTGGACATGGAAATCATTTTTTTCACTCTCGTCAATCAAATATATTAACTTTAGAGGGTAACAAATTAATGTAAGGTAATATCAGAAGATTATAAGGACTGATGCAACCAAAGAAGTCAAAACACAAAGAGTCTTCCTGCATGCATGCATTGAAGGTACAAGGAAGAAGTTGTTGCGGAAGTTTTGCACTCTCCAACAGAAAATACTCTAAGTGTAAAATCTTCCGAAGCCAAAGTCCAAAATCTTCCGAAGCCAAAGATGAAGTCTTCCGAAGCTTCAGAGACAAAGTCTTCCGAAGCCAATTTGCTGTGAAGACTAATTTCTTCTGAAGACAGCGAAAAGATGCTTTCTCTGATCTACTTTACATAAAGCTGACACCCTTTCCGCTGCAACTCTGAAGACTCACCAACTTGTATGAGTTAGTGAAAGTCCATGCTTTTGTAAACTATAGATTAAGGTCTTTATCTGTAACTTTCCTATTTTTGTACCTATAAATCTTTTTGTATTAGAAAAGGATGTGAGCTATGGCATGTCATAGTCACTAGTGAAAAGACAATCTGCTTTTTGACTCTACATTGATCTTGTTGTCTAGATTAGTGTTTCCAACTGTCTTTCTAAGTATTGACGTTGTAGGATGTAGTATAAAGAGTCTCAGGTCCTTGTAATTTAGATATGCTTTGAAAACACTTGTAATAGAACTTGAGAGCAATATACAACATCCTTGAAAACCATACTTGTTTGTTCTTGTTCTTAGTTCTGTCTCACTAATTACTTGTGTTCTTAGTATCATCATACTCAAACCCAGTTCCTCATTTGAACTGTTATGTGTTTTAAACCTCTCCTTATTGTGAGACTGATTGTATTGACCACCCTTCACACGGTCCTGCAATTGGTATCAGAGCTTTTTAGGCTCTTGATTGTAAGATCTCACCATCTTTAATCCTTTCACTCTCACAAAATACTTAACATATCAAATGGCAGTTATCACCAAGGCTGACATGGAAACTGGTACTATGACTAAGTCCCCACTGATCACTCTGAAGACTTTGACACTTGGTGTCAAAGAATGGAAGGCTTCATTAAGTCCCAAGACTCCAGGATGTGGGGGTTAGTAGTCTCTAGACCTCATGTACCATCCACCCCTTCAACTGCTGCTAGTGGTGGTATGATACCCAAGGAAGTGGCCAACTATTCTGATGAAGACCGGAAGAAAATTAATACTGATCAGAAGGCCATGACCGCCCTCCAAACTGCTCTTCCAAACTCTATCTACAGAGGCTTCAAGAAGTGCAAGACTGCAAAGAAACTGTGGGATGCACTAAAGCTGATGTTTTGAATGCTTTCAGAAGAAATTTTGATCTCGGAAGAAATGAATGCTTTCGAAGTACTAAAGCATGCTGCAGTGAAAGCAAGATCTTCCGAAGGTCCAGTCTCCAAAAATTCAGAAGTTGTTGAAACTTCCGAGGTGTTGAAGGTCAAGTCCAATCTTCCAAAGATGGTGTGGAAGATGAAGAAAGACCTGGTGACTGAAAGTTCTTCATCAACAGCAACTAATGATCCTCAAAGCTTGAATATAGGATCTGTTACTGTTACATTGTCTTCAGATCACTTTAAAAAGCCCAAGACCAATAAGGCTTGGGTTTCCAAGTGTAACTAACACTTTTTTTATGCAGGAACAGCTACAGACCAAGGGAAATATATGGATCATTATAGTGGCTGTTCCAGCCACATGACTGGCAATGGTTCTTTGCTTCACAATTTTGAGAAAATTGATGTAGGACCAGGTGCGTTTGGAGGAGATGATGGTGGTTACATCACTGGAAGAGGCATGGTCACAAATGGTAAGCTTACCATTAAGAAGGTAAATTTTGTTAAGGAGCTTGGATACAATCTACTGAGTGTATCCTAATTTTGTGATCAGAGACACAACATGCTCTTTACTGAGCATGAGTGCATTGTTCTCAAGCCTGGGGTGATCATTCCTCAAGGGCATATCCTGCTCAGAACCCCCAAGAAAGGAAATATATACAAGATGGACTTGCAGGAAACATCTCCCTCAGAAGAAGTTTTTTGCTTTCTATCCAAAGCAAATAGTGATGAGTCGTTCCTCTGGCATAAAAGAATGTACCATGTAAACTTTAAAAATATGAATAAATTAATTAAGAATGATTTGGTAACTAGAATGTCAAAGAAAGAGTTTACAAGTGATGATCATTGTGTTGCATGCCTGAAAGGGAAGCATTACAAAGTGTCTCACAAGCCAAAGAAAAGAACTCTATCACTACTCCCCTACACTTATTACACATGGATCTCTTTGGCCCCACCAGTGTAATGAATCTAGGAAGGACCTCATACTGTTTAGTGATCACAGATGATTTCACAAGATTTACTTGGGTTTTTTTCCTTAGAACTAAGGATGAGACTCCTGAGAGTTTGAAGAATTTCATTCTAAAGATTGAGAATCAATCTGATCATAAGGTCAAAACCATAAGATGTGATCAAGGAACAGAATTTAAGAACCAAATCCTTGATGGATTTTGTGACTAAAAGGGTATTACAAGATAGTAGAGTGCTCCCATAACTCCTCAGCAAAACGGTGTTGTTGAGAGGAGAAACAGGACACTTATTAAGGCTGCAAAAACCATATTGTCTGACTCTAAACTACCCATCACCTTCTGGGCTGAGGCTGTTAACACAGCCTGCTGTGTGCAGAACAGAGTTTAGTAGTTAAGACTCATGGTAAAACTCCTTATGAGCTGTGGCACAAAAGGAGACCATTCATTGGTTTCCTCAGGTCATTTGGATGTCCATGCAATAACTTGAATACCAAAGATCAGGTAGCCAAGTTTGCTGAGAAATCAGATGATGGACATTTTATTGGATACGCTTCTCAAGCTAAGGCTTATAGAGTATACAATCTCAGAACTAGAGTAGTTGAGGAGTCAGCCAATATGACCTTCAATGAGCACACTCCCAGTGTTTTAGGATCTACAGGTAACATATCAACAGAAGATCCTGACCCAAGATTTGAGCTGAAAAGACCAAGCAGGAATACTACTTCAGCTCCAGTGGTAACTAACCCTGTAAATAAAGATCCTATCAGCACAAACATGACAAATTCAGCTGATACATCTGAGATGCCTTCAAATTCCAGCTTAGAGGCTCAAAACTCGGGTGAAGGAGCTTCAAATGTAGGAGGAAATGGAGGTGGTGACAGTGATCAAGAATTTCTTGATGCTGATAACCACTCCATAGAAGACAACATCAATGATGTCACATACTCATTGGATCAAGTCTCACTTGATAAGTGTGTTGATGTGGTGGGTGATACTCCATTGCCAAATTTAAATTTCTCTAATTTGGATCTCTCTAATCAACTTGCTGTGATCCCTCAACTAAGGACCCACAAGTCACACCCCACCACAATCATAATTGGAAATGTTGATACAGGGGTGAGAACAAGAGGACAAACCATGACAAAAATGTTTGTCTACACTTTTGCTTCTTGTCTCAAGTAGAGCCAAAGAAAGTTGATGTGGCTTTGAAAGATGAAAGCTGGGTTGAAGCAATGCAAGAGGAGCTGCTTCAATTCAAAAGATAAAAGGTTTAGAACCTATGTCCTCTTCCTTATAGGAAGAATACCATAGGAACCAAGTGGGTTTTTCGAAACAAGAAAGATGATAGAGGACTTGTCATCAAGAATAAGGCAAGACTAGTTGTTCAAGGGTACACACAGAAGAGAGAATTGATTACACAGATGTTTTTGCTCATGTGGTAAGACTTAAAGTTGTAAGAATATTCCTGGCTTTTGCTGCATCCAAGAATTTCAAGGTCTACCAACTTGATGTCAAGTGTGCTTTTTGTATGGGGTGATTGATGAAGAGGTGTATGTCAAACAACCACCTAGCTTTATAGACCTGGATCATCCTGATTATGTCTGCAATCTTGATAAAGCTCTTTATGGACTGCACCAAGCTCCAAGAAAGTGGTATGAGACACTATCTCAGTATCCCTGTCAATATGGTTACAAGAGGGGTACTATAGATGGAACTCTCTTCATCAAAGGAACAGGGAATGACTTAATGCTGGTTTAAGTATATGTGGATGATATTATCTTTGGGTCAACTAATCCAAGCTCTGTAAAGACTTTAAGAGGCTGATGAAGAATAGATTTGAAATGAGTGCCATGGGGGAACTCAATTTCTTTCTGGGAATTCAAGTGAAGCAAGTTGATAATGGCATCTTCATAAGTCAGTCAAAGTATGTACAAGACATACTTACAAGATTCAACATGACTAATTGTAAGGTTGCTAAGACACCCATAGCCAAAAACCACTCCCTTGGACCTGATCTTGAGAGGGAGTATATGGATGAACATCTTTACAGGGCTATGATTGGGTCTCTTATGTACCTCATAGCCAGCAGGCCTGATATCATGTTTGTAACATGCATCTGTGCAAGATATCAAGCAAACCCCAAGATGTCACACCAGTTGCTGTCAAGAGGATTCTTAGATATCTCAAAGGTGCTCCAAGCTTGGCCTTTGGTATCCAAAGATTCTGACTTCAATCTGTATGCTTATATAGATAGTGACTATGGTGGTTGTAACATGACTGCAAAGTCTACATCAGGGGGATGTCAATTCCTTGGTGGAAGGGTTGTCTCATGGCAATGCAAGAAACAATCCTGTGTCTCTGTATCAACTGTTGAAGCTGAATACATTACTGCTGCAAGCTGCTGTGCTCAAGTGCTTTGGATTCTGAATCAGATGATGGACTATGGATTCAACTTTAAAGAGACTCCCATCCATATTGACAACAACAGTGTTATCTCTATTACAGAGAATCCTATGTAGCACTCCAGGACCAAACACATCAACATCAGGTTTTATTTGATTAGAGATAACTTTGAGAAGGGATTAATCAAACTCGTCAAAGTTAACACAAATGAACAATATGCTGATCTGTTCACTAAAGCCTTTGATGAACAGAGATTCAAATATCTTGTATCAGCTATTGGGATGATTAACTTTGAGTAGATTTTCTAAATCAACCTTATTTCTAAAACTTGTGTGTCCTAAGTTGTCTATTATCACCTTCATAAGCCCAGTTTATTTTGGAAGAAAATTTTTTTTAATGATATTCCTTAGATTTTTGAAAATATTTAAAAACATGTTTTCCTTCGAAAGAATCCAAGTTGCCTTCGGAAAAAAATTATGTCTTCAAATCAAATAACTACTTATAAGAAATATACCTTCAGAAGAAATTCTGAGAATATCTTCTGAAGCTTAAATATGCTTTAAGTACTTGCATGTATTTGAAGGACAAATATCTTTCAAGAAATTAAGTCTCGGAAGATTTATTCTCTTTAGAATAAAACTCCCAAGCCTTAATATCTTCTGAAACCACATATGTGTCGGAAGAAAAATTCTCTAAGTATTTTCTTCTGAAGCCAAATTTTCACAACTCTTAAGAATATCTTTCGAAGCCAAATTGGCTCGGAAGCTTTTTCTCAAAACTTCCGAAGCAAAATTATCTTTGGAAGATTTTCAACTTCAAGAAAACTATCTTTTTGGGCACTTTTTCAGAGCTGGGACTGACATCCGGATTTCAAAGTTTATCCTTTGTTTAACTTTGTCTCAAATCCATTTCATATATATTCTCATAATGGTTTCCCCTCTTCTCACTCTCCTCTTCATCTACAATTCTCTAACCTAATTTCACCCCACAAACCGCCTCGTCTTATCTTCCATCATCACAAAGCTACTTCAAATGGCCAATCTTGACCGTAGAAACCAACCTTATTTTTCCATGCATCTTCACAGGCAGCATAATCAAGTTGCTCTGTTAGACTCTGAGAAAGATCCAGGTTTCTCAAATGTTTGTTGTTACCTTTCTTTGTCCAACTACTTCACCTCCCTCACCATTGATCCTCCTCTCTATGAGGATCACTTGTTGGATTTTGGCGGACCTGCGAAGAGG
Organism: Flaveria sonorensis; assembly: GCA_025506505.1. Taxonomy (NCBI): domain Eukaryota; kingdom Viridiplantae; phylum Streptophyta; class Magnoliopsida; order Asterales; family Asteraceae; genus Flaveria; species Flaveria sonorensis. The sequence goes on along the minus strand of CM046426.1, from coordinate 37,206,014 downwards.
TCACCATGGACGGGGAGAAGGCATTGTCTGCCACAGTGTAGGGGAGGACAATCTTCATCACTTCGGCCATCATAAACACACATCTTTAGCTGGATGATGTAGAAGGTGACTTGTCTTTCCCCAAAGTTGCAGTCAACCACTCCTTTGCGCAGATGGGCTATGAGGGTGACTTCTCAGTCAAAACCTTCAGGAAGGGGAAGGTCTCATCTAAATGGAAGTACCTCCTCCATGTTGTCATACACAGCTAGTCCAACAAGCATAGAGGATGGGACCAGATTCCAGAAGACCTCTCCTTCATAGTCCATGGAATTGTTTAGGGGGTCAAGTTCAGGTATTCTCAATTTGTATATACCAATTTGCTTGCTAACTTGAACTCCCTAGAGTATTACATGTTCCCTTGATATGTACAGCACATTCTCAATGTGAACTGGGCACACAGTTGAGGGGAATGGGTAATATTCTAAAACTGGGACAGATGAAGCCCGACATCTTTAAAATAATGAGGAAGCCAACTGTTGGCTTCTCTGGGGTAGACACAGCCCTAGTCCCAAAAATGTTTGAGCTCATTACTCAAGGTGACAACCTAGCAGCACCAGCTAGTGTTAAACCCACACCTTCCACCTCCCAACCACAAATACTACCCCAATAACCATCACCTACTAGAGAAAACCAATAAAACCCTGCACATTCTATTCAGCTTGTGTAGGCCCCCATATTACTAACCGTGCAGGAGGAAGTGGACACTTGAGCTCCCACTTCCCCTGAGGAGCAAACCACTCCCATCTCTTAAATGATCAGTGCTGAGGTTCCTCATGCTCAGCCTGATGAGCTCACAACCCAACCAGCCTTAAGCCTTCACTCATAGTCTCAACACTCTAGTGAACACCTTTCGGGGACAGTTACCATCCCCATCCACTGGATCTTAACCAACTAATTCCCAGCCTTGACTTTTATGATGATGAAGACATGGGCTTCAGTGAGTACCATGAGTCTCTCTTCTCCACCCCTACTCAAAGAGAGATGAGTACTCCTGTCTTACCCATGTCTAGCCACATCATCCACCCCCACTGAGGTGGATCTTCCTGAACCTGTTTAGGAGATCCATATGGAAAAGGCTCTCATTTTAGAAAGTGATTACATCAGTCAGACCTCGAGCATGGCAGCCCAGCCTCTTGACACTTCTCTTGAAGTTGTTATGATGCAGGGGAAATCCAGCCGCCAAGAACACTATGCTGGTAATGAGGAAGAAGACATTAGTCCTATTCTTTCACACCCCCTATGATTCTTCTGATGAAGATGAGGGGAGTCTGAAACTAAAGGTGCACACATTGAATAAAACTTGCACCTATTTACTCTCCAAGATTAGTCACCTGGAATCTCAAGTGACTATCTTACAAAAGAGGGTCAATAACCAGCAACTAGAGATCACCGATATCAAGGGCAAGCTAGCTGAGAGCCCACAAAGAACAACTCAACCAGGTCCACAAGAACCTGTGAATGTGATAGACTCAACCCCAGCTCAGTTATGCAAGAAAGTGATGCTACCAAAAAGGGGGAGAAAGTCAGAACAGTCATAGAACCTGGGAGTTCTTCTCAAAGTATGGACTTAGAGGATTCACCACCCTCACTTGCAATAGTATATACTCAGCAACCTCCTCAAGTCCACATTGATGTGGACTCACTTATACTGCCTATTTGAGGAGGGTATACCCAGAGCCATGTCTACCCTATCTTTTCACTCTGAGAACCCAATCTTGGGATGGAGGTATGACACAAAAGAAGGGCTCTTGGCATCTCTAGAGTCAGGGTCAACTAGAGATCTTCAATTTTATAAACTTGAGTTTCTATGAGTGCATCCATCTGGTTGATCTCCCACTTGTCAACCCAAGCCAAATAGACAAGTTGAGAGATTAGCAGATTGGATTCAAGGAAGGGTGCTTAAAGAGTTCAAGATGATATCAAAATTATATAGACAGAGGCTAGCAGGTGAGGTTTTTGGTCAACTAGATGTTGAGATGGACCCTGATATTAGCTTCGAAGGGAAGCCTTGACTGAAGGCCCAAAGTTGAGCTTGTGAACCTTGAGATAGGATCTCCTTCAGCACCCAGTACCCTCAGTGAGGTACCAGCTGGTGAAGGTGCTTCACATCCTCTCTTTAGCCAGAGCTTGACTGCTGAACCAAGCATGAATGCCAAAGCTCTCTCCACCCTGAGTCACCAAGGCCTGTGCGTGACAAAGGGAAGAGGAAAATAACCTCTGAGGAGTTAGAGGAAGAGAAGAGAGTTTAGGAGTGTCCTCAGGCTTCATGCAAGATGCTATCCAGGCTGCCCCCAAACCAAACACTCAAGAGATGAGTTGAGGGCAGCCAGGCTAAACTACCTGGGGACCAGGAACATAATGTTGATGAACTCATATCTCTCCCTTAGAAGAGTTGAATGAGCTGGCTGATACTGAGTTATCAAATAGAGGAGGGAGGCAGAGGATATAACATTGCTCATCAAAATTAAGGAAGAAAGGAGACTGAAAAGGCTCTACAAACATGCTCCTATCCTCTCCCCAGTTCAAGAGAGTCCTAAGACAAAGACTGTGGCAGCTGCATAACCTCATGTAGATAGGGAAGCTGAAAGAATGAATATGATCAACTACCTGACTACCACAGGACTCTATCAGGCAGCTACACTTCTTCCCTTATCCTTTGAGTATATTGAGTTTGAGTATCTAAAGCAGCTGGAGGAACAAGCTACAAAAGAATGAAAAGCTGCAGAAAGAAAGTTAAGGAAGAAGCTGCAAGGTCAAGGGCCATCATCCACAAAAGCCAAAAGAAGTCTGAAGATAGATAAAGGATGATGAGCTTCTTAAAGCTGTATGGATTCTTCAGAAGGAGGCTTGGTCCTATGTCTCTATCCACCATAGATGAGCATATAAGTCTGATCAAGCAGAAGATCAAAAGGGAGAGCTTGTAGACTTGCATTCTCTACCAAGTCCAGCTCACCTGAAGTTGAGGTGAAGGTTGAACCCCCTGAGACAACACACCCTAATCCTAGAGCTGCATCTCAGCAACTTCATCTTCTGATCCGCAGCAAGGTTCTCCTCTCTCTCTATCTGAAACTATGAGAGAAGAGATCCCAACTGAGAGGGACACAATAGAACAATCTGGTGCTGAAGACCAGTCCTCTTAGTTGAAAACTTCAAGGAGGAGGAAAAGAATGGCCAGGAAAAGTGTTTCAAAGAAGAAGAAAACCCAAGGCATCCACTTTCACACCTCAGGATGAGTCAGAGCATCCTGAGAAAGTGCATGAAAAGGCTGCTCAACCAACTTCTATTCAAGTAAGCCTCTTGCCATTGGAAGACCCATCTTGTCTTGGAGTTTTGCTGCTAATCCGGACAGATGGTATGTTATAAGAGATCAAGGAGGTCAAGATGTCTACTTCTGGCAAGACATGCTTGATCTTCCTCTACATGATCTCTATGACATGAGAAGATACTATGAAAGTCTGAAGGATCCTAACCATATGATGAAGATAGGCATGATCTTGATCCTAATGAGGATTGTTAACATCTGAAGAACTTCTTTTTTTGGTAGCATCAGCCTAGGGGGTTTATAAGGTATATCGAAGATTATAAGGTTGATACAACCAAAGAAGCCAAAACAACCAAGAGTCTTCCTGCATGCATGCAATGAAGGTACAAGGAAGAAGTGTTGCGGAAGTTTTACACTCTTTAACAAAAATACTCTAAGTTTAAAATCTTCTGAAGTCAAATTCCAAAATCTTTCGAAGCCAAGATGAAGTCTTCTGAAGCTTCAGAGACAAAGTCTTCCAAAGCCAATTTGCTGTGAAGACTGATTTCTTTCTAAGACAGAGAAAATATGCTTTCTCTGATCTACTTTACATAAAACTGACACCCTTTCCGCTGCAACTCTGAAGACTCACCAACTTGTGTAAACTGTAGATTAAGGTCTTCGTCTGTAACTTCTACTTTGTACCTGTAAACCTTTTTGTATTAGAAAAGGATGTGAGCTATGGCATGTCATAGTTACTAGTCAAAAGGCAATCTGCCTTTTGACTCTACATTGATCTTGTTGTCTAGATTAGTGTTCCTACTGTCTTTCTAAGTATTGATGGTTGTAGGATGTAGTATAAAGTGTCTTAGGTCCTTGTAATTTAGATATTCTTTGAAACACTTATAATAGAACTTGAGAGCAATATACAGCATCCTTGAAAACCATACTTGTTTGTTCTTGTTCTTAGTTCTGTCTCACTAATTACTTGTGTTCTTAGTATCATCATACTCAAACCCAGTTCCCTATTTGAACTGTTAAGTGTTCTAAACATCTCCTCATTGTGAGACTGATTGTATTGACCACCCTTCACATGGTCCTGTAATTAATTAAAGGCCCAAGAGCTTGGGGATTGAAGTTTGTTTAGATGAACTTGATGGACTTTGTTGAGAAAAATCAAAAAGGGTCATAAACTCATTGCCATGTATCATGCGAATCCTTTAGGGTGGTGTTACGGAGTAAACTTAAGTACCACTAAAACTGATTGACCTCATCTTGTGTAAGAAGATTACCAGACCAATCCGATGACCAAGTCAGTGATGACCAATGACTACTACACCGATCAACAAGGCATGATTATGATGATTCCAATGGTACAAGGCTAATAATGCTACTCTTATATTTCGGAGCCATATATCGATCCAAAACCTTATTTTCCTTCTATCACCAAGATTCCCTTGTAGCATATTTTAATGCTAAAGTTGGAGATAGTAATAGGTTATCAACCTTTGAGATGTTGGACTGGGTACTCGATAACTTCCTATTCACAGGAATGAGGAGGTGTTTCTTGTTGGGTGTGGTAGGCTGAAATAACTTGTCTATATGGGTTATTTTCTTCTTTCATGTATCTTCATAATTATTTTGCTAGGAGCACCATATTTTTTACTTTTAGCGACCCAATCTGTAGCCCTCCCAACTTATTTGGGGCTATGACATGGTCCTATAAAACCCAACCCCTAATGATATCTCCTTCTCGGTGCTTCTATGATAAGGATTAACTGAATAAACAAGAAGAAGCTAGAGAATAGGAGGAGATATGAACTCAAATTCTGGATATCCCCAGGTTGTTACGTTTCATTCAAATATATAACCAAATAAGTGTCAACACAAACCAATAGAAATCATAAATAACATACTACCCCCTAGCTTATTAAACGCACACCAAACTAAATTATTAAAAGATATGTAACAATACTCCCTCCTTAACCAACTTGTTCCTTAAAAGTGATTCAAGGAACCTTGTCTTTATCCTCCCCAACAAACCTCTTCATTGTTTTGTTTTTATCCTCTACCACTTCAAGTATGTAAAGTTGTTTTCTCTTACACATTTGCCCCGGAACAAACCTTCTGGTGCACCAAAAACACTCCTCATTTGCCCTTTTTAACTCGAGTTCATCACCCGTCAAGCACCTCGAGAAAAGATTTCCCTCTTTAGAAGCCGAAGGCTCAGTGGCACCGTTATTGGACTTTGTAGCAAAGGTAGTTTTGAAGCGTTTACGAGAGGAGTAATTTTTGATGACTTGTTCCCTTATTTAGAACTACTCGTGGGGGTTTTACCCCTTAAGTTATTGTTATTGATATCTTGTATCTGTGCCAACCCATATATACCTTGTGTAGGGTATGAGGCTTAACTTTTTTACCAGTCCTCGGACCTCTTGTTTAAGGCCTTTAAGATATAACTCACGGCTTGAGTTTCACAAAGATTTACCTTGTTCAACAAAGCATCGAATGAAGTGTGTAGTCATGTAAGAATCATTATGAGTCAAGGATGCGATTTCGTCCAACAGATCTGCAAGCATGGTGTTGGAAAACCAACTTGAGATAGCCCTAACATAATCTTCCCATGGGATTTCAACTACAGTAGCGCCACGACTCTTCATGAACGATCAGTGTTGAATGGCATCCCCTTCAGGTGGATGACAGCATACCAAAGTTTCATGTATCTAGAGTCTCATCGATTGTAAAAAAATGCTCCTAATAATAGTTACACACCCTATGTCTTCCCTATTGAACTTGGATAGTCACTCTTCCCAATCTTCATCTGCCTAGTGCTTGAACCATTAACGTTCTTGCTGGAATAGAATAGGTTGGATCTGCTCTTGGTCATAGCCTTCAAGATCTATTCTTGTTACATCATTAATTGTTCGTGTTGCGTCATCATAGCTGATAGAGTTGCCTGGAGATCGGAAATGGCCTTGTCATGGTCCTTGATTGCATTGTCAACATCTTGATTATTGTGTTCGTCATGATAACTTTTTGAATCTGAGAGAGATTGCCTGGAAAAGCTCCGATACCTTTGTTAGGGATTAAATCGAATAACAAGAAGAAGCTAAAGATTAGGAGGATATATGAACTCAAATTTTTGGATATTCCCAGGTTGTTACGTTACATTCAAATATAAACCAAATAAGTTGCAACACACTACCAATAGAAATTATAAATAACATACTACCCCTTAGCTTATTAAAACACATATCAAACTATATTATTAAATAAAAAATACGTAACATTCTAGTATGTCAATTACCTAGATGGGATCTTTATAGAGGGAGACATTATAGTTGGTAGGATATGAAGAACTGATTTAATAGGGTGAGACAACCTCCAAAAGACAAAGTTGAAGCTTTCTAGCTTGACTGTTTGCTCTTGAAGGTCTCGATAATAGGTAGCCAATTCTTCATCAGGTTCATATTTTCACCTACTTACGAGCTATGATAAACAAAGGGTAGGCTTCCAATGTTGCAGTTTAATAAGCAAGCCATCTGCTCTAACTCATGTTAGTTAACACCAATGCTAAAAATTTTGATTTTTGGTAATTGATTTTTAGCCCTGAAACTAAGTAAAAACAATACACAAGTCTAGAGATATTAATCATATTTATCATCGACCACTCCCGATAAAAGATTACATCTACATATAAAGGTGTGATAGTACATGCTCATATAGAGTTTGCAAACCACTATGAATACCCATGGAAATAGCTTTAGTTATAATTCCAGTTAGGGCCTCCATGACAAGTATAAAGTTATATGGGAAAAAGGTTCATTGATAGAGGCCTCGAGACTATTGGAGCTTGCTTGTTGGTGAACCATTGATTAGTATCGAGGACTTGGAGAATGATGATACGCGTTGCATCCATCCCATTCACTGTTCTGGGAAATTCATTTGATAATGGCATCGATGAAGTTCCAATTCAATGAGTCAAATACTTTTACCAAATCGACTTTAAAAAACAAGACCTTTGGACTTAGTCTTTCCAACTATGTTAAGGTTTTTTTAAGGATCAAGGGACAATCAAGAATATTCCTATAAGCAATGAAGGCAATTGATACATAGACCATCAACAATGGTCGTGTTATGCAGTTGGCTAAGACCTTTGTAAAACACCTTTCAGTTAATGCAACCAATCAAGGACATTATGTAAGGTCTTGTGATGAGATTGGCTTCTCATGTTTACGGATCAAAGCAATGAACAGTTTAGAGTGCACACAAGAGGGAACATATCTTGCTCTTCATTTTCTGGACTTTAAGATGGGTGATCGAGGCGGATTGATGGAGATAATTGGAATTGATGTCATCCTATAAGGATTTGAGCTAAATAAGATCATTATAACAATTCGTTTGCCTGGTGAAACAAGTTTGTGTGCAAATGCAACTGATAAGTCAAAATGGTTACTTTTGGGAGTTTCTATGTTTCAAGTAAAAGAGGTGTAGAATGTTAGTGTTTATCAAAATTTTCCAGTTGATAAATATCTAATCTGGTGCATTTAATTATTCCTAAAAAAGTTATGATTCATGCTAGGAGGTTTTATACCAGCATCTGCCTACTAGAATCAATATGGTGAATAAAGGTCTAGATGTTCCTTATTCTTCATATCCTGTGTAGTTTAAATTTGAAGGATAGATGGATATGTGTTTGATTATGAGTTCTGTGACTTTGATTGGTAAGTGTTGGATCTAATTTTCGGAGGCGGATTACTACCAATGGCCAATAGTTTTGTTAGAAAATATGAGGATGAATTCGTCTAAGAAGAGGATGTTTGATGCAGTTATAATGGTTGCTTAGTTTTATAGCGGTCTAGAAAAGCTACGGCATTCCAAAATAAGAAGATGATAGAGGAGATGATTTTGGATTCTATTGCTAATTATTTTTTTATGTCATGCTAAGAGAAACAGGAAGTATAAACTAAGTAGGGTGAGTGGTCATTAAACCGTTGCTTGATGTAGTTTTTCTGTCATTTTTAATTATAATTTTGTATGCTCACGAAATACTTTAATGTGAAAGTGATATTATACGTTATTCAGAAACCATTCAATCATACAAAATCAACCCCTAACTTAGTTTGCCTTGATGTATATATACACAGTTGAGAATCTTCGACGTTCACGAGCTAGTAGGATTTCAACGTCTCATATTAAATGTGTACAGTAAATAATTGTTGCTTCAATGATGGTTAACATAGTTGTCCACACATGTGTAGCGTTAGTATGTCAACCTCCAAATGGTAGGGTACCATTATCAATATGTTTTGTATTTTCTCGACTCTATGTTGGTTTCTAAACCATTTATTACATGTACAAAGTACTATAACATTGACATTCCATTTGTGAGATGACAAAGCTTTATCATGGTACCTAAATGATTGATTATAATTACACTATATTTTCAAGCCATCAAAAATAATAGTTCAAGGATCATGTTTTAGCTTTCAACAGTAATTTTATGTGTATCATTTTAGATGTTTTCTAAGAATTGAAATATGTAATACTAGGTCCGTTGTTCATAAAGGAAGATCTGAGCAAACGTCTTGTCATTCAAAGATTAATGTCTAGTCAAAGTAAAAATTAAAAAGTATTGGGATTCATACCCTA
>CM046426.1:36994923-37196982 GCA_025506505.1 Flaveria sonorensis | reverse complement strand
CAGATTTAGATTTTGCTATGAAAATAATTAGAATAATACCTCCTATTTAAGTCAAAAAATTAAGGTTTTTGGTTTCAGTTAGGATTGATTTTGTAATATTTTTATTAATAAGAACATATATTGAGTAGGGATTGGGATGAACAAATTTTTGTGATATTTTAGAGTTAGAATTGTAACACCCGGCCCCTTGTACCACCAATATTGTCCGCTTTGCCCACGCGAAGCTCACGGATTTGCTTTTGGTTGCCCGGGTGAAAACTTCCCAAGGAGGTCACTCCATCCCTGGATTGCTATCACCTGAGCACACTTAACTGTGGAGTTCTCCTCTCATCCATAGCCAATACGCCCAAAACGCGTTGGTGATATTAGAGACCGACATTCCTTATGAACTAGGAATCTTTCCTGTCCACGGCTGATGTGGGATATATGTAGGGTGTCATAAGAATAAGTTTGGTTTATTATTTTTTAGATTTAGGATAATTACTAGTTAATTAATTATTTTTTTTATTAGATATATATCACTTAAATAGATTGAATAATAAACTAATATATGTCACTTAATTTATTTATTTAAATATTTATCCTTATAACAAAGTTACATATGTACCCTAAGTTAACATATGTAATTTTTTTCCTTATAGTTATATATGTTTCACTTATGTTGTAATTCAGTATTGTTTTAGAATTTAGTTAATGTTTAGGGCACTTTCCAAGTTACTGTTTATAGCAAGACCTAGTATTTCCGTACATGTTATCATAGAATTATACTAACATTCAATAGCTTCATCATGAATCATAATGCATAGAACATGAGATAGTTTTCATAAATAGGTTCTTAAATTCAGCCAATGGGTTACATGGAAGTACTAGAATCATCAAAGAGTTAATCATGTAGATAAGCATGAAAAATCAAGGATGTTTACACTTTTTAACATAAACTTTGTGTTTTTACTTTTCTTAAGTCTTTACTCTAATCTAGGCACAAAACCATCTATGAAATCCAAATCTAGTGTATGTCCTATATCATCATGTCTAAAGCCTATTAGTCTATTCTAAGCTTATAACATACAATTCAAGTTACTTGACGTGTCTACACATGTATAAAACACTAACCACAATCCAAGTCAATGTTAAGTCACTTCCTAGTCAAAGTCCATATTATGGCCATTTAAATACAAGGTCAAGGTCAGTCAAAGTCACGTATTTTTTTGGTGATGGATGTCATAGTATCTTTCAGTTAAGAGAATTTCGTCCTAAAAATCAACCGAAGTGATCAACTGTAACTTCCTTCGTGAAAAGGGATGATACCTAATCCTTATTGATCTTCTCATTCCCAGGTAAGTTTTGGTCCTCACTTGGAGTTTCATCTTAACTTTGATAATCAGGATCCTTCTGCACTTCAAAGTCCTAATTTTCTTATCCATAATCTTAACCGCTTCTTCAACGAATCAAAGTTTACCATCCTCTTGAATTTCTTCAAGCCCACACATAAAGTTTCATCATCAGGCACTACTTGGAGTTCAGCACATGGAACATGTCATGCATTCCATTAGTTTCTTATGGTAATTCTAACAAACATACCTACAAATCTAGTTTTCCGAGTTGCTTCTTTCACCGAAGCAAACAATGCCTTTCCAAGGAAACATCTCGTAAACAATGTGTAGAATAAGCACTTAAAACCTGCTAAGTTAGAATACACTACTTACACTATTGAGTTAGCTAATGATAACTAATCCATGCTCACACTATTACTCGAGGATGTACTCTAAATCGTTGATGACCATTTGGTTAATATCACCTAATCCTTACGAAGCGTGGTAGCTTTCATGTGATTATGGGAATGATTAGCGATCCAACAACCATGCTAAGATCATTTGTGGTAAGAAATAGTTCGCATGCCCTTAGCATCTAGAGATACCTTAAACGTGCATGAAGAGAAACCTACAAGAAACTAGAAGTTCATCTTATGTATGAAAGCTCGCAGCTACCTAAGAAACCAATAGTATGCTTTCTTGGCTTATATAATTGAAAAGAAGTTAGAAGGAAAGTAGCTACAAGATGTTTTTATCATCCGTAAATTTCTAAAGGTATTCTGATAATTTGCCTAGACTACCTTCAAGTCGACATCGAGTTTTTTGGATTGACCTCATACCTAGAGCAAACCCTGTTGCCAAATCGTCTTATTTGTAGCTCCATCAGAAATGAAGGAGTAATCAACCACTTACAGGAACTGCTAGACAAATGTTTCATCCAACCATGTTTCTCACCTGGGGAGCTCTAGTTTTGTTTGTCAAGAAGAAGGACAAATCTTTTCACATGTGTATGACTATAAAGAATGAAGAAATTAATAGTTAAAATTGGCACCCACTACTGAGGATTGATTATTTATTCAACTAATTAGACCGAGTCACTTTTTCAAACATAGACCTATGATTGGTTATGACCCTCAGGGTACAAGAAGAAGCCATACCCAAAACAACCTTCTGAATTCACAATGGACACTACGACTTTGTGGTAATGCCCTTTGGACTAATCAATGCACTCTCGGTATTCATGGACTTTATGAACCATGTTTGCAGGCCATACCTAAAAAATTTACCATTTTTATCATTGATGGTATCTTGATCTATTCCCGAGCCAAAGCTGTCTAAGCAACATCTTAGACTGATACTCATGCTATTAAAGAAGAAACAACTCTATACCAAGACCCCTTTAGAAGTTTGCTCATTTTGGCTAAGTACAAATTAAATTTCTGGATCATCTGATCAACAAGTGATTGCCTCATCAAAGAGACCTCAATGGAAAAGATCCATAAAAAAGAAATATTTCATAGTATTATACCTAGGAGCAAGTTGATCCTTACCAATTATTTTCACTGATACTATAAAATACAATTTTAGTAATATGTAAAACTATTGAGAATTACGTAACTCTTTTTTTCATAACAAGTCATCTTTGACGTAAGTAAACACAACAAAAATATTATATGCGGAACATGTTTAATGGTCAAACATCCTTGTCATGTGTTATGTTGATAGTATCTACAACTTGATTATGTCTATATAATTTAGTGGCTTATTTAATCTAAATATCAAGACTTTGTTAGCATAAATGTATTGGCATGTTTTACCGAAAGAAAAATGTGTTGGTAGGAGAAGGCCCAATGGAGACAATTGTATTTATTATAGTTTGTTGACGAGGTAAAAACTCATACTAAAGTGATTGTTTTCAGCTTTTCCTCTAGCCCATCCTCTCTTTGAAACATGTAGTACAAACAAGCAATATAGGCTAACTAGTGTCACTTACAGTATTATTGACCATAAAATTGTTAGAACATCTACACTCACAACCAAATAGAAGCAAAAAGTATGAATGCTAATATTATTTCTAACTTAAAATGTTAGTAATATACAAACTATTTAGAATGTTTGGAGGTTGGATTCAAGTGTTATCATTTTGTCATCATGGTGAGAAATTTGTGATTTAAAACACCTTTTGGCCATAGGTTCCCACCATCACTGCACTCTATATGATGATTTCTTAGGCCTAAAAATGTAAAAAGATAAAATTGTGTAAAAAATTGTAACACGAAAGTGGTGTTCATGAAGAGGACACAAAGATTCATTGTAAGCTGTGTTTTGATTTGGTCTCATCGGTTAGATGGTCTTGATGGAGTCAACTAACCTGTAATAGTTTTGATCACAAATAGAAACTCGATCCTCTGTAAACAAGAGCTAAACTGGATATAGACTTTACATTTCCCACGCAGGGGATCAAAACTACAATGCGACATCAATCATGCTTGACCATCTGATAAGCTAAGAACATTATACAATACCGCTCGTATGATGATCTTACAAACTAACAATAACAATTGATCTTACAAACTAACAATAACAATTGATCTTATGATCCTTACTTCCTTCGATATTTGAATCTCCGTCATCAGTAAAAGCCTAACCAATACATACATCACTCTGTATGTGTTTAAATGAGTTCAAATTAGTGAAACTAGTTTAAACTTCAAGTCATAAGTAGAAAAGTCAAGCATCATGTTCCCATCTCGGCCCCATATACAAAACACATACTACAGGATCAATGTCACATATGTATCAATTTGTCGGTTGACATATTTTTGTACAAGTGAAAAGTAGGTACGCTAGTGGTACCTCATGTACAACATGATTTTTTTAGCTGAATAAATTAAAATAAAATTACACATGCAATTGAGTAGATACACACTAAAATTCAATTATTATCACATGACTGTTGAGATATAACATTTAAAAAAATTGACTACTTTCATGAGTTTTCACATTTCAAAATGTTGTATTCGTCAAATCAAAGGATTAACAAAACACAAGGAACAAACGGTTGGTACAGGTTAAACTCATGCAGTATTATAACATTTATACACATACAATTTTCAATGTTGATTAATCATTTAGGGGCTGTTTGGTAATTTCTGAATGATTAAATGCTGATTAATAAGAGTCTGAACCATTAAGAGCTAGTATATCGTTTAAACTATTCAAAGGCACCAATTCAGATAAGAGGTCTTAACCATTCAGCATTAGCCTCTTAACCATTCAGCATTAGTATAATCTTTAGCATTAGTATAATACTTAACCATTCAAAGGCAAATGTCTGAACCATTCAGACATTTGCTCGCGAAACAAACAGTCTGAACCATTAAGTGCTGAACCATTCAGACATCTGAATCATTAAGAGGTTGATTCAGATGCTACCAACAACTTCTTAGTTAGATTACTACTTGAACACACATACATTTTTAACAAAATGAACAAAATAGCAAGTAAGACCGACACCCCACCCTTTTCTTGACCAAATATAACATTATAACGCAATTTTGTCAAACCAAAACCTTCCTATGGCGCTCAAAACAAGATTACACAACTTTTTCTAAACAATCTTTGTGTATACATTAGTTCTATAGACTCTACAATTAGGTATTCTGCACAACATCCTTCAGTTCTTGAATAAATTAGACTCTCAAAATTTGAACTTCAAAAAAATATACCAGAAATCAGGTTATCCTAAAGTGAGCAAAGAATCACTGGCCCCACTCAGATTCATGCAACAGGAATCTCGAATGAAGTTTAGGAGCCATTACTTCAAAGCATACACGACGACTGAGGCTTGAAGATCTCGATCCACCTTGAAATGAGCATGAAAGAATCTTTTTCTCTAGCAATCATAACCAATTTAGTGAAGTTAATAGAAAAATGATGGTATATCGCGAGGCTTAAAGTTCAAGAAGATACGCATACCTCTTTAAAAGAATGGATATAAGGAAGATTGAAGATGCTTTCTTCATTGTTGAATAGTATGATATGGCTTGGTTGAGTCCAATTTTTGGCAATTCAGATATGAAACCAATCGGGTCCATCATGAACTGGTCAGACTCATCAAGATTTCCCTTCACTTCGCTATTACAGATTACCAAATAGATTTGTAACTAATAGATGTAGCAATATCAACTCATTATTTTATAAATGAGGTCTGAGGGCCTCATTGAAAGCAATCTCTCTATCTCAGGCGATAGAGGAAACATCCCACCCTCCCCAAACCAGTACCTTTTGCTATGAGTGAGCTTTACTGGGTACGTTAGTTTGTATCTTATTGATATAATATTAGTTCTGTAACAATATTTAACACACTAACGACTTGTAAAAAAAAAGGCAACTTGGATTTTAATAATCCAAACTATTACTCATTGGCCGATAATAATCCATACTATTGATTTGATAGGTAATAATCCTAGCTTTCATTTTTATTACCAACAACAGTCCAGTAGCATAATTATCATACATGCCACTCAATTTGTACTTATTGTAGCTCGATTTAGCTTGTATTTTTTTTCATTTCGTTCATAATCATTATTGTGAATAAAAAGCGAGTGGAAATCAAGCAGAAATTTTCAATAATTATGTTACTGGGATTGTTGTTGGTAATAACAATAAAATTGGATGTTACCGGCCAAATCGATAGTATGGATCATTATCGGCCAATGAGTAATAGTTTGTAATATTAAAATTCAATTTGCCAAAAAAATTTAACATTTTTTTAGACAGGTCCTTTTTGGTGAGACAACCTGCACAAAGGAGACCTGTTACCAACCCGACCCACTCAATATGAAATTTCATTCAATATTGTTGGTTATGTATACCTTGGTGAACAGTCCAAAAACGCATAGGAAGATTTTGATGCAAAGTTGAATGTAGGGAGTAGCATGGCATGGTGTCAAAATAGGATGCTTGACACATTCCCTTTACGGGCTTCTTTGCTAGATAATTCATCACATCCTCGGTTCCTCTTCTAGTTATTATTTTGATGCAATAAATAATTCAAAATTAATAAAAATATTATTTATATAGGAAACCGAAAACCTTTTCAAGAAAATATGATGACTTTCAAGTACCTGATGAACCATGCTCATGTAAATGGCCATGGGAAGGTTTGTTGCCACCACGAAAATAACCGCCGCTTGTAACTTCCAAGAGGCTTTAGTGTGAGTGTTTGTAGATTTCTTGATCTTTCTATTAGATGAATATTGTGGGCTTAACATGGCTAATGATAACCAGAGAAAGACAAAGCTATTGGAAGCACAGGGAGGACAAACCTGTTGATCATACTTGTAAGTTTTGAGATATAATTTATTCATCAAATCAAATTTAGCTAAAATGAAATGTGTCAAATCAACGGTTTAAAGTCAACCTGATGTATTTTCAATGCACAACCTCCTAAGTAGCTTAAACATTTAAAATTTTTTGTGCGGTACTATATTTTTCAGTAATTGTATTTAACGCATTAGTTGCTTTTGGTAGTTGACAAAAAGGGAGCATCAACCAAACCAATTGTACTTTTTTCAACAAGACCTGTTTTCACGATCGAACAAGCCACCTGACCCGCTATTTTTTCAACATCTATAAACAGTACTAAACATCATATTTGTGGGAATATAAGAAAAAACACTATAATTTGTAAGATTTGGATAAGATGGGATATGAATAACCATTACTTGTTCAAGATCACATATTCTACAAAATATTCAATTGTTTTGTCAAATTTGCTACAACAATGTGGGCTCAATCCTTTATAAGAGAAAACTAAGAGGTAGACATACCTGAACTCCTTGTGCCCTAATATGCTATAAAGCCCTAAAACCCACAAATCAGTCCTGAAAGCTTCCAGTGTTTAGTCTGAATGATGCCAACCACCATAAAGGGTAAAAAGGTAAATATCATGACTGTAAAACCCTGTGTGAAGTACCAGTGCCATGGATGAGTTCCATAATAGTCCTCCCAGAGGAAAGAAATTGAACTTCAAAAATTGAGAGCACTAAAACCCACGAACCGTACATCCAACGGTCCAGTAAGAATGTCAGTCCAAGCACAATTGACCTGGTAATAAAGCTAGAAACATAAGAAAAATAATGCATGCTATTAATCTTATAAATAGATGTGGCAATTTTAACCCTTTGCTTATAAATGCGTTGACTCGGGTTATGTTTTATCGCCTAATGGGTCAAACAAATAAAAAAAAAAAATTATCTCAAAAGGGAAATGAGTTGCAAGTCGCGTGAAGTTATTTTTATGCATTAAACCTCCTAAACATTATATTGAAAAAGAAAGTTCTAAACATATAGTGCTTGTAATCATACTTGACACACTAATTATCTATAACATAACGTCATCACTTTGTTTCGGGTCCACCTTACCTTACACGTTCCAACCTATGGTTTTGATTCAACCCATTACCCAACCCACCTGCCAGTTCATTTTATTACCCAACCCACCTGCCAGTTCATTTGACATGTCTACTTGTACACCATAGTGGAAATAAGGCATACCCAAAAGGCAAGACTTGAAGAAAAATGAATTTCAGTCTATCGCGAGACACAAAAAGCTCCATGAGACCGACATAAATCCATATTATAGCACTTGTGGGCCGAAGGGCACAAGCTAAAGCAGCAGTTACAAGGCCCAGGTTCTAGAAACTGGGTGGCCATGGCTCGAATTGACCCTCAAACATGGCCAGTATAGAGACTAACAACCGTAAGGACAGTCTCTAAGCTGTTAGATAAAGTGCGTGTGATACAGTAAAACATAAACCAGTTTGTTAACTGTGCAAAGAGCTGAAACAAATTAAGTACAACATAAAAGAAATATGCTATTTATATGAACTATATATATTTCCTTTACTATTGTTTAAAGACCGATATCAATATATTGTTAGGACAGTCGCACAGATGGAGTAGCGAGATGGGACGATTTGAATAAGCTGGGAACAAGTCAAAACAGGTAAATTTTAGTACGGTCAGAACAAGTTGGGTTGACGAAAAACACTTAGTGTTAATTTCTAAAAAAGTTTATAAATAATAAAACAATAAATAAGATTAAAAATAGTATTATTACAATGATGATAAACTATTTTCTGATAAAAGAAATTTAGGAGTAGAGGTGTACAAACTGATTTTTTTGCCAAACCAGTTCGGTTTTTAAAACGGACCGCTTTTTTTATATGTACAAACTGGTTTGGTTCAAATCAACCGGTTTTTCATCAGAATCCTCAAACTGCTCAAACCGGTTTGGACCAATTTGAAAACCGGTCTTTTAGAAAACTGATTTTTATACTAGTTTAACCGGTTTTTTTTAATTTGAAACCGGTTACAACCAGTTTTTGGTGCCGGGTTTCAAACCCGTATGCGAACCGCCGGTCAGTTTAGAAACCAGTTTGGCTCAAACCGTTTTTTTTTCAAACCGGTTTGGTTTTTTTTTCCAAACCTGGTTTTTTTGTACACCCCTATTTAGGAGTCTCTGGTTCAATCAAACATACGTTTTGGCCAGCTTTCAACCTGTTTGAACGTGGTTTTTTTTTCAGCTATATAATTAATTTACCATTTGATCGGCAAGAGATATGCATTAACCAAAATTGGCCTATTTATAAGTAAACTGCCAGGTCATGCCAGGGAGAAAACTAACATCAAAACAAAGAGCATGAAACAAAGGATACAGCCCATTGGGCAACATGGCCACCATACAGGACATGAGAGAGTTTGAACATGTAGAGATCACCAAACGCAGACAACATAGCTTGCAACAGTCTTGGAGCCTTAATCTGCAAAATAGAATTTTTTTAATAGTAATAGCACAAAATGAACGACAGAAGGATAGGAAATAAATTCTCCATCTTAATAGATAAGCACCTAAAATTAGAGGTTGCAGTTCCACCGCATTTACTAATGAATGTTTTAATGCACTTATGTGTTATCCCTGATGGGTCAAGCCGTTAAATTAATAAATAAATTAAAAAGTTAGCTTGAAGGGGAATGTGTCAAAATGGGTTGAAACTTGCCTAGAGGGTACTGTTAGCGCATATACCCTATTAAATAGCTTTAAGCTTTAAAAAATAATAAAGGGCAAAGAAGTGTGTGGGTCAATCCAACCTGACCCGGCCAGTACTAAAATATTTCTCTTTTGACCCATACCCAACTCTCCCAAACTACCCTTTTCCCATCTCTACTTACAACCTCAAGACAAGATCAACTCAGTAAGAACAAAGACAAGAAACTACCATAAAAGTGGAGTATCAAGATGTAAGATGGAAAGAACTTTATAGAGAACGGCAAATAACATTGGATGCAAATAGCTACGTATCCCTTTTGTCCACTCCCATGTTAAATGCCCATATCTGCCAGTTCTAAATTAAGTCAAACCCCCTGTATATACACTAATAACAATTATTCAACATATATGATGTCAAATAAACAGATAGATATACCCAAAGGTGATCCCGGTGTGCAACTTCGAGAGCTTGCCAATGCTCATCTGGGTTAAAATATGTTTGCACAAATAAAGAATTTGTCATTCTGAAGATTAACAAAGTATAAAGATTTTCTTGGATGATGGAAATTGACTAGCTCCTTGTTACTATCTTCTTGAAAAGATTTGTGATTTGATGCTCCATCTTCATGTGCTGATACAGAAACATTGGTTCTCTTTCTCATACTGAATAGATGACGCCAAAGTGTAAAACCAATTAGTTCATTAGTTGTAAGAGGCGTAACATAATTTCAGTTTCAGTACTTTCTAATATAGACTTGTTGTAGCCGCATAATATTTGTCTATCTTTGTCATAAAACTTGCATCAATGCCTAAGTTTTTGGCTTCGATAAACTGATCAATTTGAAGTTTCATCTTTTTAGGGAAAGAAAAGTATAAAGACATAAATGTGGGACTTTATATCATATAAATCACAAATGAAATTCCACAAGATCAAATCCAACACAATCCTAACATTTTGAAAACAAAATTTATCACAAATGACATACTACAAGTCCTGAATGAGTATATGTACTGTTTAACCTTTCAGGTGATAATGTGATATACGCTTTTAATGGAAGAAAATACCCTACATAATGTAATTTAATATTGAAATAATTTAAGATCTACGTGACGATTGTACAAAATGTGTTATGGAAATATATAATTAGGTATGCACAGTTGCTTCTGGTGGTGTTCATCCATTGCTATAGTCAAACAATAAGTCCCTAATAGAAGATATACACATGTATACATATAACCAATTCTTGATGAAACCATCAAACAATTATGTTTATATGAATGACATACATACAGTATATGCACATTATCCTCGTAAACAAGGAAAGCGAGACGCTTAATCAATCTAAAGAACATTAATCATACACTTATAAACCCCCTGATACTAAGAATCTCCAATCAAATCTAAGCTCTTACATGACATAATCCTAAGCATATACCGAGATGACACTTCCCACTACACAAATTTCAACGGATTGACGCTTCAACTTATGATTGATCACTTAATCCAATGTATTGTAGTAGGAAGTCAATGGCAGTGTGATTGCACCACAAACACAAATGCGAATTCAAAGCTGCAATGATTAATTCCAAATAAAAGGGTTCAAGTTTGGCCAGACATTGAACTCATTTTACCTGCTACACATTGGAATTCATAGCTGCAATGATTAAACTTTCTTTCTACTATCGATTTCACTAACTTGGTCAACTTGCACTCTCTCAGGGCTTTCATCGAACACCTAAAAGGCCCAAAATTTGGGCAACTTATAGACGAAAACTAAACAAAAGTTTCATCATTTTACATCAAACATTAAAATAATCACATACTGAAATCAAGAATCTTGTATCAAAATTCAGAACCATCAAAATCAATTACGATGTATGATTTCAAGAAGAAAGATTTAATATAAACCCATCAAAGAATCAAACGTCCAGTGAATAATTTATGTATCTCGAGAGATAAACCGATCTCCGACCCACCAGAGGAAAGAAGAGTGAAGATGCAGAGGAGAGCAAAGGGTCTTCTTGTATTATTTGTATCCGGTCGGATGGATGGGGTGACTCGTCAGAAAGGGTTGCTTCAGTGAACACACAGTAGCAGCTGACTATCAATTATCAGTCGCTAGAAGAACGGTTTTTTCCTGTTTCTCATAATCTCAGTTTTTCATAGTTCCCCCAAAGAAATATTTTTTCACTTTCTCATATTTAATTGATAAGTGCACTCGCATCTTTAATCGATAAGTAATGATGAATATTCTTTAGTCCGGAGACTTTTGGTTACCAGATCCGGGTGTGTTATTTCCGTCCAGGGAAAAAAACCACGCAATGCCACTTTTTTTATGGGTAATTTTTTCCGAAACAATTTCACGCCCTCTAACTAGGTATAATAATTATGTATGATTTAAGGTGATAGAGCAATTTTAATGGTTGTTTGTTTTTCATGAACATAAGGCAGTATTATTAATTCATCAAAAATTACAAATAAAAAAAGGTGCTAGAGAGAGGCGTCAATACATTACATTATCAAAACTAACTTACTCCATTTCTCCCGATCTAAGTTATTTAATTTTGCCCCGGCTCTTGACCCAAGGGAAACCCACTGGTTTTATCTCGTTGATATGCCTCTCAATAACACTTCCTTGTTGGAGAAGACAAGATTGTTTCAAGCCTTCCAAATCACCTAACATGAGATTAAAACCCCTTATTAGATCATTATTTTTTTGTTTATTGGCGTTGTAATGTCCGTGAAGATCCCTTAAATCCTTTCATGAGAAAGCATAAATCGGGGGGATTTCGCACATGAGCTCACGAGTTGCCCTATTGTTTTTTGCAATATAACATTTGGTAAGGAGATGAACCACTATTTCATTAACTTCACCACACAATCTGCAAGTTAACGTAATAAGTTTGACATGGAAATCATTTTTTTCACTCTCGTCAATCAAATATATTAACTTTAGAGGGTAACAATTAATGTAAGGTAATATCAGAAGATTATAAGGCTGATGCAACCAAAGAAGTCAAAACAACAAAGAGTCTTCCTGCATGCATGCATTGAAGGTACAAGGAAGAAGTTGTTGCGGAAGTTTTGCACTCTCCAACAGAAAATACTCTAAGTGTAAAATCTCCGAAGCCAAAGTCCAAAATCTTCCGAAGCCAAGATGAAGTCTTCCGAAGCTTCAGAGACAAGTCTTCCGAAGCCAATTTGCTGTGAAGACTAATTTCTTCTGAAGACAGCGAAAGATGCTTTCTCTGATCTACTTTACATAAAGCTGACACCCTTTCCGCTGCAACTCTGAAGACTCACCAACTTGTATGAGTTAGTGAAAAGTCCATGCTTTTGTAAACTATAGATTAAGGTCTTTATCTGTAACTTCCTATTTTTGTACCTATAAATCTTTTTGTATTAGAAAAGGATGTGAGCTATGGCATGTCATAGTCACTAGTGAAAAGACAATCTGTTTTTTGACTCTACATTGATCTTGTTGTCTAGATTAGTGTTTCCAACTGTCTTTCTAAGTATTGACGTTGTAGGATGTAGTATAAAGAGTCTCAGGTCCTTGTAATTTAGATATGCTTTGAAACACTTGTAATAGAACTTGAGAGCAATATACAACATCCTTGAAAACCATACTTGTTTGTTCTTGTTCTTAGTTCTGTCTCACTAATTACTTGTGTTCTTAGTATCATCATACTCAAACCCAGTTCCTCATTTGAACTGTTATGTGTTTTAAACCTCTCCTATTGTGAGACTGATTGTATTGACCACTCTTCACACGGTCCTGCAATTGGTATCAGAACTTTTAGGCTCTTGATTGTAAGATCTCCATCTTTAATCCTTTCACTCTCACAAAATACTTAACATATCAAATGGCAGCTATCACCAAGGCTGACATGGAAACTGGTACTATGACTAAGTCCCCACTGATCACTCTGAAGACTTTGACACTTGGTGTCAAAGAATGGAAGGCTTCATTAAGTCCCAAGACTCCAGGATGTGGGGGTTAGTAGTCTCTAGACCTCATGTACCATCCACCCCTTCAGCTGCTGCTAGTGGTGGTATGATACCCAAGGAAGTGGCCAACTATTCTGATGAAGACCGGAAGAAAATTAATACTGATCAGAAGGCCATGACCGCCCTCCAAACTGCTCTTCCAAACTCTATCTACAGAGGCTTCAAGAAGTGCAAGACTGCAAAGAAACTGTGGGATGCACTAAAGCTGATGTTATTGAATGCTTTCAGAAGAAATTTTGATCTCGGAAGAAATGAATGCTTTCGAAGTACTAAAGCATGCTGCAGTGAAAGCAAGATCTTCCGAAGGTCCAGTCTCCAAAAATTCAGAAGTTGTTGAAACTTCCGAGGTGTTGAAGGTCAAGTCCAATCTTCCAAAGATGGTGTGGAAGATGAAGAAAGACCTGGTGACTGAAAGTTCTTCATCAACAGCAACTAATGATCCTCAAAGCTTGAATATAGGATCTGTTACTGTTACATTGTCTTCAGATCACTTTAAAAAGCCCAAGACCATAAGGCTTGGGTTTCCAAGTGTAACTAACACTTTTTTTATGCAGGAACAGCTACAGACCAAGGGAAATATATGGATCATTAATAGTGGTTGTTCCAGCCACATGACTGGCAATGGTTCTTTGCTTCACAATTTTGAGAAAATTGTGTAGGACCAGGTGCGTTTGGAGGAGATGATGGTGGTTACATCACTGGAAGAGGCATGGTCACAAATGGTAAGCTTACCATTAAGAAGGTAAATTTTGTTAAGGAGCTTGGATACAATCTACTGAGTGTATCCTAATTTGTGATCAGAGACACAACATGCTCTTTACTGAGCATGAGTGCATTGTTCTCAAGCCTGGGGTGATCATTCCTCAAGGGCATATCCTGCTCAGAACCCCCAAGAAAGGAAATATATACAAGATGGACTTGCAGGAAACATCTCCCTCAGAAGAAGTTTTTTGCTTTCTATCCAAAGCAAATAGTGATGAGTCGTTCCTCTGGCATAAAAGAATGTACCATGTAAACTTTAAAAATATGAATAAATTAATTAAGAATGATTTGGTAACTAGAATGTCAAAGAAAGAGTTTACAAGTGATGATCATTGTGTTGCATGCCTGAAAGGGAAGCATTACAAAGTGTCTCACAAGCCAAAGAAAAAGAACTCTATCACTACTCCCCTACACTTATTACACATGGATCTCTTTGGCCCCACCAGTGTAATGAATCTAGGAAGGACCTCATACTGTTTAGTGATCACAGATGATTTCACAAGATTTACTTGGGTTTTTTTCCTTAGAACTAAGGATGAGACTCCTGAGATTTTGAAGAATTTCATTCTGAAGATTGAGAATCAATCTGATCATAAGGTCAAAACCATAAGATGTGATCAAGGAACAGAATTTAAGAACCAAATCCTTGATGGATTTTGTGACTAAAAGGGTATTACAAGATAGTAGAGTGCTCCCATAACTCCTCAGCAAAACGGTGTTGTTGAGAGGAGAAACAGGACACTTATTAAGGCTGCAAAAACCATATTGTCTGACTCTAAACTACCATCACCTTCTGGGCTGAGGCTGTTAACACAGCCTGCTGTGTGCAGAACAGAGTTTAGTAGTTAAGACTCATGGTAAAACTCCTTATGAGCTGTGGCACAAAAGGAGACCATTCATTGGTTTCCTCAGGTCATTGGATGTCCATGCAAAACTTGAATACCAAAGATCAGGTAGCCAAGTTTGCTGAGAAATCAGATGATGGACATTTTATTGGATACGCTTCTCAAGCTAAGGCTTATAGAGTATACAATCTCAGAACTAGAGTAGTTGAGGAGTCAGCCAATATGACCTTCAATGAGCACACTCCCAGTGTTTTAGGATCTACAGGTAACATATCAACAGAAGATCCTGACCCAAGATTTGAGCTGAAAAGACCAAGCAGGAATACTACTTCAGCTCCAGTGGTAACTAACCCTGTAAATAAAGATCCTATCAGCACAAACATGACAAATTCAGCTGATACATCTGAGATGCCTTCAAATTCCAGCTTAGAGGCTCAAAACTCGGGTGAAGGAGCTTCAAATGTAGGAGGAAATGGAGGTGGTGACAGTGATCAAGAATTTCTTGATGCTGATAACCACTCCATAGAAGACAACATCAATGATGTCACATACTCATTGGATCAAGTCTCACTTGATAAGTGTGTTGATGTGGTGGGTGATACTCCATTGCCAAATTTAAATTTCTCTAATTTGGATCTCTCTAATCAACTTGCTGTGATCCCTCAACTAAGGACCCACAAGTCACACCCCACCACAATCATAATTGGAAATGTTGATACAGGGGTGAGAACAAGAGGACAAACCCATGACAAAAATGTTTGTCTACACTTTTGCTTCTTGTCTCAAGTAGAGCCAAAGAAAGTTGATGTGGCTTTGAAAGATGAAAGCTGGGTTGAAGCAATGCAAGAGGAGCTGCTTCAATTCAAAAGATAAAAGGTTTGGAACCTATGTCCTCTTCCTTATAGGAAGAATACCATAGGAACCAAGTGGGTTTTCGAAACAAGAAAGATGATAGAGGACTTGTCATCAAGAATAAGGCAAGACTAGTTGTTCAAGGGTACACACAAGAAGAGAGAATTGATTACACAGATGTTTTTGCTCCTGTGGTAAGACTTAAAGTTGTAAGAATATTCCTGGCTTTTGCTGCATCCAAGAATTTCAAGGTCTACCAACTTGATGTCAAGTGTGCTTTTGTTGTATGGGTGATTGATGAAGAGGTGTATGTCAAACAACCACCTAGCTTTATAGACCTGGATCATCCTGATTATGTCTGCAATCTTGATAAAGCTCTTTATGGACTGCACCAAGCTCCAAGAAAGTGGTATGAGACACTATCTCAGTATCCCTGTCAATATGGTTACAAGAGGGGTACTATAGATGGAACTCTCTTCATCAAAGGAACAGGGAATGACTTAATGCTGGTTTAAGTATATGTGGATGATATTATCTTTGGGTCAACTAATCCAAGCTCTGTAAAGACTTTAAGAGGCTGATGAAGAATAGATTTGAAATGAGTGCCATGGGGGAACTCAATTTCTTTCTGGGAATTCAAGTGAAGCAAGTTGATAATGGCATCTTCATAAGTCAGTCAAAGTATGTACAAGACATACTTACAAGATTCAACATGACTAATTGTAAGGTTGCTAAGACACCCATAGCCAAAAACCACTCCCTTGGACCTGATCTTGAGGGAGTATATGGATGAACATCTTTACAGGGCTATGATTGGGTCTCTTATGTACCTCATAGCCAGCAGGCCTGATATCATGTTTGTAACATGCATCTGTGCAAGATATCAAGCAAACCCCAAGATGTCACACTGGTTGCTGTCAAGAGGATTCTTAGATATCTCAAAGGTGCTCCAAGCTTGGCCTTTGGTATCCAAAGAATTCTGACTTCAATCTGTATGCTTATATAGATAGTGACTATGGTGGTTGTAACATGACTGCAAAGTCTACATCAGGGGGATGTCAATTCCTTGGTGGAAGGGTTGTCTCATGGCAATGCAAGAAACAATCCTGTGTCTCTGTATCAACTGTTGAAGCTGAATACATTGCTGCTGCAAGCTGCTGTGCTCAAGTGCTTTGGATTCTGAATCAGATGATGGACTATGGATTCAACTTTAAAGAGACTCCCATCCATATGACAACAACAGTTATCTCTATTACAGAGAATCCTATGTAGCACTCCAGGACCAAACACATCAACATCAGGTTTATTTGATTAGAGATAACTTTGAGAAGGGATTAATCAAACTCGTCAAAGTTAACACAAATGAACAATATGCTGATCTGTTCACTAAAGCCTTTGATGAACAGAGATTCAAATATCTTGTATCAGCTATTGGGATGATTAACTTTGAGTAGATTTTCTAAATCAACCTTATTTCTAAAACTTGTGTGTCCTAAGTTGTCTATTATCACCTTCATAAGCCCAGTTTATTTTGGAAGAAATTTTTTTTAATGATATTCCTTAGATTTTTGAAATATTTAAAAACATGTTTTCCTTCGAAAGAATCCAAGTTGCCTTCGGAAAAAAATTATGTCTTCAAATCAAATAACTACTTATAAGAAATATACCTTCAGAAGAAATTCTGAGAATATCTTCTGAAGCTTAAATATGCTTTTAAGTACTTGCATGTATTTGAAGGACAAATATCTTTCAAAGAAATTAAGTCTCGGAAGATTTATTCTCTTTAGAATAAAACTCCCAAGCCTTAATATCTTCTGAAACCACATATGTGTCGGAAGAAAAATTCTCTAAGTATTTTTCTTCTGAAGCCAAATTTTCACAACTCTTAAGAATATCTTCGAAGCCAAATTGGCCTCGGAAGCTTTTTCTCAAAACTTCCGAAGCAAAATTATCTTTGGAAGATTTTCAACTTCCAGAAAACTATCTTTTTGGG
Organism: Flaveria sonorensis; assembly: GCA_025506505.1. NCBI lineage: Eukaryota > Viridiplantae > Streptophyta > Magnoliopsida > Asterales > Asteraceae > Flaveria > Flaveria sonorensis. Next base: position 37,179,150 of record CM046426.1, on the reverse strand, counting down.
CACTTTTTCAGAGCTGGGACTGACATCCGGATTTCAAAGTTTATCCTTTTGTTTTAACTTTGTCTCAAATCCATTTCATATATATTCTCACAATGGTTTCCCCTCTTCTCACTCTCCTCTTCATCTGCAATTCTCTAACCTAATTTCACCCACAAACCGCCTTCGTTCTTATCTTCCATCATCACAAAGCTACTTCAAATGGCCAATCTTGACCGTAGAAACCAACCTTATTTTTCCATGCATCTTCACAGGCAGCATAATCAAGTTGCTCTGTTAGACTCTGAGAAAGATCCAGGTTTCTCAAAGGTTTGTGTTACCTTTCTTTGTCCAACTACTTCACCTCCTCACCATTGATCCTCCTCTCTATGAGGATCACTTGTTGGATTTTGGCGGACCTGCGAAGAGGTCACCATGGACGGGGAGAAGGCATTGTCTGCCACAGTGTAGGGGAGGACAATCTTCATCACTTCGGCCATCATAAACACACATCTTTAGCTGGATGATGTAGAAGGTGACTTGTCTTTCCCCAAAGTTGCAGTCAACCACTCCTTTGCGCAGATGGGCTATGAGGGTGACTTCTCAGTCAAAACCTTCAGGAAGGGGAAGGTCTCATCTAAATGGAAGTACCTCCTCCATGTTGTCATACACAGCTAGTCCAACAAGCATAGAGGATGGGACCAGATTCCAGAAGACCTCTCCTTCATAGTCCATGGAATTGTTTAGGGGGTCAAGTTCAGGTATTCTCAATTTGTATATACCAATTTGCTTGCTAACTTGAACTCCCTAGAGTATTACATGTTCCCTTGATATGTACAGCACATTCTCAACTGTGAACTGGGCACACAGTTGAGGGGAATGGGTAATATTCTAAAACTGGGACAGATGAAGCCCGACATCTTTAAAATAATGAGGAAGCCAACTGTTGGCTTCTCTAGGGTAGACACAGCCCTAGTCCCAAAAATGTTTGAGCTCATTACTCAAGGTGACAACCTAGCAGCACCAGCTAGTGTTAAACCCACACCTTCCACCTCCCAACCACAAATACTACCCACAATAACCATCACCTACTAGAGAAAAACCAAATAAAACCCTGCACATTCTATTCAGCTTGTGTAGGCCCCCATATTACAACCGTGCAGGAGGAAGTGGACACTTGAGCTCCCACTTCCCCTGAGGAGCAAACCACTCCCATCTCTTAAATGATCAGTGCTGAGGTTCCTCATGCTCAGCCTGATGAGCTCACAACCCAACCAGCCTTAAGCCTTCACTCATAGTCTCAACACTCTAGTGAACAACCTTTCGGGGACAGTTACCATCCCCATCCACTGGATCTTAACCAACTAATTCCCAGCCTTGACTTTTATGATGATGAAGACATGGGCTTCAGTGAGTACCATGAGTCTCTCTTCTCCACCCCTACTCAAAGAGAGATGAGTACTCCTGTCTTACCCATGTCTAGCCCACATCATCCACCCCCCACTGAGGTGGATCTTCCTGAACCTGTTTAGGAGATCCATATGGAAAAGGCTCTCATTTTAGAAAGTGATTACATCAGTCAGACCTCGAGCATGGCAGCCCAGCCTCTTGACACTTCTCTTGAAGTTGTTATGATGCAGGGGAAATCCAGCCGCCAAGAACACTATGCTGGTAATGAGGAAGAAGACATTAGTCCTATTCTTTCACACCCCCCTATGATTCTTCTGATGAAGATGAGGGGAGTCTGAAACTAAAGGTGCACACATTGAATAAAACTTGCACCTATTTACTCTCCAAGATTAGTCACCTGGAATCTCAAGTGACTATCTTACAAAGAGGGTCAATAACCAGCAACTAGAGATCACCGATATCAAGGGCAAGCTAGCTGAGAGCCCACAAAGAACAACTCAACCAGGTCCACAAGAACCTGTGAATGTGATAGACTCAACCCCCAGCTCAGTTATGCAAGAAAGTGATGCTACCAAAAAAGGGGGAGAAAGTCAGAACAGTCATAGAACCTGGGAGTTCTTCTCAAAGTATGGACTTAGAGGATTCACCACCCTCACTTGCAATAGTCTATACTCAGCAACCTCCTCAAGTCCACATTGATGTGGACTCACTTATATACTGCCTATTTGAGGAGGGTATACCCAGAGCCATGTCTACCCTATCTTTTCACTCTGAGAACCCAATCTTGGGATGGAGGTATGACACAAAAAGAAGGGCTCTTGGCATCTCTAGAGGTCAGGGTCAACTAGAGATCTTCAATTTTATAAACTTGAGTTTCTATGAGTGCATCCATCTGGTTGATCTCCCACTTGTCAACCCAAGCCAAAATAGACAAGTGAGAGATTAGCAGATTGGATTCAAGGAAGGGTGCTTAAAGAGTTCAAGATGATATCAAAATTATATAGACAGAGGCTAGCAGGTGAGGTTTTGGTCAACTAGATGTTGAGATGGACCCTGATATTAGCTTCGAAGGGAAAGCCTTGACTGAAGGCCCAAAGTTGAGCTTGTGAACCTTGAGATAGGATCTCCTTCAGCACCCAGTACCCTCAGTGAGGTACCAGCTGGTGAAGGTGCTTCACATCCTCTCTTTAGCCAGAGCTTGACTGCTGAACCAAGCAATGAATGCCAAAGCTCTCTCCACCCTGAGTCACCAAGGCCTGTGCGTGACAAAGGGAAGAGGAAAATAACCTCTGAGGAGTTAGAGGAAGAGAAGAGAGTTTAGGAGTGTCCTCAGGCTTCATGCAAGATGCTATCCAGGCTGCCCCCAAACCAAACACTCAAGATGATGAGTTGAGGGCAGCCAGGCTAAACTACCTGGGGACCAGGAACTATAATGTTGATGAACTCATATCTCTCCCCTTAGAAGAGTTGAATGAGCTGGCTGATACTGAGTTATCAAATAAGAGGAGGGAGGCAGAGGATATAACATTGCTCATCAAAATTAAGGAAGAAAGGAGACTGAAAAGGATCTACAAACATGCTCCTATCCTCTCCCCAGTTCAAGAGAGTCCTAAGACAAAGACTGTGGCAGCTGCATAACCTCATGTAGATAGGGAAGCTGAAAGAATGAATATGATCAACTACCTGACTACCACAGGACTCTATCAGGCAGCTACACTTCTTCCCTTATCCTTTGAGTATATTGAGTTTGAGTATCTAAAGCAGCTGGAGGAACAAGCTACAAAAGAATGAAAAGCTGCAGAAAGAAAGTTAAGGGAAGAAGCTGCAAGGTCAAGGGCCATCATCCACAAAAGCCAAAAGAAGTCTGAAGATAGATAAAGGATGATGAGCTTCTTAAGCTGTATGGATTCTTCAGAAGGAGGCTTGGTCCTATGTCTCTATCCACCATAGATGAGCATATAAGTTGATCAAGCAGAAGATCAAAAAGGGAGAGCTTGTAGACTTGCATTCTCTACCAAGTCCAGCTCAACCTGAAGTTGAGGTGAAGGTTGAACCCCCTGAGACAACACACCCTGATCCTAGAGCTGCATCTCAGCCAACTTCATCTTCTGATCCGCAGCAGGTTCTCCTCTCTCTCTATCTGAAACTATGAGAGAAGAGATCCCAACTGAGAGGGACACAATAGAACAATCTGGTGCTGAAGACCAGTCCTCTTAGTTGAAAACTTCAAGGAGGAGGAAAAGAATGGCCAGGAAAGTGTTTCAAAGAAGAAGAAAACCAAGGCATCCACTTTCACACCTCAGGATGAGTCAGAGCATCCTGAGAAAGTGCATGAAAAGGCTGCTCAACCAACTTCTATTCAAGTAGAGCCTCTTGCCATTGGAAGACCCATCTTGTTGGAGTTTTGCTGCTAATCCGGACAGATGGTATGTTATAAGAGATCAAGGAGGTCAAGATGTCTACTTCTGGCAAGACATGCTTGATCTTCCTCTACATGATCTCTATGACATGAGAAGATACTATGAAAGTCTGAAGGATCCTAACCATATGATGAAGATAGGCATGATCTTGATCCTAATGAGGATTGTTAACATCTGAAGAACTTCTTTTTATGGTAGCATCAGCCTAGGGGGAGTTTATAAGGTAATATCAGAAGATTATAAGGTTGATACAACCAAAGAAGCCAAAACAACCAAGAGTCTTCCTGCATGCATGCAATGAAGGTACAAGGAAGAAGTTGTTGCGGAAGTTTTACACTCTTTAACAGAAAATACTCTAAGTTTAAAATCTTCTGAAGTCAAAGTCCAAAATCTTTCGAAGCCAAAGATGAAGTCTTCTGAAGCTTCAGAGACAAAGTCTTCCAAAGCCAATTTGCTGTGAAGACTGATTTCTTTCTAAGACAGAGAAAATATGCTTTCTCTGATCTACTTTACATAAAACTGACACCCTTTCCGCTGCAACTCTGAAGACTCACCAACTTGTATGTAAACTGTAGATTAAGGTCTTCGTCTGTAACTTTCTACTTTGTACCTGTAAACCTTTTTGTATTAGAAAAGGATGTGAGCTATGGCATGTCATAGTTACTAGTCAAAAGGCAATCTGCCTTTTGACTCTACATTGATCTTGTTGTCTAGATTAGTGTTTCCTACTGTCTTTCTAAGTATTGATGGTTGTAGGATGTAGTATAAAGTGTCTCAGGTCCTTGTAATTTAGATATTCTTTGAAAACACTTATAATAGAACTTGAGAGCAATATACAGCATCCTTGAAAACCATACTTGTTTGTTCTTGTTCTTAGTTCTGTCTCACTAATTACTTGTGTTCTTAGTATCATCATACTCAAACCCAGTTCCCTATTTGAACTGTTAAGTGTTCTAAACATCTCCTCATTGTGAGACTGATTGTATTGACCACCCTTCACATGGTCCTGCAATTAATTAAAGGCCCAAGAGCTTGGGGATTGAAGCTGTTTGTTTAGATGAAACTTGATGGACTTTGTTGAGAAAAATCAAAAAGGGTCATAAACTCATTGCCATGTATCATGCGAATCCTTTAGGGTGGTGTTACGGAGTAAACTTAAGTACCACTAAAACTGATTGACCTCATCTTGTGTAAGAAGATTACCAGACCAATCCGATGACCAAGTCAGTGATGACCAATGACTACTACACCGATCAACAAGGCATGATTATGATGATTCCAATGGTACAAGGCTAATAATGCTACTCTTATATTTCGGAGCCATATATCGATCCAAAACCTTATTTTCCTTCTATCACCAAGATTCCCTTGTAGCATATTTTAATGCTAAAAGTTGGAGATAGTAATAGGTTATCAACCTTTGAGATGTTGGACTGGGTACTCGATAACTTCCTATTCACAGGAATGAGGAGGTGTTTCTTGTTGGGTGTGGTAGGCTGAAATAACTTGTCTATATGGGTTATTTTCTTCTTTCATGTATCTTCATAATTATTTTGCTAGGAGCACCATATTTTTACTTTTAGCGACCCAATCTGTAGCCCTCCCAACTTATTTGGGGCTATGACATGGTCCTATAAAACCCAACCCCTAATGATATCTCCTTCTCGGTGCTTCTATGATAAGGATTAAACTGAATAAACAAGAAGAAGCTAGAGAATAGGAGGAGATATGAACTCAAAATTCTGGATATCCCCAGGTTGTTACGTTTCATTCAAATATATAACCAAATAAGTGTCAACACAAAACCAATAGAAATCATAAATAACATACTATCCCCTAGCTTATTAAACGCACACCAAACTAAATTATTAAATAAAAGATATGTAACAATACTCCCTCCTTAACCAACTTGTTCCTTAAAAAGTGATTCAAGGAACCTTGTCTTTATCCTCCCCAACAAACCTCTTCATTGTTTGTTTTTCATCCTCTACCACTTCAAGTATGTAAAGTTGTTTTCTCTTACACATTTGCCCCGGAACAAACCTTCTGGTGCACCAAAAACACTCCTCATTTGCCCTTTTTAACTCGAGTTCATCACCCGTCAAGCACCTCGAGAAAAGATTTCCCTCTTTAGAAGCCGAAGGCTCAGTGGCACCGGTTATTGGACTTTGTAGCAAAGGTAGTTTTGAAGCGTTTACGAGAGGAGTAATTTTTGATGACTTGTTCCCTTATTTAGAACTACTCGTGGGGGTTTTACCCCATTAAGTTATTGTTATTGATATCTTGTATCTGTGCCAACCCATATATACCTTGTGTAGGGTATGAGGCTTAAACTTTTTTACCAGTCCTCGGACCTCTTGTTTAAGGCCTTTAAGATATAAACTCACGGCTTGAGTTTCACAAAGATTTACCTTGTTCAACAAAGCATCGAATGAAGTGTGTAGTCATGTAGAGAATCATTATGAGTCAAGGATGCGATTTCTTCCAACAGATCTGCAAGCATGGTGTTGGAAAACCAACTTGAGATAGCCCTAACATAATCTTCCCATGGGATTTCAACTACAGTAGCGCCACGACTCTTCATGAACGATCAGTGTTTGAATGGCATCCCCTTCAAGGTGGATGACAGCATACCAAAGTTTCATGTATCTAGAGTCTCATCGATTGTAAAAAAATGCTCCTAATAATAGTTACACCCTATGTCTTCCCTATTGAACTTGGGATAGTCACTCTCCCAATCTTCATCTGCCTAGTGCTTGAACCATTAACGTTCTTGCTGGAATAGAATAGGTTGGATCTGCTCTTGGTCATAGCCTTCAAGATCTATTCTTGTTACATCATTAATTGTTCGTGTTGCGTCATCATAGCTGATAGAGTTGCCTGGAGATCGGAAATGGCCTTGTCATGGTCCTTGATTGCATTGTCAACATCTTGATTATGTGTGTTCGTCATGATAACTTTTTGAATCTGAGAGAGATTGCCTGGAAAAGCTCTGATACCTTTGTTAGGGATTAAATCGAATAAACAAGAAGAAGCTAAAGATTAGGAGGATATATGAACTCAAATTTTTGGATATTCCCAGGTTGTTACGTTACATTCAAATATAAACCAAATAAGTTGCAACACACTACCAATAGAAATTATAAATAACATACTACCCCTTAGCTTATTAAAACACATATCAAACTATATTATTAAATAAAAAATACGTAACATTCTAGTATGTCAATTACCTAGATGGGATCTTTATAGAGGGAGACATTATAGTTGGTAGGATATGAAGAACTGATTTAATAAGGGTGAGACAACCTCCAAAAGACAAAGTTGAAGCTTTCTAGCTTGACTGTTTGCTCTTGAAGGTCTCGATAATAGGTAGCCAATTCTTCATCAGGTTCATATTTTCACCTACTTACGAGCTATGATAAACAAAGGGTAGGCTTCCAATGTTGCAGTTTAATAAGCAAGCCATCTGCTCTAACTCATGTTAGTTAACACCAATGCTAAAAATTTTGATTTTTGGTAATTGATTTTTAGCCCTGAAACTAAGTAAAAACAATACACAAGTCTAGAGATATTAATCATATTTATCATCGACCACTCCCGATAAAAGATTACATCTACATATAAAAGGTGTGATAGTACATGCTCATATATAGAGTTGCAAACCACTATGAATACCCATGGAAATAGCTTTAGTTATAATTCCAGTTAGGGCCTCCATGACAAGTATAAAGTTATATGGGAAAAAAGGTTTCATTGATAGAGGCCTCGAGACTATTGGAGCTTGCTTGTTGGTGAACCATTGATTAGTATCGAGGACTTGGAGAATGATGATACGCGTTGCATCCATCCCATTCACTGTTCTGGGAAATTCATTTGATAATGGCATCGATGAAGTTCCAATTCAATGAGTCAAATACTTTTACCAAATCGACTTTAAAAAACAAGACCTTTGGACTTAGTCTTTCCAACTATGTTAAGGTTTTTTTAAGGATCAAGGGACAATCAAGAATATTCCTATAAGCAATGAAGGCAGATTGATACATAGACCATCAAACCAATGGTCGGTGTTATGCAGTTGGCTAAGACCTTTGTAAAACACCTTTCAGTTAATGCAACCAATCAAGGACATTATGTAATGGTCTTGTGATGAGATTGGCTTCTCATGTTTACGGATCAAAGCAATGAAACAGTTTAGAGTGCACACAAGAGGGAACATATCTTGCTCTTCAATTTTCTGGACTTTAAGATGGGTGATCGAGGCGGATTGATGGAGATAATTGGAATTGATGTCATCCTATAAGGATTTGAGCTAAATAAGATCATTATAACAATTCGTTTGCCTGGTGAAACAAGTTTGTGTGCAAATGCAAACTGATAAGTCAAAATGGTTACTTTTGGGAGTTTCTATGTTTCAAGTAAAAGAGGTGTAGAATGTTAGTGTTTATCAAAATTTTCCAGTTGATAAATATCTAATCTGGTGCATTTAATTTATTCCTAAAAAAGTTATGATTCATGCTAGGAGGTTTTATACCAGCATCTGCCTACTAGAATCAATATGGTGAATAAAGGTCTAGATGTTCCTTATTCTTCATATCCTGTGTAGTTTAAATTTGAAGGATAGATGGATATGTGTTTGATTATGAGTTCTGTGACTTTGATTGGTAAGTGGTTGGATCTAATTTTCGGAGGCGGATTACTACCAATGGCCATATAGTTTTGTTAGAAAATATGAGGATGAATTCGTCTAAGAAGAGGATTGTTGATGCAGTTATAATGGTTGCTTAGTTTTATAGCGGTCTAGAAAAGCTACGGCATTCCAAAATAAGAAGATGATAGAGGAGATGATTTTGGATTCTATTGCTAATTATTTTTTTATGTCATGCTAAGAGAAACAGGAAGTATAAACTAAGTAGGGTGAGTGGTCATTAAACCGTTGCTTATGATGTAGTTTTTCTGTCATTTTTAATTATTAATTTTGTATGCTCACGAAATACTTTAATGTGAAAGTGATATTATACGTTATTCAGAAAACCATTCAATCATACAAAATCAAACACTAACTTAGTTTGCCTTGATGTATATATACAACTTTGAGAATCTTCGACGTTCACGAGCTAGTAGGATTTCAACGTCTCATATTAAATGTGTACAGTAAATAATTGTTGCTTCAATGAATGGTTAACATAGTTGTCCACACATGTGTAGCGTTAGTATGTCAACCTCCAAATGGTAGGGTACCATTATCAATATGTTTTGTATTTCTCGACTCTATGTTGGTTTCTAAACCATTTATTACATGTACAAAGTACTATAACATTGACATTTCCATTTTGTGAGATGACAAAGCTTTATCATGGTACCTAAATGATTGATTATAATATAACACTATATTTTCAAGCCATCAAAAATAATAGTTCAAGGATCATGTTTTAGCTTTCAACAAGTAATTTTATGTGTATCATTTTATATGTTCTTAAGAAAATTGAAAATATGTAATTACTAGGGTACGGGTGTTCATAAAGGAAGATCTGAGCAAACGTCTTGTCATTCAAAGATTAATGTCTAGTCAAAGTAAAAATTAAAAAGTATTGGGATTCATACCCTAGTTTAAGATTTTTGATACAAAGCAGAAATGTGTGTGGATCGCCCACAAGGAATCCAAATGCAAACTTGAAAAACAAATGAAAAAAACCCCTTAGGGGTTAGATACCAAGTTGTAATTTCACGAGACAATGATCAGATTGCTATTTCAAAAACACGAGATAACCAAAACAAGAAACCCAAACCTATTTATGTATCTGATTCAAGTCTTTGTCAAAGAGATAGGAGAAAAATTACATGTTATATATAGTACTCCTCAGGGGTACTTGGAGAAAAATTACATGTTATATATATGTACTCCTCAGGGTGTACTTTTGTGTGCAATTTGTTTTGATTTTTTTGTGATTATACATATCACCGCTCCAAAAGAACAATTAATTTATTTTATAATTTTTTTGTGATTATACATATACTTAATACAATTTTTCTAAACGTTTCAAATAAAAAAAAAATAGCCACATTCACCTAAAATTACAAAATTTTTTAACAAATCAAAATAAATCCTGTATTCAAATATTCTACCATTATTTACAAATCCAGAATCAAAATTACAGATATTTATCAAATTAAATTGTCTAAAAAATGCCACTATTCAAATTCAATCAATTGTCCAAATACCGATACTTATCAATACAAAATAATGCATATAAAATAAAAAATTGTAAGTTTAAGAACTTTAACATGATAAAAAACCATACACTAAATCTAGTTTTCGCTTTCAAATACCTTTCTAATACCTTTCTGAAAAACACTGGTATTATGCTTAAAATTAAGTCATCAATCTCCTTTTGTGTAGCCAATCTCTTATCATTTTTTCAAATATAACAAAAACATATATTAAAAGTTAGATTTCATTTTTAATGTAATATTCAAATTTATATTGATAGATATAAACTACTTATACGGTTGTGAAAATATTCCTGAAGCGAGAAGACAAACTTAAACATATTTTTTTGACATAATGTAGTCACATTCCCATCCATTTTTTTGTTGTTTACTCTACGTTAAAGTTAACAAACAGTCATTTAAAATTTAAGAAACTAAATTAAGTAATTCATAAAGAACATATCTCGACCATTATCTACGTGAATTTATTTCAGCAAAAACTTCTTCAATTACGTTCAAGTGAAGATAACTTTTGTTTTTGTTCTTTTGACCTTTTAAAGAGTTTAAAATATATACTTTTTTTGTCTGAAGAGAGAAATAATAAATAGCATCCAATGTTTTGTAAAAAAATAAAGTTATAGTATAATTAAGTAAAATGGTAGTAATATAATAAAAAAAAGTTAATTGAAATAGACAGAAAGAAGTATATTTTACTTAGCTAAATAAGGTACAAGAAAATTTTTTTTTCTATGATGATTATATACACTAAAGATGTGGCTTTTAACTTCTTCAGATTGATCTTTGCACATATTACAGGTAATTGAATTTACGATAAAGAAAACACATCGGTTGGCTTTAAATATAAAAATATACATACACACATAATTACAATCACATACTATACTATATACATACATAAATATATTATATGCTATTAATGAATAAACACATAATATATATACATACATAAATACATTCTACTCAATAATAGATGAATAAACACATATACATACACACGTATACAAACCATTATATACATTCAATCAATAAAATACGTATAAATACAAATCTTTAATAATAAAGTTGAAAAGCTAGAATTACTAACTGTATTTAATGAAGATTTTGAAGAAGATGTTGAATATGAAAATGAAGATGTATGATTTATGAAGATAATTTGAATCACTAAACATAAAACATCAAATGCAATCAATCATTCATAACTTAACATTAATAACTTGACATCTTTAAATATAAATGAATAAAAGAGGCTAAAAATTCTAAACCTTTAAAATTTTCTTCAAAATAGAGCTTGATGAAGACATTTATAGAATCAAAACAGTTAAAGATTGAGAGAAAGTTGAAGATGATAAAGAATTAAGAATTAGAAAAACAAAGTATCTAAAAAACCAATATTTTCAGGATCTAACAAATCACTAAACAAAAATGCATTGTTTGAAACCCCTTAAAAAAATAAAACAAAAATGCATTCGTTGATTAAACTTTTTCCAGAATGGTCATGAAAATTCATCCTATAGGTCCCATGGTCATCAATAATCCATTCAATCCTAGGCATTGATTTTGGCCATTTTAATGTAAGGCCCCGTTTCCGGGAAACCCCACAGCTGGTCATTCATAGCACTTTACATATTTAAAATATATGAAAGTAAGAAATCATGGCAGCGGAATAGTTAAACAAAACCATTTCATGCATTAATAATATATTTTGCCAAGAAATACATCGTTGTTACTAGTTTCAAAAGAACATTTAGTTGTATTACAAGACAAAAATATTATTTTTGCATAACATGGATGTCGATCTTTATTTGCCAAGTAGCTTCAACCTCGTGCCATCCCCAGCAATATCATTACCTGCCAACTGAGATGCATATAAAAAAAGTCAGCATTGCTGAGTGAATTCTAGTTTTGATGATATAAAAAATATACATTTTGTAAGCTTTACTTGGTGTTCATCCATCATTATACATAATCATTTGTTAAGAGATTTATTATCTTTTTTCTTTCATTATCTTTCTTTCATTATCTTTTTTTTCATTAACTAGGATTGCACAAAGTAAAAGCCTACATTGTTGGTTGGCAACAAATGTCGAACCCCTGTCCGTACATATTCATAAGTGGTAGCTAACCCTTGACAGTTGACGCACAGTATTAGGCACGGAGCCTGCTCATGAATACAGGTCCCATTTATTTATTGGTCAATCATAACGATTAGACCCCAGATGTGCATCCTTTGGGCTAAAACAACCGCACATCAGTTGAGCAAACAACACCCAGGGTCGTGAACCTTCATTTGTTTTGCTTGCAAGGCTTTTCATAAGGGCCCGGGGGTAACATTCATTAAGTTCCACTGTCATTCATTTATTTCTTTGTGATCACTTGTTTATGAATAATACTTTTACGGTGTCCGGTCATTAAAATCACATAACATGAAATATTCATAATCATAACAGTAACCCATAAGCAAATAAAGCATTAGAAACATTAAACAAATATAATCTCCTATTAAAACATAAGTACCAGTCACTTAATTTCTATTCCCAAAATTTCAGAATAAACCTAAGTGTTCACAGCTTATGAATAAGGTATACAGCGAATCACTTAAGTACTAAGTGTCCACAGCGGACAGCAAAAGTCCATAGCGGACAGCCAAAGTCCACAGCGGATGACTAAAGTCCACAGCGCATGAATAAAACACTTAAGTGTCCACAGCGGACAGTCGACGTCCTCAGCGGATAACTAAGGAATACTAAGGCATTACAACGGATGACTAAGTTTCACTGCGGATGAGTTAAGCACTTAAGTGTCCACAGCAGACGTGCATGGATACCTTAAGTGTCCACAGTGGACAAACAAACTCCACAGCGGACGACATGAATACCTTAAGTGTCCACAGCGGACAAACAAAGTCCACAACGGACGGCATGAATAATCCTCCTAAGTGTCCACAGCGTACATTCTAACAATGCTCAAGTGTCTACAGCGAACAGTTAGTGTCCACAGCGGACAACATGAATAATCCTCCCAAGTGTCCACAGCGGACAGTCATCCAAATACTTATGTTCTGCTTATGCAAATTCTAGTTCCATACAACACTTCTAATCGCATACTTAGCATAGATCTATCAGATTCATACACAAGAACGTAACAAACAGCCATTTAACATCATAAAATCTGATAAAAACATTTACCTCTCGAAAACAGCCATATTTTTTTGTAAAAACTCAGTTTGGTTCTTGAAACATCAGTTTAATATACATATCATCCCCAAACAAGTAGAAAATATGTAAAAAAGGGGATCTAGAACTCACCTTAACCAGCTTTTGAGTGAACCACAATAAACCCGAGAGCAACCTAGAGTTCTATCACCTAAATACATGAAAACAAGCAACTAAACACATGAAAACAAGCAACTAAACACATAGAAATCAGTCCAGAAGCTTAAACCCGCCTAAAACCAAGAAGAAAACACCTTCAAATCTTACCTTCTTCAAGAACTTTCCATTTTCTCACTCTAGAACCGATGGGAGCTTCTCTCTCTCTCTCTGGCAGAAAGTTTTGAGCGTGGGATAGGAAGTATGGGCGGCCATATTTCTTTTTAAACCCCATTATGGGTCGGTATGGCCCTTGCACACTTTTAACCCTTGCTTTTTAAAATAAATCTTGTTTGCTCCTTTACTTTTCTTTTCTTTTCCTTTTGAAGTTTTCGGGTGTTACAAGTCCACCCCTCTTATATAGGTTTCGTCCCCGAAACCTGTCACTCGTCGAACAGCTGCGGATAATGCTGTCTCATCTCTTTCTTGGTCTCCCATGTAGACTCAGACCCCTTCCTGTGTCTCCACTGTAGTCGCACAAGTGGAACAACTTTATTCCTTAACATTATCTTCTTTTTATCAATGATGACCACCAGTTGCTCCACATAATTGAGCTGTTCGTCCACCTCGATATCCTCAAGTGGCAAGATCATATCTTTATCGGCTAAGCACTTTCTCAGATAAGATACATGGAACGTCGAATGAATTCCACTTCGTGTAGCTCCAATCGATAGGCCACCTCTCCTACTCGAGCAATGATTCAGAAAGGTCCTATATACCTCAGGATTAGCTTTCCTCGCTTTCTGAACCGGATGATCCCTTTCCAAGGCGAGACCTTCAACATAACTCTATCACCCACCTTGAATTCGATCAGTCTACGTCTCTTGTCGGCATACGACTTCTGTCTATCCTTTGCTGCCTTCATAAAGGCCTTGATCTTATCCAACTTTTTGGTCGTAGCCTCGATCACCTCAATGCTCCCCAACTCCTTCTGGCCGATATTGCCCTAACACATGGGTGTCCTACACTTTCTACCGTATAGCATCTCATAAGGAGGCATACCAATGCTGGCATGAAAACTATTGTTATATGAGAACTCGGCTAACGGTAAGTGTTAGTCCCAACTTCCACCAAAATCAATGACGCATGCTCGTAGCATATCCTCCAGCGTCTAAATCATCCTCTCCAACTGACCATCTGTCTAAGGATGGCAAGCTGTACTGATATGTAGCTTCATCCTCATCGCATCATGAAATCTCTTCCAAAACATAGATGTAAACCGAGTGTCACGGTCAGAAACAATAGACACCGGCACGGTCAGAAACAATAGCTCCGCCAACCTTTCTGACGAGTAAGTCTCTCGGATTGGCAAGAAGTGAGCACTCTTCATCAAGCAGTCTACAACCACCCAAATGGTATCACATCTTCTCGCCGTGCGAGGCAATTTCATGATAAAGTCCATGGTGATGTGTTCCCACTTCAATTCAGGTATATCCAAGGGTTGGATCTTCCCGTATGGCTTCCGATGCTCCGCCTACACTTGCAAACAAGTGAGGCACTTACTCACATACTCCACTACGTCGCGCTTCATTCCCGGCCACCAATAACCTTTCTTCATATCCTGATACATCTTTGTAGCACCGGGATAAATTGACTATCGAGTCTTGTGAGCCTCATCCATGATCTTCCCTCGTAGATCTCCATAACGAGGAATCAACATCCGCCCAAAGTGGGTTCTAACACTGAGAATGTTATCACCTAACTCCGCGTCTAGGCCCTTCATCCGCTCGAAGTTAATTCGATCCTCCTTTAGAGCTTCATCCTGAAATTCCTTGACCTGCTTCATCACATCAGAGGTCATTATCATCTGATAAGCCTTTACCCGAATTGGCTCTGGTCTCTTGTTTCGGCTAAGGGCATTCGCCACCATAATGGCCTTGCCCGGATGGTAGTGGATCTCACAGTCATAATCCCTGATCAACTCTGACCGCCTCCTTTACCTCATATTGAGATCCTTTTTCTCGAAGAAGTACTTCAAGCTCTTGTGGTCAGTGAAGATAGTGCACTTCGTTTCGTACAAGTAGTGCCTCCAAATCTTCAATGCAAAGACCACCAAGTATTTGCTCCCTTCGGGTAACGTTAAGACAGGAGCTTGAGTGTTGATATTCCCTTTAGCTCTTCGAAAGCTTTCTCTTGCTCTAGACCCCATATAACATCGCATCCTTACGGGTCAACTTAGTCAATGGTGAAGCTATCTTGGAGAAGTCTTGAATAAACCTTCTGTAGTAGCCCACCAAACCTAAGAAACTACGAATCTCAGATGACGTCTTTGGAGACTTCCTTTGCATCACCGCCTCAACTTTCGCCGGGTCCACCATGATCCCTTCAGGATTAACCACATGACCCAGAAACTGAACTTCGCGTAACCAGAACGCACACTTGGAGAACTTGGCGTATAGCTTCTCCTTTCTAAGCGTCTCCAGCACCTCTTAAATGTGACCGGCATGCTCTTCTTCACTCTTCGAATAAATCAGGATATCATTGATACACAATCACAGACTTATCTAGCATAGGCTAACACACCTGATTCATCAGATCCATAAAAGCAGCTGGCGCGTTGGTTAAACCAAAAGACATAACGAGAAACTCGTAGTGTCCATAACACGTACGAAAAGCTATTTTAGGAATATCTGCTCCTTCACCTTCAGTTGGTGGTAACCAGATCGGAGATCTATCCTCGAGAACCAACTGGCACCTTGGAGCTGATCAAACAAGTCATCAATCCTTGGTAACGGATACCGGTTCTTCACAGTCAACTTACTCAGCTCACGGTAGTCGATGCACATCCTCATGCTACCATCCTTTTTCTTCACAAACAAGACCGAAGCACCCCACGTCTAGATACTTGGTCGAATGAACCCCTTATCTAGCAACTCTTGTAGCTGAGTCATCAATTCCTTCATCGTGGTACTATCGCATCCACATCCTTCACATAGGCCAGATAGGCACCATATCCCCACCTCATACACTTCTCACCCACCACCATCGAAATTACTTTCGGAACCGTGCAAACCCTATTGCCATAAATCATCACCAAACTCCCATCGGGCGCGATCAATTGAATCATCTTCCTGCGACATATAATATTTGCCTCATAGGCTGCTAGCAAATCCATCCCTAGGACTACATGGAATCCGCCTAAGGGCATCACGAACAACCTAGCAGAGAACCTATGGCCTTCCAACTCTATGTCACATTCCTCTATCACATCAGAAATCCTGGTAGACTTACCACTGGCAGCTTCTACGTCAAAGGGCTCATCAATCTTCCTACTCCTAATGGGCAACTTACCACAGAAGGCAGCAAAAATAAAACTCCTACTAGCACCGGAATCAAAAAGCACAGAGGCACAAGTTTGGTTTACTAGGAATGTACCTGACACCACGTCAGGGTCCACCCTAGCCTCCTCCCAGGGGTAACATTCATTAAGTTCTACTGTCATTCTTTTATTTCTTTGTGACCACTTGTTTATGAATAATACTTTTAACGTACCCGATTATTAAAATCACATGACATGAAATATTCATAATCATAACAGTAGCCCATAAGCAAATAAAGCATTAGAAACATTAAACAAACATAATCTGCCATTAAACATAAGTACCAGTCACTTAATTTCTATTCCCAAAATTTCAGAATAAACCTAAGTGTTCACAACGTATGAATAAGGTATACAGCAGATGACTTAAGTACTAAGTGTCCATAGTGGACAGCCAAAGTCCACAGCGGACAGCCAAAGACCACAGCGGATGACTAAAGTCCACAGCGTATGAATAAAACACTTAAGTGTCCACAACGGATAGTCAATGTCCACAGCGGATAACTAAGGAATACTAAGGCATTACAGCGGATGACTAAGTTTCACAATGGATGAGTTAAGGACTTAAGTATCCACAGTAGACGTGCATGGATACCTTAAGTGTCCACAGCGGACAAACAAAGTCTACAGCAGACGACATGAATACCTTAAGTGTCCAGAGCGGACAAACAAAGTCCACAGCGGACAGCATGAATAATCCTCCTAAGTGTCCATAATGGACATTCTAACAATGCTCAAGTGTCCACAGCAGACAGTTAGTGTCCACAACGAACAACATGAATAATCCTTCCAAGTGTCCACAGCAGACATTCAAAGCCCACAGCGGACAGTCATCCAAATACTTATGTTCTGCTTACGCAAATTCTAGTTCCATACAACACTTCTAATCGCATACTTAGCATAGATCTATCAGATTCATACACAAAAACATAATAAACAGCCATTTAACATCATAAAATCTGTTAAAAACATTTACCTCTCGAAAACAGCCATATTTTTTGTAAAAGTTTAGTTTGGTTCTTGAAACATCAGTTTAATATAAATATCAGCCCCAAATAAGTAGAAAACATGTAAAAAAGGGGATCTAGTACTCACCTTAACCAGCTTTCGAGTGAACCACAACAAACCCGAGAGCAGCCTGGAGTTCTAGCACCTAAACACACGAAAACAAGCAACTAAACACATAGAAGCACATAGAAATCGGTCCAGAAGCTTAAACCCGTCTGAAACCAAGAAGAAAACTCTTTAAAATCTTACCTTCTTCAAGAACTTTCCACTTTCTCACTCTACCGGTAGGAGCTTCTCTCTCTCTCTAGCCGAAGGTTTTAAGCGTGGGATAGGAAGTATGGGCGACCATATTTCTTTTTAAACCCCATTATGGGCCGGTTTGGCCCTTGCACACTTTTAACCCTTTCTTTTTGAAATAAATCTCGTTTGCTCCTTTACTTTTCTTTTCTTTTCCTTTTGAAGTTTTCGGGTGTTATATTTAAGCCTAAAGGATACATGCTAAGAAGGCACTTTGGGCATGGAAAGATAGGAAAATTCTACACGTGAAAGCCCAGGATAACCCCACATATGAAATTGTAGGCTAAGACAGCCTATATGACACATTATCTAACCTTTAAGTCACCTCAGTATATCGAATTCTGTAATCGGTATGACTAACCGAAGATGCAGGCTTAGCCAGTACTAGTAGTGGGTGGTGTACTCCCTTGGTTTGGCCGAGTAGACTGGTAGACTGAGCCGAACTATAGGTTGAAACACGTTACTAGGGTCAGTCAGGAGCCAAGTTAGTGCCTTATCCTGTATCCACAGTGCTAGGGTCAGCAGGTTGCTAGCTTAGCGGCCTAAGTCGCATCCACCCTACAAGGATCAGTTAGGAGCCAAGTTAGCGGCTTATCCTTCATTCATCGTCCTAGGGTCAGTTGGTAGCCAACTTAGAATCTTAATTCGCATCCTCCCTGATAGGGTAGCCGGTAGCCAACTTAGGGCTTAACCCGCATCCACCATCCTAGGGTCAGTCGGTAGCCTACTTAGTGGCTTATCCCGCATCCTCCCTGCTAAGGTCAGCCGTTAGCAAACTTAGTGGCTTAACACGCATCCACCCTACTAGGGTCAGTCGATAGCCAATCTGGAGGCTTATACCGCATCTACTGTCCTAGGGTTAGCCAGTAGCCTACTTAACGGCTTATCCCGCATTCAACATGGCGGCTTACAATTACTGACAATAATTAAGCCCACCTTTTACTTTTCGGAAATACTTTACGGCTTAGCCAGCGCGTTTCATTAGTACACACATATGCGTATGTATGTATCTTATTTTGCTTCAAATGAATGACCTTTTGACTGAAAGAAAATCTGTCTACATGAGAGAATAGTTCACTATTTAAAGAAAAGATCAACCACAAACTAAATATCTTAAACTTCCTAACAAAAATATCAAACTAACAACTAATTACAATACAAGTAACTAAGCCATATGTACAAGAACAACACCCCCCCCTCAAGATGGTGGTAGTAAAACCCCTAACTTGGAGAGTAAAGAACGATGGTGAGAAGTGGAAGACTCTTTGTCAAAATATCAGCAAGTTGTTCATGAGAAGGGGTGCGGATCAAAGTAATGAGACCATCATGTAATTTGTCACGAACAAAATGACAGTCTAATTCAATGTGCTTCGTCCGTTCATGAAAAACTGGATTCTTGGCATTGTGAATTGCAGCCTGACTATCACATTTAACTGGGATAGGAGTAACAGTAGGAACAAAAAGTTCATGTAAAAGACGAGTAAGCTAAGCTAACTCAGCAGTAACTAGACGAAGATATCAATATTCTGCTTCTGCAGAACTCAAAGAAACTGTGGACTGTTTCTTAGACTTCCAAGAAATTGGACTTCCACCAAGAGTAACAAAATATCCACTAACAAGATGCCCAATCCAAATCACAACGAGCGAGTAAACAAAAATTAGCGGTATTGTTGAAGAAAACACCTTGAGAAGCAGTACTACGCACGTAAGCTAAAGTATGTAAAGCTGCCTCCCAATAAGTATTGTGAGGATCTTGCATTAGTTGACTAAGAAATTGAACAGCAAAAGACAAATCAGGGCGAGTATGAGTAAGATAGTTCAGTTTACTGACAAGTCTACGATATAATAATGGATCATGAAAAACAGGACCATCATGAACTTTGACTTGTAAATTTAGGGTTAAAGGAGAAGTGACATGAAGATCAGGAGGAAAAGAAATTTAGTGAAAAGATCATGAGCAAATTTTTGTTGAGTCATAATGAGGCCATTTGAATGACGCATGACCTTAATACCAAGAAAATACTTCAAGGAACCCAAGTTCTTAATACAAAATTTAGAATCAAGAAACAACTTGAGGGCTTGAATCTCATCGGAAGCATTACAAGTGATTAATATATCATCAACGTAGATAGCAACATAAACAACAAGAGAACCCATGGTCTTGGAAAATAAAGAATAGTCATTAGATGAACGAACATATCCCTTGGATCTAAGAGCATCCGAAAGTTCCCCATACCATTGTCTAGAAGCTAGTTTCAAGCCAAAGAGTGACTTCTTAAGCTTGAGACATTCTGTAGACGGAATATCTAGACTAGGAGGAGGGTGCACATATATATATATATATATATATATATATCTTCATCAAGATCCCCGTGTAAAAACACATTATTTACATCCAATTGAAAAGGGGGCCACTTGAGTTTCGTAGCAACAGCAAGTAAACTACGTATAGTAGTCATTTTCACAACTGGTGAAACAGTTTCAGTATAATTGATACCGACTTTCTGAGTGTCACCACAAACAACTAATCGAGCTTTGCAATGTTTGATTGTACCATCAGCATGATATTTGACCTTGTAAACCTTTTTACATTTAATGGGTTTCTTATGAATAGGAATGTCAACAATGTCCCAAGTATGATTTGCTTCAAGAGCCTCAAATTCCTTAGACATGGCCTCTTGCCAAGCAGGAACATTAGCAGCCTCTTTGTAAGAGGTTGGTTCAAAAATGATATTAAGAGTTTGTATCAGTAGTTGACTATGCATGGCCAACTCATGGAAACCAAGATATTGAGAAGAACAATAAAAATTGGTGAGTGTTTTTGGACAATCAAAAGAAGACGATGATGACACACAATTACACACAAAATCTTTAAGGTAAGAAGGTGGGGTTATAGTATGGGATGAACGACGCAAAGTGGGAGAAGAAGATGATGGTGCGTAAGTGGAAGAAGAAGGTTGAACAACAAAGGAAGGAGGAGGAGAGGTAGACTCAAAAGAATGAAAATCAAAGAATGAAGACAAATCATCAAAAGATGGAAAAATAAGGGAAGAATCAACAGGGGTGATGGAAGGAAAAGTATGTTCAATGAAGACCACATCTCGAGAAACAAACATATCATGTGTAAGAAGGTTATACAATTTGTAACCTTTCTTACCTAGAGGATACACAAGAAACAAGTAAGGTAAAGCTCTTGGTTAAAATTTAAGATGACCTTGTTGGAGGGTGGATGCATAACACAAGCATCCAAAGCTTCGTAAATGATCATAAGTAGGTGATTTATGAAAAAGAATTTCATAAGGAGTTTTCCCACCCAACAGTTTGGGTGGAAATAGATTGATAAGATGTGTAGCTGTTAAGACACAATCACCCCAAAATTTAGCCGGTAGATTAGATTGAAAGAGAAGTGCTTGAGCAGTCTCTAAGAGATGTTTATGCTTGCGTTCTACCACAGCATCTGTTGGGAACTCCCACACACGTTGTTTGGTGTAAAATGCCTTTATTTGTCAAATAAGCACTCTGCATTGTACCCGAACCAAGTTCTAAGGCATTATCAGAACGTATGCATTTAACTTTGGAATCAAATTGAGTCTCCACCATAGCGATAAAACCCTGAAGTGCATCAAATGCATTGCTCTTCGTTGATAGCAAATGAGTCCAAGTAATACGAGTGAAATCATCCACTATTGTAAGAAAATACATGTGACCGTTATAAGTAGAAGTACTATATGGTCCCCAAGTATCTATGTGTATAAGTTCAAATGGTTTAGTGGTAGAGATTTGACTATGAGGAAATGGAAGACCATGTTGTCTAGCCTTAGACATATGTCACAAGATGAACGAGACTTTGCATGTGTTTGGGAGACAACATTCAATTGTTTAAGTCTGTAAAAAGGCAAATGCCCAAGTCTTTTATGCCAGACATCAACAGAAACAATGGAATTACAAGAAGTAGTTGGAACAAATTTATTAGAAGAAATGTTTGGTAAAGCAGCTTGCAAAAGATACAACCCATGAAGAAGTTCACCAAGAACCAGTGGCCTCTTAATTGAAGGGGCCTACAACATACAACAGGTATTAGAAAAGAAAACAACACCATTTGTGTCATTACACAATCTTGGTACAGAATGAATTATGTTTGAAATCAGGAACAAGAAGAACATGTGAAAGAGATAAGTTTGGAAGAAGAGTCACTGTACCAAATTTATGGACAGTGAGTATGTCCCCATTGGGTAAATCAATACGAATAGGTTGAGAAAGTAATTGTATGTTTGACAAAAGATTTTCATCATAACACATGTGGTCACTGGCACTAGTATCTATAATCCATGGGTGTTTTTGTAGATAAAGAGGAGCATGCCATAATACCTGCAAAGTTTGCATGACTCAGTTTGGTAGAGTTAGAGGCATGAGCATCAGAAGTTGAATTATCCAAAGTGGGTCTTTGTAAAAGCTTAAGAAGTTCACTGAATTGTTCAATGAATAAAGCAATGTTGTTATTGGTATTTGCACCATTGTCATTGACCGAATCTTCCTGCTCTTTCATATCGACAAAAACATTAGCTGCCATTTTCTTGTTCCTTGTGAGCTTGAAATCCTTTGGAAATCCAACTATTCGATAACACTTGCTCACATGATGTCCACTTTTTTTTACAGTTAGTGCAAACGAGAGATTTCTTCATATCAAATTTATTTTGGGATTGAGGAGCAAGATGAGAATTAACATGCATCAAAGCTGAATCTTGTGTAAAATTATTTGGAACATGAATTTCCTGTTGCTTCTCATCTTGAATTAACAGAGCATATGCTTGAGAAATTGAAGGAAGAGATTTCATCATTAGAATACTACCTCTGATATTATCGTATATCCCATAAGAAACTGGAATAGACGTTGATCTTCTTCCTTTTTGAGAAACGAACTCGCAGCTCCACATGTACAAGTAGGAAGATTATCCAAAACGCATAATTCATCCCAAATACTCTTGTGTTTAGTGAAGTATGTAGCAATGTCATCACTACCTCGAGAGATGTCACATAAACTTTTCTGTAACTGATACAATTTTGCTCCATTAGCTTGAACAAAACCTTCATCAAGTTACATCCAGAGTTGTTGAGTAGTTTCAACATACAAAACTCTGTTACTTATGTCGCGTGAAAGAGTGTTCAAAATCCATGAGATGACCATGTCGTTGCAACGTTTCCAAACAGAAAATTGAGTAGAGTTTGAAGAACTCGAAACCGTGCCATCAATAAACCCTAACTTGTTCTTTGCAGATAATGCAATGGTCATTGCACGTTTCCAAACCCCAACTCCATTGCCGTCAAATGATTTTGAAACAAGAATCATCCCAGGATGATCAGAAGGATGAAGATACATCAGATTTGAAGAATCAATTGATGATGAAATAGTTGCAGTAGTGGACGAATTCGATGCATCAAACATGATTAAAGATCAATGAATTTGATGATAATAGAGGAAAAATTGAAGAATCAAATGAAATGAATAAGAAGAAGTGAGTACAAATTCAAACAAACATGAATATGATCAGAAGAATTGAACGGAGAAGATGACCTGAAAATCGGAGCTTTGTGCTCAGATACCATCTTATTTTGCTTCAAATGAATGACCTTTTGATTGAAAGAAAATCTGTTCTACATGAGAGAGTACTTCACTATTTAAAGAAGAGATCAACCACTAACTAAATATCTTAAACTACCTAACGAAAATAACACACTAACCACTTACAGTACAAGTAACTAAGCCATATGTACAAGAACAACAATGTATTCTTGCAGTTGGGATCATTACGATATTTGTGCCAGCTTTACTTTTATCTGCTGACTGCGTTATCATTTAACTGCATTGTTTGTCCACGGCAGGTATGTAGGGGAATCATGAGAATGTGAGCGTTAAAAGGCAAACTAAGAAGTGAAGAGACAAGAGTTTAATAAAATATTTAGCATTTTTTAAAGACTTTAGTATTTTGTATGGTTTTAAACTAACGTAACAATATTTGTTTGACTCATTTAATTACGCATTTTAATTAGTGTCTCTGATCACCATATTATTTGACATGTTAGCCCTAAACCGGTCCGAGGTGTTAACATATATTGTTTGACATGTTAGCCCTAAACTGGTACGAGGTGTTAATATTATGGTATCAGAGTTTTTGATCTATTATACCTATGGTAGTAGATAAAATTCTAATATTTGTTTTATTTAATTTTAAAATTTCATATTGTTCTTTTTCCATTATGATTTGCCTTTTATGTGTAAGTGTGCTGAATGAGATTTCCTATCTATGTACATTAATATCTGACCCAATCGATTTATTCGTTAAATTTATTTACTCGATCTATACCAGGGTTTAGTTTATTTTGTTACTCTTATTGTATAATTATACGTGACCAATAATTAGATTCAATTAACTAATTGCTTCGTAGGAAGTAGGTCTTATTTGTTTGGAATGTGGTATTGTAAGAACTTTATTTAGTCTTCTTGATTTATTAGAATACAACTTACCTTACATTTAATTGATCTTAACTTGATTATGTGAATCGTTAATCTGAACTACACTCTGATACCTGATCAATACTTACAATGGAGGGTTCCATTGACTTGTCATTGCAACATCGATGGCTTGGCACCATCTGTGGATGTGTTATTAGGCCATGAAGTCTCCATTATACTTGTTATATATATGCTCGGAGTAGCACTTGGCCATAACTCTGTTAGGAGGTGAAAGGATCGATCCTAGAATATTTTTATATCTAATGGATATGAGTGTATGCCAACACCCCATCACACAAATCTGGTACTTAAGGTATGTAGCTTATGGTACAGCATAGTTACTATTGTATTTCTGATATATGAATCTGGCTCATTGGGTATTTCTGCTAATCAAAATCTATGTATTTGTTTGTAATCTGAAATTTTAAAATTTGTTAACTGTTGTGTGATCCTTAATATGTAAATCTAAAATATGTAAACCTTTAAGTCACCTCAGTATTAGTCTGTTTGTTTATAATCTGAAATGTGTTAGTTTAACATTTGATAATTTTGAATTCGTTGTAACATGTAAAGTAAAATTCTAAAATCTGAACATATTAGAGAAAACATTTGTAATGTTTTTATTTGTAATCTATAATATACTAATATGTAATAGGTGAATATGAGGTTTATTTTGATATGAAATTTATTAATCTAGAGTTTGGAATCCGTTAAGTTGAGATGTAATTCATTAATATGAGATGCGTTAGGCAATTAAACTCGTACTGTGTGATTTGCAAACACGTTCTTCTAAAATCTGGAATCTGTCAATTCATCCATTTTTAACTTGGAGTTTGTAATTGTGTCCATTTGAAATGAACATTTTTAAACCTGTTAATTTATAGATCTAACATAGCAGCTCTATTACTTTGAAGAAAGAAATATAAGATGCGTAACTCTATAAGTATGTTAATGTGTCTCTACTATAATTATACATGTACGCATCGTAGAAGTTGAGATTGTTACTATATTTGAGCCAACTTTTTTTTATTTGTTCTTGGGCAATAGCTCAGTATCCTAGTTCTTTGTGGCAGGTATACATGGGAGTCAGGGGAATGTGTGGAGAGCATTAAAGAGAAAACTAGGAAATGAAGATACAAGAGTTTTATAAAACCTTGAGCATTTATTTTGAGACTTTAATATTTTGCTTTTAAAATAATGTAACTATATATCTTTTACTCATTTAATTATGCATTTATTAATATATATTATTACTGTATTGGTGTGGCACGTAAGCCCTAAACCGGGCTGGGGGTGGAGGAGGGGGTTACATGATTACTCAAGGAGAGTTTGGGTTTATGTGTTGAAACAAAAGGATGAAGGAGAGTTTGGGTTTATGTGTTGAAACAAAAGGATGAAGCCATAAAAAGTTTAAAAATATTAGGTTTTGGTGGAAACTTATACAAAAAGAAAGGTGAAAAACCATAGGAGTGATAATGGTCTAATGTTTTGTAATAACAAGTTCATCCAATTATGCAACAATCAAGGTATTACTAGGCATTTGATAGTAGTCAGTACTCCACAACAAAATGGTTCGGTTAATAGGATGAATAAATTATTATTGAACAACGTAAGGTGCCTATTATCTAGTTTAGGATTGCGAAAGATGTTTTTGGTTGAGGATATGTCTACAACAACATACTTGATTAATAGGTCATCATCATTAGTAGTGGAGATGAAAACACCGATAAAGAGTGGTCTAGGAATAAAGCAGTTTATGATAATTTGAGAGTATTTGGAGCATCAGCTTATGGTTAAGTTAACAAAGAAATGCTTAGATAAAGAGCACAAAAGTGCATTTTCTTGATTCATCCTAAATGAATCAATAGATATAGGCTTTGAGAAATTTATGCTGGAAGTCGTAATATCATTGTAAGCAGGGATGTAATGTTCAGGGAAGATACATTGTATAAGCATGTAGTTGCTAGCAAAAATAGTAAAAGATTTTTTAATAAATCAAATGACTAAGGAGTTCAAATTAAGGTTGAGCTCATTCGAGGTGAAAGTGGTGATGTGAATGAAACTCCTCAACAACAAGAGTTCTTGTGCTTGTACTAGTGGTTATATCTTGGGTAAAGATAACCTAAGAAGGCAAATTGTTTCTCCTGTAAGATATATGAGCAATTAAGACATCTATACTTAGTCCAACTGGATAAGGTAAGGTGCTCATGACATATAAATGTTAAAAGGTCGTGGGTTCAAGTTTCACTTTGAGCAAAATGCTCAGAGTTGAGGGAGAAAGTTTTCTCAACAATGGGTTTCCTCTTGAGGGGATTGGGGGTGCGGTCTTGATTGCTAAACGAATAGTTGGATCCGATTAAGATAACACTTATTCTTAGAAGTAATGTCGCACACTTGTCATTAAAAAAAAAAATTAAACCCTTTATCATTCAATGAGGTTGTTATTTTTCTTGATAAGGAGAACCAGATGAATGCTATGGAAGAAGAACAAATTGATTCATTGTACAAGAATTAAACTCCGGTTCTAGTTGATAAGCCTAGAGATCAAAAGCTAGTTTATTGTAAATGGTTTTACAAGTTTAGGAAAAGTGTTAAAGGGATTTAAGCACCAAGGTTCAAACCTAGGTTGGTATCTATGGGATTTACACAAAGAGCATGCATTGATTAAATAAATTTACTCTCTTATAATGAAAAACTCTTCATTAGAGTAATGTTTTTCTTAAACACTGCTAGAGACTTAAACTAGCTTCTTTAGATGTTAAAACTGTATTTTTGAATGATAACCTTGAAGGGAGCATTTACATGAATACGCTAGAAGGGTTAAAGGTCGCGGGCCATGAAGACGCAGTGTGTTTGTAGAAGAAGTCCTTGTAGGGTCGAAATAGTCACCAAGAAAATGGTGTAAAAGGCTTTGATGAATATATATGGTCATTCAGGAGCAACTATGATTGTTGTTTCTATTTCAAGGAAAAACAACATGGGAATTTATGTAGTTGTATCTGGATGATATACTAGTAGCTTGCAAGGAGGAACAAGATATTCTAGCTAATAAATTATTAATGGAAGAGTTTTATTTGATGCAATTGGGTGAAGCTACAAATATAATGGGGATGTCAATATATGGTGTAAAAGAACTTAGGAACTAAAGTTCACTCAAGGTGCTTATATGAAGAAGGCCTTGTATAATTTTCATGGTTAAACCCAAACCTCTAACAAGTATGTTCGGGTCAAATTAGGATGTTTTTAGGTATATCAAGTGTGTTCGGGTCATTTTGACTCGTTATTTTAGTTTAAATAGGTCAAATGATCCGAACACATTTAATATACTTAAAAATATTTTAATTTAAGTTTAAACGGTTCAAAATCATCAAAACACTCTTGATATAGTTTAAGTTGGATGTGTTACTTTATAATGTATAGTTTGTCAAAATGTAATATCTTACAATGTAAACTTTGTTTTGTAAGCTCATATTGCAAGTTTGTTTCAATATCCAAATTTTTTGTTACAACTTTCACAGTTTATAGATTGTAAAAAGGCTTCAATCAAGTCGATGAAGATGATTCAGACGAGGTGGATGAATAGTGTATCGGATGACTTGTTTATGTTTTCTTTTTGTTAGTTTTACATTTAAGTTAAACAAGATAGTTTAGCTAGCGACTTAACGTTTATGTATAAACATTATATGTCATTTATGAACTTTAAACTTTTTATAATGTATTTTGTGTTTATAGGAAATTAGAATTTATTTTTATACGTTATTTGTAAAACTAGAAATAAAAAAATTAAAAAAATATATATTTCAAAAAATAAACAATGAACAATAGCGGCGACTTGTCGCCACCGCTAATAGTGTTCCCGAAATTTTTTTTCCCGCCGGGAAACGTTATCCTTTAGTGGTGACAAGATGACTATTAGCGAGAAACTTGTAGTGGCGACCTATTAGCGGCGACATGTCTTCGCTAAAAGTAATAGCGGCGATAAAGTGGGTGCGGCAACAAATGTCGTCGCTAATAGTGAAATTTTTTGTAGTGAACCCCAATGGTGCTCAACAATCCAAGTTGTCAAGCAAGGATTCTCCACAAACTAGTGATGAAGTTGGAGAGACGGTGGATACACCATAAGTTGATGTAGTTGGAAGTCTTATGTATCTAATGATATGTATATAGCCTAATATTGGATATTTTGTTAGTATGGTGAGTGGGTTTCGGGTTAATTCGGGGAAACTATAAAATTGTTTCTTTATTACTAGAACAGAATTAGAGATGTTTGGTTTTTATTTTTATTGAAATGATGGGGAGAAAGTATGGTTCTTGGTTATGTAGATATTGAATTTGCAAAGGATTCAAATGAGGGGAGATATGTTACTCGTTATGAATTTAATGTCCTTTGGAGTTTGGCGAATTGGAAAGCATCATTCTGGCATGTGGTGGCTTTATCCACAACAGAGGCAGAATATAAAGTTTTTACTGAGGCATTGACAAAAGCTATATGCTTGAAGAGTTTTGTTTTAGAATATGGGCTTAACAAGTGGTCTTGTGTGATAACCTTGGTGCAATTCATATCTATCAAAGAATAAGATGTCTCGTGAAAGGACATATCAATATGAAGTTACATTTCATTAGGGATATCATAAACTTAAAGGATGTTAGGGTTGACAAGGTTGATACAGATTAGAATGTAGGTGATATGCTAACAAAATCATCACTAGGTCCAAATTTTCTATGGTGTTTGGATGTATTATATATTTATTGAACTTAGTTTTGTTTTCTTTGCATATATATGCTCAAAGATTTTTAGATATAGTGCTAAACTTAGGGGTAATTGTTTGTTGGTAATAAAGACAATAATTAGTAGTGTTACAATTTATTAGTAATAAATGGTGAAGGTTGGTGTTGATGAGTTGAAGATTAGTATAGATGCTCATGATTGTAAATAAATAGCGGCGATAAGAAGTTTTTTTTAGAGTTTCTACCGAAGTCTAGCTGAAGAATTTATCATCACTAGTACAAATCTGATTATTTGTGGTGGGAAAATTGGGCTTTTGTAGTGGTTTCCAATTGGTGCAAATAGCATCTCCCCAAAAAAATATCTTTCTTTTTTGTGGCGTTTTATCAACCCATCTCAAATAATGATTTAATTGCTTCAAAAAATATATAGAAATTAAGTCTTAAATAATGTTAAAAAACCACTACAAAAATACCACTCAAACACGTCTCAAATAATATTCAAAACACCTGCAAAAGCATTATTTATTTTTTATAAAATAATATTTTATGTCATTTTTAATAGGTAAGATGATTGCAGTTATATAACAGAAAGAGGAAGGTACCCACCAATTTTATACATAATAAAATTATAAAATACACCTAAATAGCGTTAGGGATTCTGAAACATACTCAAGGATGCCCCAACCCAACCTAATCGGGCCAAACAATGGGGTTCAAATCCCGACCATGACTAGAACTCGTTTGAAATGAAAACATAAAAATAAATCTACACATAATATTATACCATCCTAAGCAAACCAAACAAACAATACAATCAGTCAAAACTTATAAACTAAAATATCAAACTTTATTTAGTCTTGAAATTTTATACGCTCCAAGTCTTCCTACAATACAAAAAACAATATAATTGAAATAAGTTTAGGAATATTATAAATACTAACCTCTAATCATGTACTTTTATCATATTCAAGTCTTTACATTTGCATCTATAGTAACAACGATCCAAATCTAAAAACAAATAAATATAAAAGGTGAGATTTAATATATATAATGAAACACACCTTCACTAAAATAGAAAAAAAACATAGTTTATAAACCAAACATCTTGCTAAAAAGTTTTGACATCAACTTTAAGATTAATTTGTCAATTTTTGTACGTGAAATATGGGTTGGGTTCAAATAAAAATCAAGAAAAATTATGAAAGTCAATAAGTGAAATTCATACATTTGTATTAAGATCAATTGCTTATATATTTTTTTGACTTTTTGTACACATGGCCCCACAAGATTACAAGTTTTTATTTTTTATTCAAAAAAAGTCATTGATTTTAATAAATCAAAGTTGGAGATTTGGTTTACTGGTTTTCATAATTTTTTTAGTTTTTATTTGAATCCATCACTCTCCCTCTTTATATATATATATATATATATATATATATATGAGTAAATTACACTTTTCGTCCTTTAGCTTTGTAGTAAATTTCAGATATTGTCCTTAAACTAAAGAAATTACAGTAATTGTCCTTTATGTTTAAATGTTGTTACACTTTAAGTCCTTTCCTCTAACGTTCGTTAGTTTTATTGGTTAAGTCGAGTCACATGACTTGCACATGAGGGTAAATTGATCTTTTAACTATTATTAATAAATAAATAAATTATGAAAACCCACCCCACCCACCCACCCCATATCTCTCTGTCTACATATACCCAAGAACAAGGCTTCCTTTGCCACCACTCCTCTGCCGCCACCCCTACGACCCACCTTCACCGCCACTCCTTTGCCACCATAAATGTCACACCCCAACCTTAACGGCAGAAACGTCGAGATGTGAGGGTTAAGATTGTTCACAGCCACATAACACTACCATAAATTGTAAATATAAAAATTCATAAGTTGAAATAAACATTACAACCAAATGTCTCAACAAACAAAAATAAACAAAGTTCAACTTTCAAGTCTCAAGTTATTTTATTTATTTTTCCTAGGTCCAAATCCTAGGTGTAAGCATGCTTCAAAAGATAATCATCAACCTTGTGCATTTCCTGAAACATGTTAAAAATAAAAGGGTCAACTTTAAACGTTGGTGAGTTTCCATGGGTTAAGCATACATATATATATATATAAAAGTTTACAAGTAGCAATTCATGTCAATGGTTACGAAATAAGCAAGTTTATAGATAACATATAGCTACAATCAAACCTTGACCAAGAATATCATTTACAAGTTTAACGATTAGCTAAGTGTACTTGGTTCCCATAGTGCTCAAGAATACGACACTAGGAGCCGGCAATAACCTCGGCTTTAGCACCAAATAGGCTTGTCAGGCCCATAGATCTATGACGTCGCAGGCTAGCAATAGTTAATGATTGTCAACATATAATATTCATCATATAAAGCTCACAATATTACAAGTAACCATGACAAAGTTCATAAATGAATTGCTCGTGCATTTACAAGTATCAAGATGTTTACAAGTGCAAGTTCATAAAGTTAACATGTTTCACCCCAAAAAGTGTGAAATAAAGTAAAAAAAAGGGGCATGGAAAACTCACATGATATATATATATATAGGATGATAACAAGAAATAAACGGTGCTCCAACGATTCTTTTTCAAGTTACCTAACGTATATATTTCAAGGTTAAGATTAGAGGTAATATTAACGATTAAACGTGAACTAGGTTTCAATAGGAATTTGGGGTTTTACAAATATGGTTAACTATGAAAATCATATATATATATATATTTTAATCCAATGAAAGAAAATACAATTTAGGTAATTTAATATGGAGAGGAAATAAAATCATTTATAATAATTTGTAAAGTTAAATTATAAAATGTAAATAAATTTTATAATTGTCATGATTAAACTATTATTAAAGATAACGTGTTAACCAATAACAATTTAGTGATTTAAACTATTACTTAGAGTTTATTTTTATAAAAATAAACTGAGTATAACATGTGTAAAAAAAATATTTTATAAAACTATAAAAGTAACAAATTTACAGAAAATAATTTGGTGTCCTTAAAAATATTTAAAGTTTACAAGAGTAATTTTTATAATTATTAAAAATTTTCCATAATTTATTTAAAGGTTGAAAAGCCTTAAAAAAAATGTTTGGGGTTGCCCGGGTTCGAACCCGGGACCTCAAGAATAACATAGGAGTGGTTTACCATTAGGCTAGGACGCCTATGCCTGATAGAAAGTGAGTTTTAATTGATAAATCACAACTTCAAAGAATCCCCCAAACCATATGAACCCTAGATTCGATTTCAACCTAATTGAACATGAATTCGAATATGATTCCTGAAATAAACATAGGGTTTTTGATCCTCAAGGAAAACCGAGTATGTGTGCGTGTTTAATTACCCGAAAGATGTTAGAGATCGAAGCTACAAGTCGAAGAACAGTCGCAACCAAGGTTGGGTAGTGTCCGTGATGAAAACGTTGATATTATCCAAATTCGTTGCACAGGAAGCTTCCAAGGATCCCGATGATCGAAAGCCCTCTATTAATTTTGATTGTAAACGGGCGGACTATGGTGAACGACTTGGTTGTAGGTCGACGATGAAGATGATGACAGAATTCGTTGCAAATGTGTGTTTCAACTGAAATTGAAGTTGGTATAAGTTCCGGAATGGTTATCCAAACGTTAGAGTTCAATTGATTGATTAATCATCAGTTTTTTGTTGTCGATGGGTTTTGAAGATTGATGGTTTCGGTTACGAGTTCAAACGTCCACTTTAATTCAAATTAAGACGCATCAAGTGTTCAAACCGGTTTCAGAAACGATTAGCATTGATTAGAACTTCAATTTCGAGGGTTACGGTGATTTGGGGAGTCGCCGGCCTTCGGCCGGAGGGCGGCCTGAGTTACGGGGAGAGAGAAAGGGGTGGGGGTTGGGTTTTGGAATTTTACGATTTAGTCCCTGTAGTTTCGATTTTATCATTATATGTAAGAACTTTATATTTAAAGTTCCTAATTTGTCACAAATACCCCCTGAACTTAATTAACCTTTAAGTTTTAAATGTTTTTATATCTTAATAAATGTTTAACTTTTATAAATTATTAATTTTTATTATAATTATAATAATTATTATTTTTTTTATTTAATTTTGACTATTATTATTATTATTTTTAATAAATTAATTTATTAACTTCAAAATTAACTAAGAAACAAGCCTTCAAAATTTCATAAATGACATAGATGGTCCTTACAAGAACATAACAGGGTTAACTATAATTAATGAAAACACGAAAGGTTACAGTCTCCCCAACTTTTAAGAATTTCGTCCCGAAATTAAGAATTGACTAAACAAACAAATACGGGTATTTCTTTTTCATATGCTCCTCACGCTCCCAAGTAAACTCAGGTCCACGCTTATTCTCCCAACGAACCTTGACGATTGGGGTAGTAGTGGTCCTAGTCTTCTTCATAATACGGTCCATGACTTCAACGGGTTTCTCAACAAAATGTAATGACTCGTCGATCTGGATGTCATCTAATGGGACATACAGACTTTCATTAGCCAAACATTTCCTCAAATTTGAGACATGGAAAACAGGATGAACCCCGCTAAGATCGGAAGGTAGTTCCAGTTTATAAGCCACTTTACCAATCCTTTTCAGGATCTTGAAAGGTCCTACAAATCGTGGAGCTAATTTACCCTTCTTCCCAAAGCGAACGACTCCCTTCCATGGTGAGACTTTAAGAAGGACCATATCCCCAACTTGGAATTCCAACGGCTTGCGTCGTTTATCGGCATAACTTTTTTGTCGACTTCTAGCCACTTCAAGGTTCTTGCGAATCATGGAAACTTTATCGGTTGTTTCTTGTATGAGCTCAGGACCAGTGATGAAATTTTCACCAATGTCAGTCCAGCAGATCGGGGAACGACATTTACGACCATAAAGTGCTTCAAAAGGTGCCATTTTGATACTCGAGTGGTAACTATTATTATATGAAAATTCCGCGAGAGGTAAATGCGTATCCCAGTCACCACCAAAGTCAAGGACACAAAGACGTAGCAAATCCTCTAGGGTTTGAATAGTTCGCTCGGTTTGACCGTCCGTTTGAGGATGGTAAGCCGTGCTTAAATCCAGTTGTGTACCCAAAAGTTCTTGCATAGACGACCAAAAGTGCGAAGTGAAACGAGCGTCGCGGTCGGATATGATATGCAAAGGTACGCCATGACGACTCACAATCTCATCAATGTATATACGAGCTAACTTTGACGTTTTGTAGGTGTCCCGTATGGGTATGAAATGTGCCGACTTGGTCAATCGGTCAACAATCACCCATATGCTATCATGACCACGAGAGGTACGAGGTAGTTTGGTTATGAAGTCCATGGATATGTGTTCCCATTTCCACATGGGAATCTCGGGTTGTTCAAGTAATCCACTAGGACGTTGATGTTCAGCTTTAACCTTTGTACACGTAAGACACTTAGCTACGTAAGTTGCTATGTCTTTCTTCATTCCAGGCCACCAGTATTGACCACGCAGATCCATATACATCTTATCGGAACCAGGATGAATTGAGTAACGAGTTTGATGAGCTTCATTCATGATGAAGGTACGAAGATTATCACAGTTTGGAACCCAAATTCGATTCAAGAAGTACATCAACCCATTGGGTTTCGTTTCTAGTTGAGCTCGAAGATTGTACTCCAATTCCTCTCCCATTTTTCCTCCTTCTTGAACCGCTTGTTGAGCCTCCATGATACAAGTCTCGATGTCATTCTCAATCCTCAAATTTTGTAGCAGCACCGTAGTCTCATTAACATCCAGACGAATCTCAGTATCAAATTCTCCCAAGATATCAAACCATTGTCGTCGCTCGCGAATTTCTTGAAACGAGATCATCTTATTATGAATCTTACGACTTAGTGCATCGGCTACGACATTTGCCTTTCCAGGATGGTAACGAATGTCACAATCATAATCACTAATCAACTCAACCCAACGTCGTTGTCTCATGTTGAGATCCTTTTGATTGAAGACGTGTTGTAGGCTTTTGTGATCGGTGTAGACTATACATTGCGTCCCATAAAGGTAATGCCTCCAAATCTTTAAGGCAAAAACCACAGCACCAAGTTCAAGATCATGTGTCGTATAATTCACCTCATGGACCTTCAATTGTCTCGATGCATATGCTATGACCTTTCCTCGTTGCATGAGAACACAACCCAGGCCTTGTTTAGATGCATCACAATATACGGTGAAATCATCGTTCCCATCGGGAAGGGTCAATATAGGGGCATTACACAACTTGTGCTTTAAGGATTCAAAGGCTCCCTCTTGTTCAGACCCCCATTCGAATGGTTTATTCTTTTGGGTCAAGGAGGTAAGCGGTTTCGCGATTCGGGAGAAGTTGGCAATGAAACGTCGATAATACCCAGCAAGACCAAGGAAAGAACGAACTTCGGTTGGAGTTGTGGGAACACACCAATTTTTCACAGCTTCCACCTTTGCAGGGTCAACGTGAATTCCTTGACTATTCACCACGTGTCCTAGAAATTGGACCTCCTCAAGCCAAAATTCGCACTTTGAGAACTTTGCGTATAGTTGTTCTTTCTTCAATAGCTCAAGAACTTGTCGCAGGTGGTGTTCGTGATCGGTTTTGGACTTGGAGTAGATAAGTATGTCGTCAATAAAGACAATCACGAACTTGTCTAGATACGGCTTGCATACTCGATTCATGAGATCCATAAAGACAGCAGGAGCATTCGTTAAACCAAAGGGCATCACCATGAACTCATAGTGTCCATATCGGGTACGGAACGCAGTTTTTGGGATATCATCATCATGAACTCGTAATTGATGATAGCCAGAACGTAAATCAATCTTTGAGAAAATAGCAGCTCCTTGAAGTTGGTCAAAAAGATCATCGATGCGAGGAAGAGGGTAGCGGTTCTTGATGGTAAGTTTGTTAAGCTCACGATAATCGATGCACATACGAAATGATCCATCTTTCTTCTTCACGAACAAAATAGGTGCACCCCAAGGCGATGAGCTAGGTCGGATAAAGCCTTTGTCGGACAGTTCTTGAAGTTGACTGGCCAGCTCTTGCATTTCTGACGGTGCAAGTCGATATGGTGATTTAGCCACAGGGTTCGCTCCCGGAATTAAATCGATCTTAAACTCGACTTCACGCACGGGAGGTAAACCGCTAAGGTCATCGGGAAACACTTCAGGAAAGTCTCGTACAATCGGGACCTTCTTAAGATCATTCCCTTTGACTTTCGTGTTGACCACGTAAGCCAAGAAAGCCATGTAATTCTTGCTTAGACATTTTCGGGCTTGAGTACACGACATGAGTTTGAGTCCTTTGGATGATTTTTCGCCAAATACTTTCAATGTATCCCCCGAAGGCAAAGGAATTCGAATGCACTTCTCGAAACAAATAATTTCCGCATGATGTTTAGCTAACCAATCCATGCCAATGATAACGTCAAAACTTCCAAGTTTCATAGGAATAAGGTCGATAAAGAAATCATGCTCGTTTAGGCTCAAAATGCAATCACGAATAACGACACCAACGGTGATGGGTTCTCCATCGGCGACTTCGACAGTAAGAGGTCTTTCTAGTTTCGTATGTGGCTTAGCAAGTATAGGCTCAAATTCTATCGAGACAAAACTCTTATCGGCTCCAGAGTCAAATAGAACGTAGGCATAAGAATTATTAATAAGAAACATACCTGTTCA
The DNA here is from genome assembly GCA_025506505.1 of Flaveria sonorensis. NCBI lineage: Eukaryota > Viridiplantae > Streptophyta > Magnoliopsida > Asterales > Asteraceae > Flaveria > Flaveria sonorensis. The sequence continues at coordinate 37,142,167 of CM046426.1, read as the reverse complement.
GTTTTAAAGACGTTTACGATACAGGTGAAGCAACAAAAGTACTTGGATCATAAAGTTGGGGTTGGATTTGACATACCGTTCACCACATCGTTGTTAGCCTGTGCTTGGTTTGCATTGATGTTGAAGGCACGTCCTCGAGCTTGTGGTACGTTACCCGCAAGACGAGGGCATTGTGGGCGAAAATGACCAGGTTCCCCACAGTTGTAGCAAGCACGATTAGCAACTAACGCGGCATTGTTTGGTGCACGGTGACAAGTAGCCACCAAATGTCCATACTTACCACACAATGTACAGATACGGCACGGGGTATTACCCGCATGATGATACTTACAGACATTGCACAATGGTAGAGGACCAGCATAGGTTCTAGCAGCAGGTGCTTGTGTACCAGGAGCGGGTTGTCTTTGAGGTACTTTGGGTGTAGCCACAGCAAAATTACGCGCCGGTGTGAACTTGCGTTTCTTGTTGTTGTAAGACGGTTCATTCTTATTCTCCTTAGCTGCTTCAGGGACCGCCTTTTCAGTCTTTTTAGCCCCTTTGACGGACAAGGTGCCCGCTCGAATATGGTTTTCAGTAAGTTGAGCGGTGATGGTAATGGCATCTTCCAAAGTTGTGGGTCTACTTCCCACCACGGCATCTTGGATTTGAGGTGGCACCCCCTTGATGAACTTCTCAATGTTCCTAGGAACTGTGTCAACCATGTGAGGCAATAGGATGCTCAACTCGTGATGCCTAGTTGAATAGGCCAAATGATCTCCACCATCTTGCTTGAGATTCCAAAACTCCTCCTCCAGCTTTTGCAACTCACTTCTCGGGCAGAACTTTTGGATGGCAATGTTCTTGAATTCTTCCCAAGTGAGTGCCAACACAGCATCAGCACCACGATTCCTCTTCTCACTATTCCACCATGTAAGTGCTCTTTGTTGAAGAACACTTGTGGCATAACGGACTTTGAGTGCCTCGGGACACTCACAGTTGATGAAGGTGTTCTCCATACTTTCAAACCACTCGAGAAGTCCAGTGGCTCCTTCCTTCCCACTAAAGCTAGTGGGTTTGCACGAGTTGAAGTGCTTAAACGTGCAGGGTTGGTTGTTTCTTCCTTGATTTGCACTATTCTCTCCTTGCCCATTGCCATTAGTGTTGTCACTAGCGTTGGTCATCAAGGTGCTACTCAGTTCAGCAACCATGGTCGGAATGACGGCAGCCATTTGACGGGCAATCATGGCGGCTAATTTGCGGTCGGAGCTACCACGCTTTCCATGATGACGAGACATGCTGGATATAAAATACGTTAGTCACAGAAATTTGGAGATAAAAGATAATAAAACAAAGATTTTTCAAGACTTGTAAAACACATATGGAATGATTCCATTTGGTACTCATTACCATTTGGAAACGTTGACACGTCAAGGTGAGTTAACTCCAATTGCCTTAGAAACTTGTGTATATTGACCATAGTTTATCACTCATCCCAGAAATCCCCAGGTAAGCATAACTAGTCCCACGGGATTTATGCGAAATGCTTACCTTAGCCCGAAGGCTTTTTGCCAGGAAATCCAGAATACAGGTGTCTATGTGTCACACAATATTTCTTTAGGTTCATGGAATTAAAACCTTGATGGGATTTTCATGGATTAGTCATAAAGTCTAAAGATTTGAACCTTTTGATATAAAGCTTACGTTCCCCCGTGTCGTCGAGAATAAGTTTAAGATATTTCATCGCCGAGAGAATAAAGGATTAAGAATAAGTTTTAGAGGAGACAAGACAACCAAGTTTCTCAATTATAAGACAATCCTAACTAAAGGCATCAAGTTGCACATTAAGAAGCCCTCCTTAACAAGTAGCATTATGTAGCATGCAACAAAATATATTACAAGATCATAAAGATTTTTCTTATGAGGTTCATACATCAACTATAGTCTAGGTCACCATTTCTAATAACCTAAATCCCTATAGTTATGGGCTCTGATACCAATCTGTCACACCCCAACCTTAACGGCGGAAACGTCGAGATGTGAGGGTTAAGATTGTTCACAGCCACATAACACTACCATAAATTGTAAATATAAAAATTCATAAGTTGAAATAAACATTACAACCAAATGTCTCAACAAACAAAAATAAACAAAGTTCAACTTTCAAGTCTCAAGTTATTTTATTTATTTTTCCTAGGTCCAAATCCTAGGTGTAAGCATGCTTCAAAAGATAATCATCAACCTTGTGCATTTCCTGAAACATGTTAAAAATAAAAGGGTCAACTTTAAACGTTGGTGAGTTTCCATGGGTTAAGCATACATATATATATATATAAAAGTTTACAAGTAGCAATTCATGTCAATGGTTACGAAATAAGCAAGTTTATAGATAACATATAGCTACAATCAAACCTTGACCAAGAATATCATTTACAAGTTTAACGATTAGCTAAGTGTACTTGGTTCCCATAGTGCTCAAGAATACGACACTAGGAGCCGGCAATAACCTCGGCTTTAGCACCAAATAGGCTTGTCAGGCCCATAGATCTATGACGTCGCCAGGCTAGCAATAGTTAATGATTGTCAACATATAATATTCATCATATAAAGCTCACAATATTACAAGTAACCATGACAAAGTTCATAAATGAATTGCTCGTGCATTTACAAGTATCAAGATGTTTACAAGTGCAAGTTCATAAAGTTAACATGTTTCACCCCAAAAAGTGTGAAATAAAGTAAAAAAAAAGGGGCATGGAAAACTCACATGATATATATATATATAGGATGATAACAAGAAATAAACGGTGCTCCAACGATTCTTTTTCAAGTTACCTAACGTATATATTTCAAGGTTAAGATTAGAGGTAATATTAACGATTAAACGTGAACTAGGGTTTCAATAGGAATTTGGGGTTTTACAAATATGGTTAACTATGAAAATCATATATATATATATATATTTTAATCCAATGAAAGAAAATACAATTTAGGTAATTTAATATGGAGAGGAAATAAAATCATTTATAATAATTTGTAAAGTTAAATTATAAAATGTAAATAAATTTTATAATTGTCATGATTAAACTATTATTAAAGATAACGTGTTAACCAATAACAATTTAGTGATTTAAACTATTACTTAGAGTTTATTTTTATAAAAATAAACTGAGTATAACATGTGTAAAAAAAATATTTTATAAAACTATAAAAGTAACAAATTTACAGAAAATAATTTGGTGTCCTTAAAAATATTTAAAGTTTACAAGAGTAATTTTTATAATTATTAAAAATTTTCCATAATTTATTTAAAGGTTGAAAAGCCTTAAAAAAAATGTTTGGGGTTGCCCGGGTTCGAACCCGGGACCTCAAGAATAACATAGGAGTGGTTTACCATTAGGCTAGGACGCCTATGCCTGATAGAAAGTGAGTTTTAATTGATAAATCACAACTTCAAAGAATCCCCCAAACCATATGAACCCTAGATTCGATTTCAACCTAATTGAACATGAATTCGAATATGATTCCTGAAATAAACATAGGGTTTTTGATCCTCAAGGAAAACCGAGTATGTGTGCGTGTTTAATTACCCGAAAGATGTTAGAGATCGAAGCTACAAGTCGAAGAACAGTCGCAACCAAGGTTGGGTAGTGTCCGTGATGAAAACGTTGATATTATCCAAATTCGTTGCACAGGAAGCTTCCAAGGATCCCGATGATCGAAAGCCCTCTATTAATTTTGATTGTAAACGGGCGGACTATGGTGAACGACTTGGTTGTAGGTCGACGATGAAGATGATGACAGAATTCGTTGCAAATGTGTGTTTCAACTGAAATTGAAGTTGGTATAAGTTCCGGAATGGTTATCCAAACGTTAGAGTTCAATTGATTGATTAATCATCAGTTTTTTTGTTGTCGATGGGTTTTGAAGATTGATGGTTTCGGTTACGAGTTCAAACGTCCACTTTAATTCAAATTAAGACGCATCAAGTGTTCAAACCGGTTTCAGAAACGATTAGCATTGATTAGAACTTCAATTTCGAGGGTTACGGTGATTTGGGGAGTCGCCGGCCTTCGGCCGGGGCGGCCTGAGTTACGGGGAGAGAGAAAGGGGTGGGGGTTGGGTTTTGGAATTTTACGATTTAGTCCCTGTAGTTTCGATTTTATCATTATATGTAAGAACTTTATATTTAAAGTTCCTAATTTGTCACAAATACCCCCTGAACTTAATTAACCTTTAAGTTTTAAATGTTTTTATATCTTAATAAATGTTTAACTTTTATAAATTATTAATTTTTATTATAATTATAATAATTATTATTTTTTATTTAATTTTGACTATTATTATTATTATTATTTTTAATAAATTAATTTATTAACTTCAAAATTAACTAAGAAACAAGCCTTCAAAATTTCATAAATGACATAGATGGTCCTTACAAGAACATAACAGGGTTAACTATAATTAATGAAAACACGAAAGGTTACAATAAACAACGACCACCACCCTAAAAACACCGGTGACGAACCACAACTCTAAACCATCAATGACGAACCACCACCATGCTCTTCTGCTTTTAACCCTCAACTTGTGGCCTGCCAACCCTCTTTATCAGATCTAGGTTTTAGGAATGTTGGAGACAACCGGAGAGAGAGAAAGGTGTTGGAGGAACCGGCAACCGTTGTAAGATAGTGGTGGGTCATCGGAACCCTAAAAATCCACACCCTCTATGTTTGATTTCTGACTGAAAACTGCCCTCATCACTCTTGTTATGTTTAAATCAACCATTAAAATGACAGATCTAGCATTGATAATAGAAGCTGGTGGTTGTGGTTGGTGGTGTAGGGTGGGGTGGTAGTGAGTTGAGTGAGAAGTCGCTCCATGGGTTCACGGCGGTTATGGTGGTCAGATATGTTATTTGGTAGTTCGAGATCTTCATAGCGGGTGTGACCGGAGGTGGCAGGTGGTGGTGATGGCTACTGGTGGTGGTAGTACAAAGGAAATGCTGATGGTTTTTTTTGAAGAAGAAAGACAGTGATAGAAGGGGAGAAGAGTGGGGGAGTGGAGAGAGAATGATTTGGGTTTTATATATTTTGTTTTTTATTTATTTTTGTTTATTCAATAAGAAATTTTTGCAAGTTAATATAGTAAAATGACAGAATTGCCCTCATGTGTAAGGCACATGATTGGATTTAAAAAAAAAAATTAATGTCCGTTAGTGAAAAGGACTAAACGTGTAACAACATTTAAACGTAAAGGATAATTACTGTAATTTTCTTTGTTTAAGGACAATATCTGAAATTTGTTACAAAGATAAAGGACGAAAAATGTAATTTACACTATATGTATATATATATAGGGTCAAGATCATTACAGAACCACTTTTTATTTTTAGAACTACAGAAGTATTAGTTTTATAAATATAAATTAAGCCTGATGATATTTGAAATATTTTACATATGTGTATATCAGACATGAACTATGTAAAATAATTAAATATCACCAGCTTTAACTTATATTTATATAAATCAATTATTCAAAATTTACATTAATATAAATCAATGATTCTTTTGATTTTAAAAATAAAAACTAGTTCTATAATTATCCTGATCTTATATATATATACACACACATACATATTGATAATAAGCGAACATATACTTATGTGAAAACAACTTATATTCTCTGGAAAATCATATTGATAATATGAGACAAACTCCGTCATATGTTTAATAACTGTATACCCACAGTTCCAATTTTGTTTTTGTTGTTTGCACTATTATGAATTAATAATTAGTTATTTTAAATTGAAAAAAACAAATTAATAATTATAAAGTCACCTTAACAATTCCCAAACTCCATGCGCCCCAAAACATGCTTCAATCATTGATAAAGTAGTTATTTTGATTGCTCTTTTCTTTTTTAGAATCTAAAATATATCCTTTTTTTTTGTCTAAGGAGAAATGATAATAAGCGAACAATGATTTCTAAAAAAAAATAATTATAAATATAACTTAGTACTTGTGTATTTGTGAACATACATATGTATGTAGATATTACCCGCTTATATATGATACTAGGAAATATGTTTTGTCGCTATCAAATCCGTATATATCTAAAATGTGTTGATTAAAACCATTAGGATCATCATAACATTGATCACCTATGATGAAGTTTGGAGTAAAGAAAGCACATACAGAATCAAGTGTCTTATAAAGATACCTAAGATCACAATAAATTAAAAAAAATAAGTTGATAATTAATATCAATTGTATAAATTGATGTTATTACACAGTATAAAAATAATAATAACCACTGAACATCATAAACCAATGTATAATGACGATATCAAGCCAACCGTTGCAAAATAATTGTAAAACAACTCGTATGAAATCTAATCAATATGCAAATATATGGATCTGGTGAAGGAATTTTAATCTTTTCAAGATTACCAAAGCATTTGTTAACTTTTGAGCTATATATTGAATTGCGCATGGTCTATTTTTTATTTCCTCCAATAAAACAACTATTTGAAGCTCAATTTGTTGTTTTGAAATGGAATTAAGAACATTAAGAGTTGACATTTTTTGTTGATACTAAACTATTAGGGGGTGCATCTGCACTAACTTGTAAACCAAAATGAAAACATGAGTAGTTATCTCTTTTACTATATAACGCAGGAAAGGTGGGTAGAATGGTAATTTTCACGTTCCGTAAAACGCTTCTTTTGCCATGCCTCACTCACCCTCGGTTACGACTACCGGTCATCTCAATCGGCTGGTCATCGGAATAGATACATTGAATTTCATGGCCGCTACTGGAGGTTTTAATACCAATCGGCTTAAAGGCCCCTTTAACGCTATCACGAACCCTTTCGTTTCAATCATAAATTGCAATTGCACACCGTTTCCCCTCCATTCAATCATCAATTCATTCAATCCGTCCAAGTCCACTACTACTTATAAAAGCTGACTTGAAGATAATTTCACCATAATTCCATCTGGAGTTGCTTCTTGAAATCTAGGCATGTGCTGATGATCCCCTAATTTTGTTCCTCGTTCATCGTAGCAGGCGAGTAAATCCTTCCCTTCAATCATCGAAGCAATTGAAATGATTAAGTAATTAAACATCCATTGAATAGATAGGTGGGATGAAACGACTGGAATCTTCTTCTGTATTTCTTGTGATTCCAGCTTAACAATCTTTAAAGGAGTTCTTCTTTTAGTGAGTGATAATTGAAACTATTTGGGAAGATATAAATCACAGAATCTGTGGTGTGGCATATGAAAAGGTGTGTCAAAGTGATTTAGGCCTGCTCTTTGTTATAGTCCTTTTAGGGTTTTTGGTTTGTTTACTTGTTCATAAATTGATTTAGGTATTGTTTCTTTTGAGATTTTCTTAAATGCATTGAATTAATAGAGACAATAAGCTGACATTAGATTGAAGAAGATGACAAGGTTACAAACATATAGGTTGAAAAACATACTAGGTTCATTCTGGTTCGTTCATAACATGTTTCTTTTATTCATCTCCATTAATACATAGTATATTTAGCTGTTAAATTTACTACATTAAAAGATGGGTTCTGATTTTAAGGGGATTTAAAAAATTAATAGGAGACGATTGGATGATCACCATAATGTATAGAAACTATGAGTCTGAATTGATGGTTCTTTTTGGCTACGCAAAGAATAGAAGGAAATAACTCATATTTTGTTTTTGACCAAATTTGAAATCACGAAGATCTACAAAACTGGCATCATGGTTGTCGGTCTGCTGGAAGTATAGAGCGTGCAGCTCCAATATGCTTCGTCTTAACCATTGTTGGAAAAGCGAGTGTGGTTGTTTGCCACTACAACTGTTGCTGATCTGTTGGTCTGGCATCAAAGCTTCAATCACAGCAAGTTTTTGATAATATGCTTGTAAGACCCATAAGGTGTTGATACTTGATAGCTTCATAACATGGTTCTTAAAAATTGTTTTCATTTGTATTGATATTAAATTAACATGGCTGAGGAAAGTTTTTTTTTTTGGGAGAATTAGAAGAAATTGTTAAACAATTACAATGGCTGAATTCCAATAGTTCACTATGTTCAGGTATACCCAATGATTGGTAATTTTAGCTATGTGTGTTCTATGAGTCTCCATTATAGATTCAAACTTCAATTTCTATCCATCTAATAATAGATAGGTTGATTTTGGGTTACTTTTTGTAACTTAATTGGGTCAAACGGGTTGAGTTAAAAATTTTAACTAAAAAGGAAAGTTGTTAAACACATATCTCATTAATATTATTAGTAATATATTATCTGTAACGATATTTAACATAGTAAGTGTTTTATATAAATATGTACAAAAATGCTTATGGGTTTGTTTGACCTGGGTTGTTTTGACCTGCATCACAATATTATTTGATTTAACATGAACCTGTTTTGGCTCTTTAGTTGTAAGTGATGTGAAGATCAAGTGTCCATTTAAAGGCTCTACCTTGCAAAGCTGGTGACCCTTGGTGCACCATGGTTGCCATCATGTTCATTATATTTTGCTACGACTTATGTAATGGGAAGGAATCACAACATAGCCTCTATGAAGTATAAACCTTCTACGTAATTAAGCTTGAAACTTAGGCAACTTTGAAATGCTTGCATAAAATATAATAAAACACATTACATAATAAAGATTGTTGCATTCAGAAAGGATTTATTAATGGGTACAGATTAAGTTATATAATTTTTGGATGGTTGAAACGGGTTTTGTCTGGTTAGGTTAACACGCAAACATTTTTTACCCAGTAAAAAATCGCAAATAATCCATGTCTTGTCGTTAATATACCAATTTTAAATAAAGCAATTTAGAAATTTGTTTTAACTAGAAATAGAGTTTAGTCAACTTTCAATTGCATTTGGCACACACCCTTTTATCTAAATGTCATAATTTAATCCATTATAGATAAGCACAATTTACAAAATGATCCTAACCCTAAAAAGTACGATTCAGATTCATGATTTAAAAAAAAGTACCCATCAAATCTAAACAACATTATATGCAGGTGACAAGAACAACGATACAATGAGGGCGAGATACCAAGACTGATAGATATGAATGTGGCCATTTCTTTTGTAACTAAGCTTCCTTTGTTAATAAGGCTTGCCAAGGCCATCTCTTACGTAAACTTCATACAACATGATTGCCCTTTTGTAAAGCAAATATAAAAAAGTTTATTATTATTGTTTATGATCCCGAACAACAAAACGAATCCCCGCCACAACGCGTGGGCAGTCTACTAGTATTATATATGTGGATTGTTATAAAAAGAAGATGTTGAATAATTACCATGTTTATAAAACCCATCGTCGAATAATGTCATGTTGAGATAGCATTTGTCCTTAATCACTTAGGGTTCTTGATATATATTTAATTTCTCAAGCTAAAATAAAAAATATAGTAATAAAATAAACAAATAAGACTAAATTAATATAAACTACATGTGTCGATAATATGGTTCCAACATCATCAGTGTGTATGTGTGATGAAGTGCCTCTCTACTACTCGATGAACTATGACTTGGGACCTTTCTCGAATCACTTGTTGATTTGTTGGGTAGCTCCTTGTTTATAAGCTACATTTAACAAAAGCAATAGTCTAAATATTACAATAAATATATATATATATATATATATATATATATATATATATATATATATATATATATATATATATATATATATATATATATATATATATATATATATATATATATATATATATATATATAATACACCTTTGTTACATTTAGTGGCCACCGAACGAATTGGTTGGCAAATCGCCAATAAATCGATCTCAGCAATGCGTGCCACTTTATGGACAAGTACATTCTTCAACGAGAAATGATATTATCTACTTGGACTTTGACATAATCACTGTTAATTTTATTACCATATAGCATCATGACTGAAGTTGGATATACCAACCCTTAAGCTACCGGGGTGCCTAAGCTAGGTCCGTAAGGAAATAACAAGACACATCCTCTCAAATCCTGCAAAATCATGTAATATTTTTTATAAAAATATGTTATATACATTCGTAAATTATATATAAGTTTTATATAACAATCTATTAATATATTACTTTGATATCAAGACACTATATGTAGGATCCATCATATGCACAACTAGAAGCACTAAAGCTGGGCTCGTGTCTATTCTTTGTCTCGAGACTTTCTCCATATTCACATTCACCCTAGAGTCACTTCTTACACATTGTTTACTACTTTTGAACAATCCTCCATATTCAAAACTACGTCAATATTTATAAAAACACTCAAAAGATACAATATCCATGCCATTACCTATAACATCGGAAAATCGCCCGTGAACGCCTCCCATGCTCAAGTGCTATAAATCTGACTGCATCTTCTTTCCTACTTAATAACTACTATCTTCTAACATATCTCTCTTAATCCACCTATAAAAAGAAAATTGTCAAAACATACCACTATTGTTTATCTTCTAAATTCGCTTTTGCACTTGCTCTGCTATTACACTTGTTTCCTTTGCACAAATTCACAAGTTCTCACATATATTTTTCTCAATATGCATAACATATAGCCAATGTCTAACTTCTAAATATTTCCGGTAAGATGAATCTCAAAAGATTGACTGTTTTTTCAAAGGGTTCATTTTCCAACACGAGTTCTTATTCTTTAAAGGGTTCATTTTCCAACACGAGTTCTTATTCCTAACACAATAATAGATTTTCAACTCGTGAAAATGCATTAAATCAGTTTATCATTGTGCGAACCTTAGTGTTTCTGTCAAACTCCTTCTTTTTCTATCAAAAATTGTGACATGTAGGAAGGAATCTTTGATGTCCCGTGCATGCAGTTTTTTGCAGTTATTTAATGATATGTAAATAAATATACATGTTAATAATACATATCTTTCCCCATTTTAAGTGATTTTTGTTTCAAATTAATCCTTATCGATACTTAATTGTGATTAATTTGATTTTTGTAGCTTTGGATGGTTGTTCGATGATTTCAAAAGAAAAGGCCAAGGAATTGAAGAAGATTTTGGAAGTTATGGCCATGACAGGAGCTGTCAGGACCATAACAGGCTGCAGATTCCTTTTTCCTGCGCATTATGGCCATGACAGATCTTGTCATGGCCATGACACGCATCAGGCCTCCTTTTCAAGCTCTTCTTCTAATTCATTTTAGGGAGAGACATTTTTGGAAGATAAAACCCTAGTTTTTCTTCATCTATGAGGTGGCGTTGAAGTGAGTTTCTCAAGAGTTCAAGAGAGGTTAAAGATTAAGCATTCCAAAGGAAGATTCAAGTTAACACAACCTACCTCTACTCATCTTTGGTTTGAAAATCTCTAGATCTATCATGTTTTCTTCAATTATCATGAGTTTGGTTATGGTTTTTATAAGCCTTATGGGCTAAACACTCTTTATCACTTAGATTAGATGAAGCTTAGCATACTTTGACATATTACTTGTAACTTTTGGTGATGATTAGGTTAATGTTTATTTAAAGTCTATGAATGTTCTTTGATGGTTGTGTATGTTCGTTGATCTTGATGAAATGATGAATCTTATGGGTGTTACAATCATCTATTGTTTGAAAACTTTGTGTTTTAGAACATCTATACATGAAATACATATATTAGTGTGTGGTTTATGGCATTTGACTAGGAATGGTAAATGATTATTGATTATTTGGTCAAGTTGAACAAGTGTGCATCCAAATACATATGTTTGTGAAAACCATTGTGTTTGTTATGAATTTCTCTTAACATTGTGTATGTGTAACCATATATAATGCGCATATTTATGATTCATGTATTTGTTTTAGGACATTCATAAATTGAAGGATTTACATAGCTATTGTTACATTATGCGAATTGAGGTGGTTACCATGTGTTCATCGTGTTAACTTTCCAAAGATTTATGGGTTTGGTATCCTTGACGGGAGTCCTAACCATCTTTAATTTTAGCCTAATTATATCAGTAGTTCTTCATGGCATAATTTTAGGTGGCTATTATGTGTTTATCATTCTAGCTTTCTGACGAGTTGTATAATTAGATAACCTTGATAGAAGTCTAGTTTACATCCATGTTTTATGTGTAGAAAGTGATCTAACCATAGGTTCATGTATGTTGTCATTGTTTTGCTAGGCGGATTCGAAGTCTAAGTTATATCTTCCTCTAATTGAATATCTTCATCTTTGTCTACTTTCTTAATTAGTTTAATTATTAGCTAAATTAGTTAATCAAATTGTTAACAAATCATCTTTTATCGGCTAAATAATGACAAAGACTTAGTATTAGGAGCTTTCATGTCCACGGATCGATACTTTACCAAAAGCTATACTAGTATCCGATAGGTACACTTGCCTATTGTGTGTATAGTTAGTCATAAGGTGAAAATCATTTTTATAAATTTAAAGCTTAATTGTGTAAAATTCATTATTAAAATATTTATATATCAAAACACACGTCAAGTTTTTTGCGCCGTTTCCAGGGACACGACAATTTTGAGAAAGATCCGAGTCATTACTTTAGCCAATCCTTTGTATTTACTTGTTTTAGCTTAATATAGTTATTTTGTTACCTTTATCTTTCTTTACGCGTTTGGTAGTGTTTGTGTTTTTAGGAAGCTTATGTCCGCATCTTCATTGGCGGATGATCTTGTATAGCCTTATTCTGAACCCGAAAAGGTAATCAGGAGGAACTTGAGGGCAAGATCCCAAAAAGTAGCACAAAAAATCGAAAGTGAAGCAACGAGGCTAGAAGGCTTAAACCAAACCGAAAGTGAAAAGGAGGATACCAACGAAACAGAAAGTGAAGAAGAGCACACCGAAGACACAATGGCGGGACAAGGTAATAGAAGAACGATCTATGATTTTGCCAAACCAACTTTGAGATCAATCAAGAACAATTCAAATGATCCAAAACAATTTTCAATTTGATGGTCGTCCGGATGATGATCCAAACTTTCCTCTTGCAAACTTCCTTGAGATATGTGATACCTTCAAGATCAATAGAGTCAGTGATAATGCAATTAGACTCTGGTTATTCTCTTTCTCATTGTATGATAGAGTAAAGCAATGGTTGAATACACTTCCGGTTAGTTCCATCACCACTTGGGATCAAATGGCCAAAAAATTTCTCTTGAAGTACTTTCCACCTTAAAAAACCGCTAGATTAAGGAATTTAATCACATCATTCATGCAAGATGAAGGAGAATCACTATATGAAGCATGGGAAAGGTACAAAGATTCAATGAGGAAGTACCCACATCATGGACTGGAACCTTGGTTTCAAATCCAAACGTTTTACAATAGGTTATGTCCTGAAAGTCGTCAGATCATTAATGCATCCGCACGAGGTGCATTTTGGTATAAAACACCCGAGGAGGCACATGAGTTGATTGAAGATTTGGCCAACAAAAGTTGTTTATGGCAAGCTCCAAGAGCCAGGCAACCAAGACAGGGTGTTTATCAAGTTGATACATATAATTCTCTATCTGCGCAAGTTGAAGCACTTACAAATCGAATGAACAAAATGCAGGTAAACAGGGCCCAAGCAGTTTGTGATATGTGTGGGGGACCACATATGAGTTCAGATTGTCAACAAGAGAAATGTTCAACCCTCAGGAGCAAGTTGACTATATGAGAAGTCAAGTTCGACCTCAAAACAACCCATCTAGTAACACATACAATGCGGGTTGGAAAAATTATTTGAATTTCAGTTGGAAGGCAAATGGTAGTAACCAACCCCCGAGATTTCAACCAAGGCCAACATATCAAAACCATCAACCGTATCAACAACAAAACCACAATTAAGAAACCATCAAGCCACAATGCAAAGTATAGAAGCTCAAGTGGGAGAAATTTCAAGGCAATTATCCGAAAGGCAACAAGGTGGTCTTCTAAGTAACACCCAGCCCAATCCAAAAGCTCATGTGAAGGCGGTCACAACTAGAAGTGGCAAGACCACTTATTCGAGTGAGTTAGCTTCTACATCCAAGCCAATTGGTGAAGAGGAAGTTGAGGTTCAAGACGAGGTGCAACATACTAGGCAAAGCCCATCAAGTACCGCACTACCGCACAAGTCAAAGAACCATTGATAGTTTACAAGCACACTATTCCTTATCCCGGTAGATTGAAAAAAGAAAAGATGGAAGAACAATAAGGTAAATTTCTTGAACTTTTTAAACAATTGCATATTAATTTACCATTTGTTGAAGCTTTGTCACAGATGCCAAAGTACGCCAAGTTTCTTAAAGACGTTCTAACAAACAAGAAGAAACCCGAGGAGCTTTCGCATGTGACTTTGAATAAAGAATGCTTGGCGGTTTTGCAAAACAATCTACCCAAGAAAATGACCTATCTAGGGAGTTTCACTATTCCTTGTTTAATAGGTAGCTTATCTGTTAGTAATATATTAGCCTACCTAGGTGCTAGCATCAATTTGATGCCATACTCGTTATTTGTAAAACTAGACTTAGGCGAGTCTAAACCAAACCGAATGAGCATCCAACTTGTCGATCGATCCGTGAAATACCCTAGAGGCATAGTTGAAAACATGTTGGTTAAAATTAATAAATTTGTATTTCCGGATGTTTTTGTAATTCTTGACATGGATGAAGATAAAAATGTACCACTTATCTTAGGTCAATCATTATTAGCTACCTTGAGAGCTTTAATTGATGTATGCAATGGTAAATTAACTCTAAGGGTAGATGAAGAAGAAGTGGTCTTTGATATTAAAAATTCCATGCAACATTCACAAAATCATGATGATTCATTATACTTTATTGATACTGTAGACTCACATGTGGATCATTATTTGCAGGAAAGTTATAAACAAAATGCTTTGGACACATAGTTTCTTGATGGGGAAAACATTGACCTTTGTCACGTGCAAATTGTTGATGAGTTAGCTTACCAGACGACCAATGAACCACTTTCAAGTCCGAAAGTATTTGAAGTAATGGAAAGAGATGAAGCAACAAAGGCTAAACCATCGGTTAAGGATCCACCATCTGTGGAACTCAAAGAACTACCATCTAACTTAGAATATGCCTACTTGGATGATGACTCTAAATTACTCGTCATTATCGCTTCTGATTTGACGAGTGATGAAAGCGTGAAGCTTTTAAATGGATTAAAGACGCACAAGAAAGCTATGGCTTGGAAGATCCTGGATATAAACGGAATACATCCTTCCTTTTGTACCTAAAAGATCTTAATGGAAGTTGATTACAAGCCGGTGGTGCAACATCAACGTTGCCTTAACCCTAACATGCAAGAAGTGGCGAAGAAGGAAGTAATCAACCTACTTGATGCGGGCTTAATCTATCCAATTTTTGTTTCCCCATGGGTTAGTCCGGTTCAAGTGATACCAAAGAAAGAAGGTATTATGGTGGTGACAAATGAAACATATGAGCTTATACCTACAAGAACTGTCACGGGTTGGAGAGTTTGCATCGATTACCGCAAGCTCAACGATGCAATAAGAAAAGTTCATTTTCCTTTACCTTTCATTGATCAAATGTTAGAATGTTTATCTGGGAATTGTAAGGCCCCGTTTCTGGAGACCTCACAGTTGGACATTCACAGCACTATTCATAAAACATTTCATAATTCATTATCACATTGCAGCGGAATTTAAACATTTAAAAACCATTCATTTATTTATAAACGCTGTTGCTAAGTAATACATGTTTGGTATAGTTACAAAAGATCATTAGTTTGCATTACAAAACAACAATGTTATATTCATGAATGGATGTCAGCCTTGTCCCGACGAGTAGCCTCCCCGAGTGCCATCCTCAGCAA
The DNA here is from genome assembly GCA_025506505.1 of Flaveria sonorensis. Taxonomy (NCBI): domain Eukaryota; kingdom Viridiplantae; phylum Streptophyta; class Magnoliopsida; order Asterales; family Asteraceae; genus Flaveria; species Flaveria sonorensis. Next base: position 37,126,342 of record CM046426.1, on the reverse strand, counting down.
TATTACCTGCCAACTGAGTGAGTTCTAGTTTTAAAATCATAAAAATATCTTGATAGATTTGTATACAAAATACTTCTTAAAGAAAATATCTTATCTTTCTTTCGGATGTGATCACACATCATACATACAAATCATAACCATTACATTATCACCATTCTTTTTCTTGCTTATTATTATTATCTTTCACTGTCGATATGGACCAAAGTGCTATACCCCCCATAAAATACGCATAAACCTGGTACTGGGCCTTGAAGTCTATAAATAGACTCCATCCGTGGTGCACATATGCTGGCACCAGTACCGGGGCAACAACAGTGGTCCCCTCAATCTTAAAGATTGACCCTGTGTACATCCTTTGGGTTAGCTAAACCGTACACAGTTGAGCTAACGACAACATGGTCGTGCACCTCTTGTAAATTTTTACTTGCAAGTCTTTCATTCTTTATGTTCCACTTTTCGTTAATATTAATCTTTCACTAGATTAATAATACTTCATAATTACGAAAAAACCACATAAGGCCACATAATAGTATCATAATAGGCACATAAGGGCAGCCCACATCATGCATAAGATAACCAAATAAAAGCATCAAGTCAACCGTGTCAAATCCTAATTTCTGATCTTCCAAAATTCCAGAAAATTTCTTAAGTCCTAAAGAAATGCGGATGTACAGAACCAATGCGGATGAACAACTTTGAAATGCGGATGAACAAAACTAATGCGGATGAATAACTTGCAATGCGGATGAATAACTTGCAATGCGGATGAATAACTTGCAATGCGGGTGAATAACTTGCAATGCGGGTGAATAACTTGCAATGCGGATGAACACTTAGGCTGAATTTAGGCAAATGCGGCTGAACAAAGGTGAATGCGGGTGAACAAAACACTTAGGCTATTATCACGGTGTAAATCCGGATGAACCATCAGATCAGTAAATGAGACTTATGCTATAACCAGTTCTAAAACCTCATTTTCATACATTCTTAACATCGATCTATCATGCTAAACTCTTAGAACAAGCTTACAACCTCATAAAACACAGAATTACATACACATACATAAGTAGTCAACATACACGACGGTTGTAAAACATTTTAAATGCATTTTCAGCCCCAAAGAAGTTTAAAAACAGAGAATCGGGGTCCTAGAACTCACCTATTGCAGCAAACAAGTGAATCTCCTCCCAACTTGCGTGCACAAGAGTTCAAACACCAAGAACAAGCCAAAACAAATACCAAACATCAAGAACACATAGAAATCAGTTTCTAAGGTTGAAACCTCACAGAAACCGAACCAATTAATCATAAAAACCTACTAACCTTGAAGATTCTTCTCCTTCTTCACAATTCGACCAAGAGAAGACACAAAACCCAGCTTTCTTTCTTTTCTTTTCTTCTTCGGAAAGCAGTAGCAGGAAGAGCATGGGCGACCATGCTCTTTATACACCCACTTTTGACTTTTGTACTATTTTACACTTTTCACCCTTCAACTTTGGCCTTTATAAAAATTCGGGTGTTACAGGAATATGTTTAATTTTTTTCTTGATGGTTTTTCAGGATATTTTCAAATTCTAATTGCACTCAACGACCAAGAAAAAAGACATTCACATGTGTTGGAACCTCTGAGGTTATGAGGCTGATGCAACCAAAAGATACCAAAACAACCATGTCTTCCAACATGCACTAAGGAACAAAGAAGAACCAGCTTCGGAAGTTTTACACACTCAAGTAAAATGCTAAGTGTAAAATCTTCTGAAGCCGAAGTTTAGAAGAAACTACTGAGGAAGCTTTACACCAAGTGTCAAGTCTTCCGAAGCCAAAGACTCAACTCTTCCGAAGGTTAATGATGAAGTCTTCCGAAACTAAAGACAAGACTGATTACTTCTGAAGAGAGAGAAAATATACCTTTTCTATCAACTTTATCATAAAGCAACTGTCTGTCCGCTGCATGCTCTGGTGGTTCACCAACTATCATCAGTTGGTGAAACTTCCATGCTTTATGATAAAGTAGATAAGGTCTTTGTCTGTAAGTTTCTCTTTTTGTTTCTTTTTTGGTTTTGTAATAGGAAAGTCAGTGAGCTATGGCATGTCATAGTCACTAGTCAAAAGGCAATCTGCCTTTTGACTTTAGGCTGATCTTGTTGTCTAGATGAGTCACTTCCAACTGTCTTTTTGTATACTGACGGTTGTAGGATTAATATAAAGAGTCTAAGGTTCTTGTATTCAAATATACTAGTACAACACTTGTAATAGAACTTAAGAAGCAATATACTACTTCATTGAAAACTTTATTTTGTGTTCTTGTTCTTGCTTGTGTTTTGCATTGTATCTTTAATTCCGTATTTGAATTGTTAAGTGATCTCAAAGATCCTCCTAAGTGTGTGAACTAAGTGCATAGTACCCTTTATCGGTCCTACATTTGGTATCAGAGCATTCCAGGCTCTTGTTTGCAAGATCTCACCATCTTCAAATCCTCTTAGTTTCACACATCACTTAAATCTGCAAATGGCAGCTATCTCCAAAGCTGATATGGAAGCTAGAACTATGACAAAGTCCCCACTGATCACTCCTGAAGATTTTGACACTTGGTGTCAAAGAATGGAAGGCTTTATTAAGTCTCAAGATTCCAGGATGTGGGAGTTTGTTATCAATGGACCTCATGTGCCATGCACCACTTCAGCTGCTGCTGGTGGTGGCATGATACCAAAAGAGAAGGCTAACTTTTTTGATGAAGACTGGAAAAGAATTGATATTGATTAGAAAGCCTTGACAGCCCTCCAAACTGCTCTTCCAAACTCCATCTACAGAGGTTTCAAGAAGTGCAAGATCGCTAAACAGCTATGGGATGCACTGAAACTGATGTATGAGGGTTCAAATGAAGCCAAGGAGAACAAGAAGGATCTCCTGAAGCAGCAGTTTGAAAATTTCACCTTCAAAACAGGTGAAACCATGACTCAACAATACTTCAGGTATGTTGAGATCGTGGATACTCTGGCTGATGTTGGGGTAACCATTAAGAATAGGGATATTGTAAGGAAGTTCATGTCCTCTCTTCCAAGACAATGGACACACTATTGTGTGGTCATTAAGAGGACTGAAAACCTCAAGACCCTTACTCTCACTAAGTTGTATGGGATACTTAGTGGATACCAGATGGAGATGAACATGCAAAATCCATCTGGTAACTCCAACACTCACCATGGTTGAAAGGGATAGCAGAGAACCACATCATCATCTCATCTGCTACCCTAAAAACTCATAAAAGGGTCCTTTCATCACCTTCCCTGAGACACCTAGAGAGACCAACATCCAAGGAAGTCCCTTCCAAGAGACAAGCTCTTCTCAAGCCTTTGTCTCCACTGATCAAAGTTCAGGCAACTTTCTTTTCACTCTTGAAGACCTGGACTGTATCCATCCAGATGATCTGGAGTACATGGAGATAGTCCAGCAAATGGTTCTTCTCACTCACAGAGCCCAGAAGTTCTACAAGAGGACTGGAAGAAGGTTTCCTAGCAATGCTGCCAGTGGAAAGTTTGGGCTGGATAAAATCAAAGTCAAGTGTTACAACTGTAACCAGATAGGACACTTTGCTAGAGAATGCAAGGCAACTAAGTCCAATAGTGGCCAAGCTTCATCCAGGCCAAACTGCACTGAAGGAGGGCACTAGAATGAAAAGCCAAGACAGCAAGCTGTAGTTGCTGTTGAAGAGGGAGGCTTTGACTGGAGCTTTCAAGCTGAAGATGCATCTCCAAACCAAGCACTCATGGCTGACCATGATGAAGCTAAGCTACTTGAACATCTTTGCTCTCCTGAATGTATTGCAAAAGTAAACAGATACAGGTCCTACAACTTGGAAATGAGATCTGACATTGAGTCTTTGAATATTTTAAAAGCTGATTTTAAAAGAGCTGAAAATGATTATAAACTTAAGATAGAAGATCTAGAGAAAACAGTCTCAACTCTTAAACATGAGCAAACAAACTACAGGACTCAAATTAAGGATCTCATTACCAAATTGACTGAATGCCAGGCTGAGCTTGTGATCAGCAAAGCCCGGGTAGAAAAATGTGTGCTTGAAGAGGAAACCTTCAAGAACATGATATCCTCATCTCTGCATGCAAAAGTGTGTTATCAGAATAAGAAGGGACTGGGATCTAGTGAGATAGCTCCTCCACACATTCTACTATCAGTTAGATCTCCAAGGTGTGGAACTGGTTAAGATGAGCTGCCATCCATAGACCCCCGTGATAAAGAGGATGAAGAGGAGAAGGTGAGGGATGACTCTAAGGTGAGTGAAAAGAGTCAATCCAAAAAGGGTCACCATGCTCCTAAGGAGGAAAAAGAAGTTGGTTTGAGAAAACCAAGAGAAAGAACTTGATCAGAAGAGCAAAGAGAAGATCAAAAAAAGCTCAAGAGATCAAGACCACCTTTGACCCCAAACAAAACAAGTATTTGTATCTGTAGGGTTCAAGGTGATGAAAGCTGAAGACCTTGTCAAGAACTCTAGTACCAAGGGTTCTACTTCAGCTTCAACTCATTCCAGCAACAACAAGAAGACTGATAAGCTGTGTGTCACTACTGCACAGCCTGAACCATCCATTTCAAAGAGCAAGCTGCACCCTAAGAAGCCTGCTGAATCATCTGAAAGGATGAAGAAAGAAAAGGAAAGTGTTCAAGCTCAGTCTTATTTGGGAAAGAAGACTCTCGGAAGGAAAGATTTGGATTATGTTATGTGTGGTAGTACTTCACATCTGGCTAAGGATTGTCAATACAATCCCAAGAGTACTATACACATGATTAAGAAGAAAACTTCTGAGAGTAAGAAGAAGCAAATAGCTTCGGAAGGAAAATCTGTTTCCTTCAGAAGCTCCAAAATGAAGAAAAAGGCAAATGAAGAATTTCCTTCAGAAGGAAGATTGGTTACGAAAGAAAGGAATGCTTCCGAAACACTAAAGCTTGCTGCAGTGAAAGCAAGATCTTCTGAAGTTTCAGTCATCAAATCTTCCGAAGTTACCAAAACTTCCGAAGCATTGAAGGTCAAGCCCAATCTTCCAAAGGTGGTGTGGAAGATGAAGGAAGACAGTGTGGCTGAAAGTTCATCATCAGAAATAGCAAATGATCCCCAAAGCCTGAGCATAGGATCTATTACTGTTTCATTTCATTCCACTCATTCTAACAAGCCCAAGACCAATGAGGCTTGGGTTTTCAAATGTAACTAAATAATCTCTTTTTGTGCAGGGACAACTAAAGACTAACAGAAATGTCTAGATTATTGATAGTGGCTGCTCCAGGCACAAGACTGGCAATGAGTCCTTACTTCATAACTTTGAAAGAATTGATGGAGGAGCAGTTGCTTTTGGAGGAGATATAGGTGGTTATATTACTGGAAGGGGCAAGGTTACAAATGGTAAAGCTCAGCATTGAGAAGGTAAACTTTGTCAAGGAGTTTGGATACAATCTTCTGAGTATGTCCTAATTTTATGACCAAAAACATCACATGCTCTTTACTGAGCATGAGTGCATTGTTCTCAAGCCCGGGTTGACATTCCTTAAGACCATATTTTGCTCAGAGCCCCCAGGAGAGGGAACATGTACAAGATGGACTTGCAGGAAACATCTCCCTCAGGAGAAGTTTCTTGCTTTCTATCTAAAGCAGATAGTGATGAGTCTTTCCTTTGGCATAAAAGAATGTGCCATGTAAACTTTAAGAACATGAACAAATTGATTAAGAATGATTTGGTAACTGGAATGCCAAAGAAAGAGTTTACAAGTGATGACCATTGTGTTGCATGCCTGAAAAGGAAGCAACACAAGATGTCTCATAAGCAAAAGGAAATGAACTCTATCACTACTCCCCTGCACTTGTTACATACGGATCTGTTTGGCCCCACCAGTGTAATGAGTCTAGGAAGAACCTCATACTGTTTGGTGATCACAGATGATTTCATAAGATTCACTTGGGTGTTTTTCCTTAGAACTAAGGATGAAACTCCTGAAATCTTAAAGAGCTTCATTTTGAGAATTGAGAATCATTCTGATCTCAAGGTCAAAATCATAAGATCTGATCAAGGAACCGAATTCAAAAACCAAATCTTTGATGCATTTTGTGATGAAAAGGGTATTTCAAGACAATATAGTGCTCCCAGGACTCCTCAGCAAAATGGTGTTGCTGAGAGAAGAAACAGGACACTTATTGAAGCTGCAAGAACTATGTTGTCTGACTCTAAACTGCTTATCACCTTCTGGGCAGAGGCTATCAACACAGCCTGCTATGTGAAAAAAAAAGTTTTAGTGGTTAAGACACATGGTAAGACTCCTTATGAGCTGTAGCACAAAAAGAGACCATTCATTGGTTCTCTCAGAACATTTGGATGTCATTGCACCATCTTGAATACCAAAGATCAAAAAGCTAAGTTTGTTGAGAAATTAGATGATGGACACTTTATTGGATACTCTTCTCTAGCTAAGGCTTATAGAGTATACAACCTCAGAACTAGAATTATTGAGGAGTCAGCCAATATGACTTTTAATGAACACACACCTGTGTAAAAGGTTCTGGTCCGGATTGGCTATTTGATCTTGATTTAGTTACCAACTGTTTTAATAAATCTTGTGAGAATGTTTCAAGATCTATGGATAACAGGTCAACAGAAGATCTTGACCTATGATTTGAGCTGAGAAGACCAAACAAGAAGACTACTTTAGCTCCAGTGGTGACTAACCCTGTCATTAAGGCTCCTATCAGCACTAGCATGACAAATAATGCTGATTTAATTGAATTACCTTCAAATTCCAGCTCAGAGGTTCAAAATTCAGGAGAAGGAACCTCCTATATAGGAGGAACTGGAGGTGGTGACAGTGATCAAGAATTTCTTGATGTTGATAACCACTCCATTGAAGACAACATGAATGATGTCACACACTCATTGGATCAAGTTTCTCTTGATAAGTGTGTTGATGAGGTGGGGGACTCTTCTTTGCCAGATCAAAATTTTTCTAATTTAGATCTGTCCAATCAACTTGCTGTGATCCCTCAATGCAGGATCCACAAGTCACATCCCACCATAAACAACACTGGAAATGTTGACTCAGGGGTGAGAACAAGAGGAGAAACTCATGACAGCCATGTTTGTCTGCATTCTTGTTTCTTATCCCAAATTGAGCCTAAGAAAGTTGATGAGGCTTTAAAGAATGGAAGCTAGATTAAAGTAATGCAAGAAGAGTTGCTTTAAATCAAAAGACAGAAGGTGTGCAACTTATGCCCTCTTCCTTAAGGGAAGACTGTCATAGGTACCAAGTGGGTATTCAGGAACAAGAAAGATGATAGAGGGATCATCATCAAGAACAAGGCTAGACTGGTTGTCCAAGGATACACACAAGAAGAAGGAATTGATTATACTGATGTCTTTGCTCCTGTAGCAAGACTTGAAGCTGTAAGGATATTCCTGGCTTATGCTGCATCCAAGGATTTCAAAGTCTACCAGCTTGATGTGAAGTGTGCCTTTCTTTATGGGGTGATTGATGAAGAAGTTTATATTAAACAACCACCTGGCATTGCAGACCCAGATCATCCTGATTAGGTCTGCAAGCTTGATAAAGCCCTTTATGGACTACATCAAGCTCCAAGAAAGTGGTATGAGACACTATCAACATACCTCTGTAAACATGGATACAAAAGAGGTACTATTGATGGGACTCTCTTCATCAAAGATACAGGGAATGACACTTTGCTAGTACAGATATATGTAGATGACATCATCTTTGGTTCAACTAATCCAAAGCTCTGCAAAGACTTTGAGATGCTGATAAAGAATAGATTTGAAATGAGTGCCATGGGGGAACTCAATTTCTTTCTAGGAATTTAAGTGAAGCAGGTTGAAGAGGGCATCTTCATTAGTTAGTCAAAGTATGTACAGGACATACTTACAAGATTCAAGATGACTGACTGTAAGGTTGCAAAGACACCCATAGCCAGAAACCATTCCCTTGGTCCAAATCTTGAGGGGGAGTGTGTTGATGAACATCTTTACAGGGCTATGATTGGGTCACTTATGTATCTTACAGCTAGCAGGCCTGATATCATGTTTGCCACATGCATATATGCAAGATATCAAGCCAACCCCAAGATGTCTCACCTAATCACAGTCAAAAGGATTCTTAGATATCTCAAAGGTCTCCAAATCTAGGCCTTTGGTATCCAAAGAATTCAGACTTTAATATGTATGCTTATACAGATAGTGACTATGGTGGCTGTAACATGACTGCAAAGTCCACATCCGGGGGGTGTCAGTACCTTGGTGGAAGGATAGTCTCTTGGCAATGCAAGAAGCAATCCTGTGTGTCTGCATCAACTGCTGAAGCTGAATACATTGCTGCTGCTAGCTGCTGTGCTCAAGTGCTTTGGATTCAGAATCAGATGTTAGACTATGGGTTCAATTTCAAAGAGACTCCCATCCACATAGACAACAACAGTGCCATCTCTATTACAGAGAATCCTATGCAGCACTCAAGGACCAAACATATCAACATCAGGTATCATCTGATTAGGGATAATTTTGAAAGGGTTTGATAAAACTAATCAAAGTTAACACAAATGAACAATATGCTAATCTGTTCACAAAAGCCTTTGATGAGCAGAGATTTAAGTATCTTGTATCAGCTATTGGGATGATTAACTTTAAATTGGTTTTTCTTAATAACTTAATCAATTTTGCTTCCTAAAACTGTGTGTCCTAGGTTGTCTATTAGATCACTTCATAAGCCCAGTTCTCTTTGGAAGAAAACAAACTTTAAAATGATATCTCTTAGAGTGATGAAAATTTACCTTCGGAAGAAGAAAAATTACCTTCGGAAGAAATTTATGTCTTCAAATCATCCAACAGCTCTTCTAAAATTTACCTTCGGAAGAAATTCATGAAGTATATTTTAAAGCTTAAGTTAAGTATAAGCTCTTAAATGCATTTTAAGAACAAATTTCTTTCGAAAACAATTAAGTCTCGGAAGACTTATTCATGTCTTCCGAAGCCAAAATTTTCAAAACTCTTTGAAATATTTTCCGAAGCAAAATTACCTTCGGAAGCTCTACTTGCACAGCTTCCGAAACTAATATTGCCTTCGGAAGCTTTACAACTTCCGAGAAAACTACCTTTTTGGGCGTTTTTTCAGAAGTAGGACCCACTTGTAGATTTCAAAGTTTATCTTTTACTTTAACTTTGTCTCAAATCCAGAGTATATCTTTCTAAACGGTTCTATTTCATCTCTCTACTCTCATTGTTCCTACCCTAAAATTACCCCCAAATTCATCTTCTTCTTCCTTTCTTCACTGCAAAGTTTCATCTAAATGGCCAATCTTGATCACCAAAATGACCCAGATTTCACCATGCATCTACACAGGCAACACAACCAAGTTGCTCTGTTAAACTCTGAGAAGGATCCAAGCTTCTCAGATGTTTGTAGGTATCTTTATTTGTCTCATTATTTCACCTCCCTTACAATCGATCCTCCTCTCTATGAGGATCAGTTGCTTGAGTTCTAGCGGATCTGTCAAGAGGTTACCATGGACTGGGAGAAGGCACTGTCTGCCACAGTGCAAGGGAGGACACTGTTCATCACTCCAGCCATCATTAACATCTACCTATAACTAGATGATGAAGAAGGTGAATTGTCTTTCCCCAAAACTGCTGTCAACCAATCGTTTGAGCAGATGGGCTATGAAGGTGACTTCTCAGTCAAGAACTTCAGGAAGGGGAATGTCTCTTTCCAATGGAAGTACCTCTTCCATGTCATCATCCATAGCTTATCCAACAAACATGGAGGATGGGACCAGATTCTAGAAGACCTCTCCTTCATTGTCCATGGGATGGTTCAAGGGGTCAATTTCAGGTACTCTCAGTTTGTTTTTACAAATTTACTTGCGAATTTGGACTCCTTAGAATATTACATGTTCCCCTGGTATGTTCAACACATTCTCAACTGTGAATTGGGACCACAGTTGAGGGGAACAGGTAATGTTCTTAAACTTGCACATATGAGACCCAGCATTTTCAAGATATTGAAAAAGCCAACTGTTGGGTTCTCAGGGGTAGAAACAACCCTTGTCCCGAAAAATGTTTGAGCTCATTGCTCGGGGTGACATCCTAGCAGCACCAGCTAGTGATGAACCAACACCCTCCACTTATCAACCACCATCAAGGCCAACCATTACCCTCACCTACCAAAGAAAATCCAAACGAACCCCTGCACCTGCTATTAAGCATGTGCAGGCCCCCATATCATAACCCACATAGGAGGAAGTGGACTTTCGAGCTCCCACTTCCCCTGAGTAGCAAACCACTCCCATCCTTGCCATAATCAGTGCTGAGATTCCTCATGCTCAGCCTGATGAGCTCACACCTCCACAAACAGCCTTAAGCCATCACTCTGAGTCTCAACACTCTTGTGATCAACCTTCAGGGGAAAGCTACCATCCCCAGCCTCTTGATCTTAATCAACCTTTTCCCAGCCTTGACTTCTACTCTGATGAAGAATTAGGTTTCAGTGAGTACCATGAATCTCTTCTCTCTACCCATACTTAAGGAGAGATGAGTACTCATACTTCACCCACTTCTAGCCCATATCAGATACCCCAAACTGAGGTGGATCCTCCTCAGATTGTCCAGGAGATCCATGTGGCAGAGGCTTTCACTATTTCTAGTGATTACATCCTTAAGACCTCAACCACGGCAACCCAGCCTCTTGACTTTGTCATGGAGTAGGGGAAATCCAGCAGCCAAGAAACCCATGCTGGTGATGAGGGAGAGGATTCAGGTCCAATCCTCTCATCCCCCTATGATTCTTCATCTGAAGATAAGGGGAGTCTACAACAAAAGGTGCACAAACTCTTAAATCTATGCACCTACTTTGTATCAAAGATAGCTCATCTGGAGTCTCAGGTGACTATCTTGCAGAAAAGGGTCAATGACCAGCAACTTGAGATCACCGATCTCAAGGGCAAGTTAGCTGAGAGACCAATAGGACAAACTCATCTAGGTCCACAAGAACCTGTGGATGTTATGGACCACTTCCCTAGCTCACCTATGCTTGAGGGTGATGCTACTAAAAAGGGGGAGGAAGTTCTGACAGCCATAGAACCTAGGAGTTCTTCCTCAAGCATGGACATACAGGACTCACCATCCTATCTTGCAGTTGTCCATGCTCAGCAACCTCCTCAAGTCAGAGACTTCGACTTGCAAATTCAACATCTGTTTGAGGAAGGGATACCAAGAGCAATGTCTGCCCCTTCTGAGAACCTAATCATGGGTTGGGGGTATGACAGTGATAGGAAAGCTCTTGTCCTCTCTAGAGCTCAAGGTCAACTAGAAATCTTAAACATTTCAAACCTGAGTTTCTATGAGGGTATAAATCTGGTAGATCTGGCACTTGTCAACCCAAGCAATAACAGACAAGCTGCCAGACTAGCCAGTCAAATTCAAGACTGGGTTGGCAGAATTCAAAAGGAGAACTGCATTATATAGACAGAGGCTAGCAGTTGAAGCCTTTGGTCAACTGGATGTTGAGGTAGACCCTAATATTAGCTTCGAAGGGAAAGCCTTGACTGAAGGCCTAGAGGCTGAGACTGTGAACCTTGAGACAATATCTCCTCCAGCACCCCATACCCTCAGTGAGGCACCAGCCGATGATGGTGCTTCACAACCTCTCTCTAGACAGAGCTTGACTGCTGAATCAAGCAATGAAGGCCAAAGCTCTCCTCAGGCTGAGTCATCAAGATCAGCAATTGACAAAGGCAAAAGAAAGTTAACTGCTGAGGAGATTGAAGAAGAGAAAAGAGAGAGGAAGAGGAAGCTAAGGGGAGAGAGTTCAAGTGGTTCCCCAGGATTCATGCAAGCTGCAATTCTGACTGCCCATATACCAAACACTCAAGAAGATGAATTAAGGGTAGCCAGACTTAACTATCTAGGGACCAGGAACTACAACATAGATGAACTCATCTCTCTCCCCTTAGAGAAACTAAATGAACTGGCTAACACAGAGCTGTCAAAGGAGAGGAAGGAAGCTGAGGATGCAGCCTTGACCCTCAAGCATAAGGAAGAAATGAGAAGAAAAAGAATCTACAAGAACATTCCTATCCTCTCCCCAGTTCAAGAAAATCCTGAGGAAGAGACTGTGGCTGCTGAACAACCTCAGGTAGTTGATGAAGAAGATAGATTAAAGATGATCAATTACCTGAGTGCCACAGGTCTTTATCAGGAACCTAAACTTCTTCCCTTGCCTTATGATTACATATTATTTGAATATAACAAGCAGCTGGAAGAAAAAGCCAAAAAAGAAAGGCAAGCTGCTAAGAAGAGGCAAAGGGAAGAGGCTGCAAAATCAAGAGCCATCATCCAAAAAAGCTAGAAAAAATCTACAGATAAGTAGAGGATGATGAGCTTCTTGAAGCTGTATGGGTTCTCTGGAAGGAGGCTTGGTCCCATGTCTCTATCCACAATGGATGAGCACATAAGGGTGATCAAGTAGAAGATTAAAAGGGGAGAGCTTGTGGATCTTCATTCACCATCAAGCCAAGCTCAACCTGACGTTGAGGTAAAGGTTAAACCTACAGAGACAACACAACCTGCACCTGAAGCTACATAACAGCCAACTTCATCTTCTAACCCATAACAGGGTTCTCCTCTCTTTCCTTCTGAACCTGGGAGAAAGGAGATTCCGACTGAGAGGGAATCCACTGAAGAACCTAGTATTGAAAACCAACCCTCTCAATCAAAATCATCAGGGAGGAGAAAGAGGATGGCCAGAAGAAGATCTTCAAAGAAGAAAAGAAGAAAGGCATCCTCCTCCCAACCTTAGGATGAGTCAGAACATCCTGAGGAAGTGCATGAAAAGGACTGTTAACCAACTCCTATCATAGTAGAGCCTCTTTCTATTGGAAGACAAATTCTATCCTCGACATTTGCTGAAGATCCAGATAGATGGTATGTCACTAGAGATCAGGGAGAACAACATGTCTACTTCACAAATGACATGCTTGGACTCCCTCTGCATAATCTCTATGACATGAGAAGGTACTTCATGAGCCTGAAAAACCCAGATCTGCTGATGAAGAGAGGAGTTCTAAAGATTCTCATATGGACTATGCCAGTCTGAAGACCTCTCTATTTTGGTAGCATCAGCCTAGGGGGAGTTTGTAGGAACCTCTGAGGTTATAAGGCTGATGCAACCAAAAGATACCAAAACAACCATGTCTTCCAACATGCACTAAGGAACAAAGAAGAACCAGCTTCGGAAGTTTTACACACTCAAGTAAAATGCTAAGTGCAAAATCTTCCGAAGCCGAAGTTTAGAAGAAACTGCTGAGGAAGCTTTACACCAAGTGTCAAGTCTTCCAAAGCCAAAGACTCAACTCTTCTGAAGGTTAAAGATGAAGTCTTCCAAAGCTAAAGACAAGACTGATTACTTCTGAAGATAGAGAAAATATACTTTTTCTATCAACTTTATCATAAAGCAACTGTCTGTCCACTACATGCTCTGGTGGTTCACCAACTATCATCAGTTGGTGAAACTTACATGCTTTATGATAAAGTAGATAAGGTCTTTGTCTGCAAGTTTCTGTTTTTGTTTCTTTTTTGGCTTTTATAATAGGAAAATCAGTGAGCTATGGCATGTCATAGTCACTAGTCAAAAGGCAATCTGCCTTTTGACTTTAGGCTGATCTTGTTGTCTAGATGAGTCACTTCCAACTGTCTTTTTGTATACTGATGGTTGTAGGATTAGTATAAAGAGTCTAAGGTTCTTGTATTCAAATATACTAGTACAACACTTGTAATAGAACTTAAGAAGCAATATACTACTTCCTTGAAAACTTTATTTTGTGTTCTTGTTCTTGCTTGTGTTTTGCATTGTATCTTCAGTTCCCTATCTGAATTGTTAAGTTATCTCAAAGATCCTTTTAAGTGTGTGAACTAAGTGCATAGTACCCTTTATCGGTCCTGCAACATGTCCTTATGGCATTTTTGCGTATAGAAGGATGCCATTTGGTTTGTGTAATGCACCGGCCACATTTCAAAGATGCATGGTTGCCATATTTCATGACATGATTGAAGACCCAATGGAAGTATTGATGGATGATTTCTCAATCTTTGGAAACTCATTTGATCATTGTTTAAGTAATTTGGAAAGGATGCTCTTAATATGTGAGGAATCAAATCTTGTTTTGAATTGGGAGAAGTGCCACTTCATGGTGAAGGAAGGCATTGTCTTAGGTCATAAGATTTCCAATGCAGGGCTAGAGGTAGATAGGGCTAAAGTGGAAACGATTTCAAAATTACCACCACCCAATTCGGTTAAAGCAATAAGGAGTTTCTTAGGTCATGCCGTTTTTATATACAATTTATCAAAGACTTTTCAAAAATTGCAAGACCTATGACCCAAGTTCTTGAAAAAGATGTGCCTTTTGTCTTTAATGATGAATGTTTAGTTGCATTTAACTTCTTAAAAGAAAAATTGACAAATGCACCCATAATGATAGCCCCGGATTGGAACCTCCCATTTGAATTAATGTGTGATGCTAGTGATATGTAGCTGGAGCAGTTTTAGGGAAACGAAAGGAAAGCATTTTCATCCAATCTACTACGCAAACAAAACTCTCAATGATGCTCAAGAGAACTTCACAACCACCGAAAAAGAATTGCTTGCTATGGTTTTTGCTTTTGATAAATTCCGTTCTTACCTTGTCTTATTAAAAACTATTATTTATACTGATCATGCAGCTCTCAGGTACCTTTTTGGAAAACAAGATGCAAAACCAAGATTGATTCAATGGATCTTGCTTTTACAAGATTTTGATATAGAGATACAAGAGAAAAAGGGAGCTGAGAACATCGCAGCTGACTATCTTTCTCATCTCGAGAACCCGTCTTTAGAAGAACTTCGGGAATCCAGCATAAATGACAATTTCCCACATGAGTTTCTTTTACAGGTTTAAGAGATTTATGATCTCCCTTGGTTCGTAGATTTTGCAAACTACCTTGCGGGTGGGGTTCTATTTAAAAGAATGACCTACCAATAGAAAAAGAAGATCTTTACTGATTAAAAGCACTACTTTTGGGAAGACCCGCATCTGTTTAAGGTACGTGTAGATCAAATGGTGAGAAGATGTGTACATGGGAGTGAGGCAATGTACATTCTTTGTCATTGTCACGAAGGCCCCACTGGTGGGCATCATGGATCTAACTACACTGCCAAGAAGGTTTATGATTCTGGATTCTATTGGCCCATAATCTTTAAAGATGCACACACATTGGTTAAAGCATGTGATACTTGCCAACGAGAAGGTAACATCTCATCCCGTGATAAGATGCCCCTAAACGGTATTCAGGTATACGAGGTATTTGACATTTGGGGCATCGATTTCATGGGACCATTTCCATCTTCATAAGGACACAAATACATCTTAGATGTTGTTGATTGTGTCTCAAAATGGGCAGAAGCATAGTCTTTGCCCACAAACGATGCTAGGGTTGTTGTAAAGTTCTTAAGAAAATTGTTCACACGATTTGGAGCCCCCAAGGCCTTAATTGGTGACTGAGGCACTCATTTTTGTAACTCTTTACTTGAAAAAGCCTTATCACACTATGCTGTTAATCATAGATTTTCAACCTCGTATCATCAACAAACGAGTGGACAAGAGGAAGTCACTAATCGAGGCCTCAAACGCATTCTTGAGCAAACAGTGGGGAAAAACCGAAAGGCGTGGCCAGATAAGTTAGATGACGCTTTATGGGCTTTTCAAACCGCTTACAAAACACCAATAGGCACAACACCGTTTAAGTTGGTATATGGAGATGCTTGTCATTTACCGTTTGAACTTGAACGCAAAGCATTTTGGGCTTTAAAATTAGTTAATCTTGAATTAAGATGTGCAGGTGAAAACAGATTGTTGCAGGTTCACGAGCTTGAAGTATTAAGGAACCAAGTTTACGAGAACTCTCAAATCTACAAGGAGCGAACAAATCAATTACATGACAACCACTTGAAGAATAACAAACAATTCCAAGTAGGGAACGTGTCTTGCTTTATAATTCAAGGCTTCATTTATTTCCAGGAAAACTAAAATGTCGATGGACGAGTTCCTACCTTGTGAAGCATGTATTTCCATATGGCAGCGTTGAAATCGAACATACGGTGAAAGAGTTTTCAAAGTGAATGGCCATCGATTGAAACATTATTTTGAAGGCCCGGTGGATGCGGAGTTAGAGGTTGCGAATCTTCACCCCAAGGACAACTAATACGGGGTCGAGTCAAGCTAAGGACTCGTTAATAAACAAAGCGCTTCCGGAAGGCAACCCAAGGGTTTGGAAACATTTTGCATGATCAAACTCATGATTTAATTACGTGCGCCGCTTGGTAAGTATTTCCTTGATGATTATGCAATGCATCCAGAAAACCAAAAGGTAAATATCGAATTTAATTTCTTTTGTTTTCTTAAATCATGTAATTTTTAATATTTTTTGTTTATATATATATATATATATATATATATATATATATATATATATATATTCATATAAATTTATATATGTAACCAAAAATATTTAAAATTAGTATTTTGTGTTTCGTCGCCTTTCGTAACTAAGAATTTTGAATATATATATATATACATATATATATATATACATATATATATATACATATATATATATACATATATATATACATATATATATATATTTATGTATATTTTCGTTAGTAATATTAACTATGAAATTTTGAATGCAAAAAGAATTGTTCTTTTAATTGTGAAAAAAAATTGATTTTGAAAACTTTTTGAATTGCCCTTGTTATGATCATGACCCATGAGTCATGGCCTTGACCTTGATGGTGTTTAAATGGTTAGAAACTCATTGTTATGACCATGACTATTTTTGTCATGGTCATATTAAATTGTATAAAAAAATTTGAAAAGTAAAACCCTAATTCCTATCCTCAACCATCAGCCATCATTTTCATCTCCATCTTCCCTCTCCCCATCGCACCACCATCTTCACCTTCCTCCAACCGTCGTGCCGCCATCCTCGCGACCCCCACCCCGTCACCACCAGCAACCGGACCCCCCTCTCGTCGACTGTCTTCCGACGCCCCCGCCACCCGTCTCCTTCTTTCTCCCTTACAGCCGTGACTAGAACCACCACCGTCGACCACACAACCGCCGCCCACTCCGCCGTGCATCTCCACCACCAGCAGCCCCTTCAATTTTTTTAAATTTTTTTTACACAGGTTTGATTTTAGAAAGATTTCATTAATTTTGTTTGTTTGTGGGGTTTGTGTGAAATGTTAGATAATGAGTTTAAACCAACCTAGAGTTTGGTTCAAACCTGTTTTAATTTTAAAGATTTTGGGTTGATTGTTTGTTAAGTTAAAGGCAATTTTGTTCTAGGTTGAAATGAAAGAATCATGTTATGTTGGTTTAACCTAGTGAAATCGAATTGGAATGTGATGTTTGGTGTTATATTTTGCATTGAACGAGTTACAGATAGTTATACATATTTAGGTATCGATGGAGATGAAGATCGTTTTGTATTGGTTTAGCTTGTTTGATATGTGTTTTGACAATGCCCGATTGGCTTAAACAGCTTACATTTGAAGCTTAAAAATTTCTTTTGTTCCACGTTTATTATGTAGTTAACATCATGATGAAAAGCTCATTCATAGTTGATCTAACTCTTTTTATAACTAATGAGATTTGTCATTTATTTCACATTTTGGATGAAATCACGGGTTGAGGTTTAAAACATGTTACCAACCCAAATTTTTATGTCATGAAGGCTGTAATTTTTTACAATGTTGACTCACAAGTTGGTAATTGTTTTTGCATTTTTTGATGTTAGGGCATCAATTTTGGGTTTTGAAGCTTTTTGATGTGTGATTATTACATGTATGTGTATACACACACACACACACACACATTATATATATATATGCACACATTTATATGTTATATTATTATCTCATATTTTGTGTTTTGAGGTGATGGCGACTAATGAGCCTCACAGGTTTCTTCGATTCGAACAAGGCAGCGAGAGAGCTAAATGTTATGAAGCTATTCGCTTAAGGTACTTTGAGCCATCTCGCACGATCTGCATGTCCACCTTGGAAGTTCTTGGGGAAAAGGCTCGAGCTGAGGCTATGCTCTCAAAATCGTGGCAACATTTCTTTACAATTCGTTAGCCTCAATATCAAGAGCTAGTATTGGAATTCTGTGCTACTTATCAGTTTGCCCACCCGGTCATTGACTTGCATGATAAGAATGCCATTTCTTTCAGATTGGGTGGGGAGGAGTGCAAGCTATCGGTTGCTCAGCTTGGGGCGCGCTCGACAATTATAAAAAAATTGAGCTAAAAAGAGCACCATTTTTTCAAAGTTTAAAGAAGGTTGACCAGGGGGCTCTCACTGCATTCTGGCTTGAAATTGGAACAGGAATTCATTGCCCCAAGCAATCGATGAGTACACAGTGACGAGATCCACTTCATCGTTATTTTCATCGTGCGATTGCACATACAATTTATGGCAGGAAGAATAGTACGGGTGTGGTGACCCATAAGGATTTGTTCTTCTTATATTCTTTAATCAAGCAAGTGCCTTGTAATCTGGCTTATGCTATGGCACAATTCTTCTCATCTTGCGTCAGAACAAATTCCGCTAGTTACATCTGTGGTGGTTCTTTCATTACACAGTTGGCTTTGCATTTTGATTTCATGACTAATGATGTTGTTTCAGGCTTAATACCTTTATTCCCTACGCCGGTTATTAGCACATCAATGTTGGAAAATATGAGTTTGGTTGCACGGTTTGGTGATGAAGGATGGAAGTTTACTTATGAAGATGGAAATCCATGGCAACCCGCACACCTGCGTCGCGAGGAATCATCCGGGATTGCAATTAGAGAAGAAGCCCCAGCCCCTCCCCCAGCTGTTGACTTAGCGGCGTGCATTGATCAGATTGCTCAAACTCAAGTGATGCTCGTTCAGTCCGTTACCCAGATGTTCGATTCCATTCAGTGGATAGTTGAGGAGCTACAGCAGGCTGCCCGTGATGCCGGACGGAAGCCCCGACCTTTCCTACCTTAACCTTCTGGAGACAATCTCATGGAGGGCTAGTCTGATGCCCTCCATTTATGTTTATGCTCTTTTGATTTGAGTTGTAATATTTTCTGTATTTATTTGTACAAACTCATGAAAACTATGTTTTATTTTTGTTTTTCGTAGTTTTTCCTTTTAATATCTTATATGATTTGGTTTCATTTTGTTGATTTTCACTTTTGCTTCTGGTTATGCTTGTTAGATCCTCTTGGACATTTGGTTACATGAATCGCGAGGCTGCTTTAGGCTTATTTGAAATGCGATCGCGCGCTCCGGGAATTTTTGATTAGGGAAGTTTTTGTTCTCTCCCTCATTTCGACTTGCATGTTCATTGTATTTAATTGTATTGCTTTTGCACATTGTGGCATATTCAGGACAATGTATCATTCAAGTGTGGGGATGTTAGGGATTTTTGATTGATTTTATCAAAACCGTCAATTTTATATATTTTTGCTTCTAACAAATTCGTCTTTTTGGCTAATTTTTTTTTATGGTGTTCACTTTGCTTAAACATTAGATTTTTATGCATAAGCTTACTTTTGGAATCATACATTTAAGAGAATCCAACGAAAATGGAATAAACATGTTGAAAATATCATAATAAATTATCATGTTGATTGGAAGATTTTTAAGCCAAAATTTGCATCTATTCCTACCACCCCCGTTTCCGTGAGTGAAATTTTTGTGCCTTTCGAGCATTGTTTCTTCACTATATATCACATGCTCACATTTTTGTTGATTATGGAGTGGCTCGAATATTACATCATTTTAGAACTTGCTTAGGTGATTCATTTCAAGACCATGAACTAAGTTGTTGCATGAAAATGATTGAGGCATTAGAAAAACCCATCTTTTGTACCCCGTTTTCAATTCTCTTTCCCTGCCCGATCATCGCCCTTAGTTGCCCTTGTTGAGCCCAACCCTCGTGTTTATTGTTTCACCATCATCTATAACCTAATTAACCAAATAGCCTTTTTTTTTCCTTTATCCTTGTGTTAAAACCCGGATTTTATTAGTTGTCTTACTTACGTTATGTAGTTGTAAATATGTTTAGAACAATTGTGTTTATCATTCTATTATTATAGTATATGCTATATTTAAAAAATAGAAAAAAAAAAGAGAACAAGAAAAGAAAAGAAAAGAAAGAATTATTGTATTATTTTCTTCATTTGTTATAGGAGAAATTAATTTAAAATGAGCAATTTTGTATGTTATAATAGAAAACCATTATGGTAGCTCATTATATGTATGTTGCATTAGTTTATGTTAGTTTGTATATTCTCTTTATGTTTTGTAGTTGTTCGCAAGTAGCATCTAGCAATTCTGGATTTTTAACATTTTAGCCTATTTATCACCAAAATCCATACCTTCAACCCCAGCTCCGTTGCAACCCTTAAAGACCTCTTGATTTATGCAATTTTCTTATGTTATTTGGTGGAGAAATTGATCTCTAAGCAAGCTTATAATAATGTTTCTTTATTAGACATTGGAAATTGGTTGACTCGTTGGTTTCCTTTTTAAATGTTGCATGTCTTAAAAATCTTACGCATTTGAATCTTTAATTTGTTTGTGAACTACCTATCTATATTATTAAAGCCAGTAGGAATCTTGTCAAATCTTTTATGATTTTGCTTAAGGGAAAGCAAAGCTTAAGTGTGGGGATATTTGATATGTGAATAAATATATATGTTAATAATACATATCTTTTCCCATTTTAAGTGATTTTTGTTTCAAATTAATCTGTATCGATACTTAGTTGTGATTACTTTGATTTTTGTAGCTTTGGATGGTTGTTTGATGATTTCAAAAGAAAAGGCCAAGGAATTCATGAAGATTTTGGAAGTTTAGAAGCTGTTATGGCCATGACAGAAGCTGTCAGGACCATAACAGGCAGCAGATCCTATCATGGCCATGACACGCATCAGGCCCCCTTTTTAAGCTTTTCTTCTTCTTCATTTAGGGGAGAGACATTTTTGGAAGATATTACCCAAGTTTTTCTTCGTCTTTGTGGTGGCTTTGAAGGGAGTTTCTCAAGAGTTCAAGAGAGGTTAAAGATCAAGCATTCCAAAGGAAGATTCAAGTTAACACAACCCACCTCTACTCATCTTTGGATTGAAAATCTCTAGATCTATCATGTTTTCTTCCATTATCATGAGTTTGGTAGTGGTTATTGTAAGCCTTATGGGCTAAACACTATTTATTACTTAGATTAGTTTAAGCTTACCATACTTTGACATATTACTTGTAACTTTTGGTGATGATTAGGTTAATGTTTATTTCAAGGCTATGCATGTTCTTAGATGGTTGTGTATGGTTGTTGAACTTGATGAAATGATGAATCTTGTGGTGTTATAATCACATATTATTAGAAAACTTTGTGTTTTAGAACATCTATTCATGAAATACATACATTAGTGTGTTGTTTATGGCATTTGACTAGGAATGGTAAATGATTATTGATTATTTGGTCAAGTTGAACAAGTGTGTATCCAAATACATATGTTTGTGAAAACCATTGTGTTTGTTATGAATTTATCTTAACATTGTGTATATGTAACCATATATAATGTGCATATTTATGATTCGTGTATTCATGTTAGTACATTGATAAATTGAAGGATTTACATAGCTATTGTTACATTACGTGAATTGAGGTGGTTACCATGTGTTCATCGTATTAACTTTCCAAAGATTTGTGGGTTTGGTATCCTTGACGGGAGTCCTAACCATCTTTAATTTTAGCCTAATTATATCATTAGTTCTTCATGGCATAATTTTAGGTGGCTATTATGTGTTTATCGTTCTAGCTTTCCGACGAGTTATATAATTAGATAACCTTGACAGGAGTCTAGTTTACATTCATGTTTCATGTGTAGAAAGTGATCTCACCATAGGTTCATGTATGTTTTCATTGTTTGGCTAAGCGGATTCAAAGTCTAATTGATATCTTTCTCTAATTGATTATCTTCATCTTCGTCTACATTCTTCATTAGTTTAATTATTAGCTAAATTAGTTAATCATATTATTCACAAATCACCTTTTATCGGCTAGATAATGACAAAGACTTAGTATTAGGAGCTTTCGTGTCCACGGATCGATACTAGGTTCTTATCAAAAGCTATACTACTATCCGATAGGTATACTTTCCTTTATAAATTTATAGCTTAATTGTGTAACATCCATTATTAAAATATTTATATATCAAAACACACATCGTTTAACCATAATGAATTTTTCTCATGTTCATAAGCTGGACAAGCATGCTTATCCTTTGTACTATATCTTGACAAGTTACCTTATCTAAAAAATCACTTATTATGCAAAAGATCATTGCCCATAATAAAAAGTACTATTTCTTGTAAGCACCATACACATCTAAACTAGAACTCCATAGAGTTTTTAAGTCATCAGTCAAAGGAGATAAGTAAACATCAATGTCATTACCATGTTGTTTAGGTCCCCGAATCGATGATGGCATCATTATATATTTGCTTTTCATGCATAACCATGGTGGAAGATTGTAGATGCATAGATGAACCAACCACACACTAAGACAACTACTCATGTTTTCAAAAGGATTGATTTCATTTGAACTAAGACCAAACCGTATGTTTTTAATTTGATCTCTAAATTCTAGATATATGTTATCAATTTTTCTCCACTGAAGTTAATCCGCGACATGTCTTAATTTCCCATCATTTATACATTCATCTGAATGCCAACGTAATATTTTTGATTCTTTTTCATTTAAAAAATAATTGTTTCAATCTCGATAAAATTGGAAAATACCATGACATTTTAGCCGGTTGCCTATTTTTCATCACATCATCTTTTATTTCATCTATTTACGTTTTTACGTTTATACTTAGATACATCACATGTAACATATTTATGTTCTTTCTTAAAATCATTTGTATACAACATACAATTATTTGGACATGCATGTATTCTTTCAACTTCCAATCCCATCGGACACATCAATCTTTTGCTTGGTATGTCGAAATCGGTAATTCATTACTTTTGGGAAGCATTACTGGAAAAAACTAATAATAAATTTGTAAATATTTTATCACTCTATCTATATTTTTCTTTTAAGTTAGATAATTTCAACACCACATTAAGATTTGTAAAATTTTCACAATTGGGTATATAATGATTTTTTAGCATCATCAAATAGGTCTTGTAATTGGTTTTCATCACAATCTCTAATATTAGTCTCTAAATCATGTAACATTTCATTTAAAATATTATGGTTGAAACAACAGTTTCACAGTTGGAGATTATCAACTAAACACACCTACTAGATCAAATAGGGAACCAGGCAGTGAACAATGAATAACAAGTAAGAACACTTAAGACAAAAAGATTGATTTTCAAGGTTTATATATATTGCTCTCAAGTGTTTACCAGTGTTAAAAAGCTTAGTCCTAAGACTGATACATGAGATACTTTATACTACAACCTGCAACAAACCATACTTTGAAGGCCAGCTAAACACTAATCCAGACAACAAGATTAATGTAGAGTCAACCTTGGCTAAACCTTGGAAATCTTAATGCCATAATGCCTTTCAAATCCTCGAGACAGATTGCCTTTTGACTTATGATTATGCAGGCCATAGCTCACATCCTGTTGTAATACAATAAGGATAAAACTACTAAAGTAGGAAATTACACAAAAGATATCATATTGTATACTTGATAAAAGTAAAAAGGTAATCACCAACTTGTATAAGTTGGTGAGTCTTCAGAGCTGACAACAGAAAGGTCTTATGCTTTTGTCAAAAGTATGTCAGTCTTCTTAGTCTTTGGAAGGGTTCAGTCTTCATGCTTCCGAAGACTTTGTCTTTAAGCTTCAGAAGACTTCACTTTGGCTTCGGAAGATTTTTGTCTTTGGCTTCGGATGATTTGACCCTTAGTTATTTTTCTTTGTACATAGTTAAATCTTCTAAAGTACTTCCTTCCTTGTACTTCATTGCATGTTGAGAGATCTTTGGTTAGTATCAGCCTTAAAGATAATCATATTGATCTTACAAACTTTCCCTAGGCTGATGCTACCAAAACTTAAAGATTAATATGAATTTGGATCTTCTGCTTGGTTATTGCCATCATAATTAGAGTCATTACTCTCATCTTGAGGTGTGGAGGTGGATGCCTTAGACTTCTTCTTCTTTCTTGACTTTAAGTCTCTTCTGATGGCCATCCTTTTACTCTTTCTATAATTTAACTAAGAAGGTTGGTCTTGATCATCTTTTCTTTCTTTCTCCTCTTAGTTTGGTCCTTCCCCTTCACATGTTCAGAAGAAGGTTCAGGACCTTGCTGTGGGTAAGCATATGAAGCTGGCTGTGGATCAGCAGTAGGTCTTGGTTCTGTTGTTTGTTAAGGTTGAACCATGACCTCAGCTTTAGGTGCAGCTTGACTTGGAGGAGAATGCAAGTCTTGAAGCTCACCCCTTTTGATCTTCTGCCTGATCACCCTGATGTGCTCATCTATTATGGATAGAGAAATAGGACCAAGCCTCATACTAGAGAACCTATATAGCTTCAAGAAGCTTACCATCTTTTGTCTGTCATCTGACTTCTTCTTGTTGGCTTTGATGGTGGCCCTTGATTTTTCAGCTTCCTTCATCATCTTTCTCTTAGCAGATTTTCTTCCTTTAATGGCTTCTTGTTCTAGCTTTTTAAGGTACTCAAACTCTATATAATCATAAAATAGAGGGAGTAAAGCTTCTGTCTTATAGAAACCTATGGCACTCAAGTAGGTGGTCATGTTCTGTCTATCTTGTCTTTGCCTATTTGAGTTTCTTCCTCTACAACCATAGTTTTCATGTCAGGCATCTATTGAGCAGGGGAGAGGACAGGAGCTTGATATAATTTTCTTTTCTTTCTTTCGTCTTTGGTTTTGAGAAGCAAAGTAGCATCCTCAAACTCTTTCCTCTCTCTAGAAACCTCTGTGTCTGCCAGTTCAGTTAATACATCCAAGGGAAGAGAGATGAGTTCATTAATATTGTAATTCCTAGTTGCTAGATAGTTCAATATAATAGCCCTTAACTCATCTTCTTTAGTGTTTGGACTTTGAGCAGCTTTAATTGCAGCCTGCATGAAATTAGGATTCTCCTTTTGTCTTTCTTTCCTTGCTTTCCTCTTCCTCTCCCTTTTCTCCACCTCAATCTCCTCTGCAGATATAACCTTCTTTCCCTTGTCAAGCACTGGCCTATGTGACTCAATGAGGTGAGAGCTTTGACCCTCTTACACTTGTTCTTCATTGGAGCTCTAGCCAGGGAGAGGCTGTAAGGCACCTTCACCAACAGGTGTTCACTAAGAGTGGGAGATTCTAAAGGAGCAGGAATCTCAAGGTTCACAGAGTCCACAATTGGGCCTTCAACTGAGGCTTTCCCTTTGAAGTTAATCTTAAGGTCCAACTCAGTATCCAGTTGACCAATTGTTTTCCCTGATAGCCCTTGTCTGTAAATGCTTGTTCTTTTTCTGAACTCCTCAAACACTCTCCTTTGAATCATCTCTGCTAACCTGTTAGCATGTCTGTTTTAACTTGGTTGACAAGTGGCAGGATTGCTAGAGAGAAACTTTTTATAGAATCCTAGGTTGTAGATGTTGAAGATTTCTTGTTGACCCAGGAATCTAGAAAGCACCAAGGCCCTTCAATCAATGTCATACCTCCATCCTATGATTGGATTTGTAGCAAGATTATAGGGAGGTGACATGGCCCTTTGTATAAAACCCTACTCAAATAGGCTTTAAAAGATGGCACCCATATTAATATGGGCCAGAAGAGGTTGTTGAGTCTAGACAATTGCAAGTGATGGTGGTGAATCCTTAATGTCCATCCTCAGGGTAGTGCTCCCATGTTCTATGATTGTAGGAACTTTCTTTCCCTTTTTGGTAGCATTACTTACCTGTATAAGTGAGCTCGAGGTTAGGTCCCCTACATCCATAGGTTCTTGATGCCATGGTTGAGCAAGCCTGGCCGGCCTCTCAGCTATCTTACCCTTGAGATCGGTGATCTCAAGTTGTTGATTGAGCACATGCCTTTGTAAGGTAGCCACCTGAGATTCTAGGTGACTAACTTTTGAAACAAGATATGTGCATGTAGCCGTCAGTTATTGCACCTTTTGTTTCATGCTCCCCTTATCTTCATCAAAAGAATCATAGGGGGATGAGAGTACATAACCAAAGTCATCCCTCTCACCACCAGATGTTTGTTCTTGGTCTTTGGATTTCCCCTGCTCTTTGATGATTTCCTAAGAAGTGACAAGAAGCTAGGATGTCATGGTTAAGGTCTGAATGATGTAATCACTTGTAGAAGTGAAAGCCTCTTCCACATGGACCTCTTGAACATGTTTAGAGAGGTCCAAATCAGAAATGAGTGGATGATGTGGGCTAGACATGGGAGTGTAGGAGCACTTATCTCTCCTTGAGTAGGGGAGGAGTAGAGAGATTCATGGTACTCATTGAATCCCATGTTTTCATCATCATAGAATTGAAGGTTAGGAATTGGTTGGTTGAGATTTAAAGGTTGGGGATCATAGCCTTCTCCTGAGGTTGATCATCTTAGCGTTGAGATTCAAGATGATGGCTTAAGGCTGGGGTTGAGAGCTCATTAGACTCAGCATGAGGAACCTCAGCATTGATACTTGAAGGAATGTGAGTGGGTTGCTCCTTAGGAGAAGTGGGAGGTCATGTTTCCACTTGCTCCTCTACGAGTGTGTAAATAGGGGCCTACTCAATCTGAATAGACTGAGCAAAGGTTTGTTTGGTTTTTCTAGTGTAGGTGATGGTGATTTAAGGCTGTGTAGGTGGTGGTGAAGAAGGTGTGGGTTCAATATTGGTTGGGATTGCCAAGTCTTCATCTTAGCAGGTTGTTCTAACATTTGGGGGCCAACGGCTGTTTCTACCCTAGAAAAACCAACAGTGGTTTTTCTTATTATTTTAAAGAGGCCGGGCTTCATCTATCCCAGCTTTAGAATATTATCTGTTCCCCTCAACTGTGTGCCCAGTTCACATTCAAGAATGTGTTGGACATATCTAGGGAACATATAATATTCAAGGGAATTCAAGTTTGAAAGTAAATTTGTGTATACAAATTAAGAGTATCTGAACTTGATCCCTGGACCATTCTATGAACTATGCTTGATCTGTTGACTGCCTCCTTGGTGAAGGACAACTCACCATCTTCATCATCCAGCTGCAGATGTTGGTTTATGGAGGCTGGAGTGATGAAAACTGTCCCCCCTGCACTGAAGCTGAGAGTGCGTTCTCACTGTCCATAATCACTTCCTAACGAGTCCTCCAGAACTCCAAAAGTTGATTTTTGTAGAGTGGAGGGTCAATGGTAAGGGCGGTAAGGTAGGAAGAGTTTGAAAAAAAGTTGCAAATGTCTGAAAACCAGGTCTTTTTCAACATTTAACAGAGCAACTTGGTTGTGTTGCTGGTGTAGATGCATGATGAAGGCTGCTTGCTGGTTTTGGGGTTCAGGGTTGGCCATTTATGAAGCTTTTGGGAGAGAGATTGCAAGAGAAACGAGGGTTTGTGGAAAAAAATTAGTGCTTGAAAGATGTAGATGAAGAAGAAGAAGAGAGAATGAGACCTGTTGGAAAGCTATTTATATGCTTGGATTTGAGACAAAGTTATTACAAAAGATAAACTTTGAAATCCCATTATAGGTCCCACCTCTGTAAAAGTGCCAAAAAAGGTAGTTACCTAGAAAGTTTAAAATCTTCCGAAGGTAATTTGTCTTCAGAAGTTTAAAGAAAGCTTCTGAAGCTAAATTAAGTTCGGAAATATTCATTAGTTTGAGAAGAATTGCTTCGGAAGAAAATGTACTTACAGTAATTTTCTTCTGAGACAAATTTGATTTCGGAAGATATTAAGTTTCCAAAGTTACTCTGAAGGAGAAAAGAAAACTTCCGAGACTTAGTTGCTTTCAGAAGAAAACTGTCATTCAAAACATATAAGTACTTAGAATCAGACTTAAGCTTCGGAAGATATATTAAAATTTTTTCCGAAGTTAAATCCCTTAGTAAGCAGTTATTAGTTTTGAAGATATAATTTTCTTCCAAAGTGAAATCAATTTCTTCTGAGAGAAAATCTATCAATACTTTTTAAAATTCTAAGAATATTTACTATGAAAAATTTCTTCTTAGATTAACAGGGCTTATATGAGTGATAAATTTGACAACAATAAAGACACACACCTTTTGAAAAACAAATTTGAAATTAATTTAAGATATTCTACTCAAAGTTAATCATCTCAATAGCTGATACAAGATATTTTAATCTCTGTTCATCAAATGCTTTTGTGAATCGATCAACATTTGTTCATTTGTGTTAAGTTTGACCAGTTTAATCAATAGTTTTTCAAAATAATCTTTAATCAAATGATATTTGATATTAATGTGCTTTGTCTTTGAGCGCTGCATTGGATTCTTTGTGATTGAGATAGCACTATTGTTGTCTATGTGGATATGAGTCCTATTGAAGTTGAATCCATAATCTAGCATCTGATTCTAAATCCAAAGCACTTAAGCACAATAGCTTGCAGTAGCAATGTAATAAGCTTTTGTAGTTGATGCAGATGCACAAGATTTCTTCTTGCATTGGCATGAGACTATCCTTCAACCAAGCAACTGACATCCTCCAGATGTAGACTTGCTAGTCATATTGCAGCCACCATAGTCACTATCTATATATGCATATAGATAGAAGTCAAAATTCTTTAGATACTAAAGTCCCAGTTTGGGAGCTCTATTAAGGTATCTAAGAATCCTCTTGATAGCAACTAGGTGTGACATCTTGGGTTTGGTTTGATATCTTGCACATATGCATGTAGCAAACATGATATCTTGCACCATAGCCCTGTATTGATGTTCATCAACATACTCCCCTTCAAGATCAGGTCCTAAGGAGTGGTTTTTGGCTATGAGAGTCTTAGAAACCATACAATCAGTCAGATGAAATTTAGTTAGTATGTCCTGTACATACTTTGACTGGTTTATGAAGATGTCATTGTCAACTTGCTTCATTTGGATTCTTAGAAAGAAATTGAGTTTCCCCATGGCACTTATTTCAAATCTATTCTTTATCAGTTTCTCTAATTCTTTGCAGAGCTTTTTATTAGTTAACCCAAAGATAATGTCATCAACATAAACTTGAAACAACATCATGTCATTTCCTGTTCTTTTGATGAAGAGTGTGTTGTCAATAGTACCTCTTTTGTAACCATGTTGAACTAGGTACTGTGATAGTGTCTCATGCCACTTCTTTGGTGCTTGATGCAACCCATAGAGAGCTTTCTCAAGCTTGCAAACATAATCATGATGATCTGGATCTGCAAAGATAGGTGGTTGACAGACATACACTTCTTCATCTATCACCCCATATAGAAAAGCACACTTGACATCAAGTTGGTTGATCTTGAAATCCTTTGATGCAGCAAAAGCTAGGAATATTCTTACAGCTTGAACTCTTGCTACAGGAGCAAAGACATCTGTGTAGTTAATCCCTTCCTCTTAAGTGTACCCTTGGACTACCAGTTTTGCCTTGTTCTTGATGACAAGTCCTCTATCATCTTTCTTGTTCCTGAATACCCATTTGGTTCCTATTGGCATCTTCCTAGGAGGAAGAGGACATAGGTTCCAAACACCCAGTCTTTTGAATTTAAGCAGTTCCACATGCATTGCTTCAATACAGCTTCCATCCCTAAAAGCTTCATCTACTTTCTTTGACTCAATACGAGATAAGAAGCAAGAGTGCATACAAACATTTTGATCATGGGTTTGTCCTCTTGTTCTCACCCCAATTTCAATATCACCAATGATGTTTGTCGTAGGATGTGACTTGTGGATTCTTAGTTGAAGAATCACAGAAAGTTGATTTGATAGATCCAAATTTGAGAAATTTAGATCTGGTGATTGAGTATCACCTACCACATCAGCACACTCATCAAGTGTGACTTGATTTACCATCTCCATCTTCTCTTGCATCAGAGATCCCTTCATTTGAATTTTATACCTCATTGTTGGAATTAGTTGGCACCTCAGATGTATTAACAAAAGAATTTGTTATATTTGTGCTTACAGGATTTCCACTTATAGTGTTTGTTACCACTGGTGCTGAAGGGTTTTGATCATTTGGTCTTCTCAGCTCAATCTTGGATCAAGATCTTCTACAGATATATTACCTGTTGTTCTTGAAACATCTTCACAAGATTTGTTAAAACACTTGGTAACTAAATCAAGATCAAATAGCCAATCAGGACCAGAACCTTTCACACTTGGAGTGTGTTCATTGAAGGTCATATTGGTTGACTCCTCAACTACTCTAGTTTTGAGATTGTATACTCTATAAGCTAAAGCTTGAAAAGAGTATCCAATGAAATGTCCATCATCTGCCTTTTCAGCAAACTAGGCTATGTGATCTTTGGTATTCAAGATGGTGCATGGACATCCAAATAACCTGAGGAAACCAATGAAAGATCTCCTTTTGTGCCACTATTCATAAGGTGTCTCACTATGTGTTTTGACTACTAAAACTTGGTTTTGCACATAGCAGGCAGTGTTGACTGCCTTTGCCCAAAAGGTGATAGGTAGTTTAGAGTCAGAGAGGATGGTTCTTGCAGCCTCAATAAGTGTTCTATTTCTCTTTTCAGTAACACCATTTTGTTGAGGAGTTCTAGGAACACTATATTGTCTTGAAATACCCTTTTCATCATAAAATGAATCAAGGATTTGGTTTTTGAATTTGGTTCCCTAATCAGATCTTATGATCTTAACCTTGTGATCACATTGATTCTCAACTTTCAGAATGAAGGATTTTAAGATTTCAGGGGTCTCATCCTTACTTCTAAGAAGAAGTCCCAAGTATATCTTGTGAAATAATCTGTAATCACAAGATAGTATGAAGTTCTCCCTAAACTCATTACACTTATAGGGACAAAGACATCCATGTGTAATAAGTGAAGGGGAGTAGTGATGGATTTCATTTCCATTGGCTTGTGTGACACTTTGTGTTGCTTTCCTTTTAGGCATGCAACACAATGATCATCACTTGTAAACTCTTTTTTTGACAAGCCCGTTACCAAATCATTCTTAATTAGTTTATTCATGTTCTTAAAGTTTACATGGCATATTTTTTATGCCAAAGTAAAGATTCGTCACTATTTGCTTTGGATAGAAATCAAGAAACTTCTCGAGAAGGGGAGGTTTATTGCAAATCCATCTTGTACATGTTCCCTTTCCTGGGGGCTCTAAGCAAAATATGCTCTTAAGGAATGATCACCCTGGGTTTGACAACAATGCACTCATGCTTAGTAAAGAGTTTGTTATGTCTCTGGTCATAAAAAATTGAGATACACTCAAAAGGTTGTACCCAAGTTCCTTGACAAAGTTTACCTTTTCAATGCTGAGCTTACCATTTGTGACCTTGTCTCTTCCAGTAATGTAACCACCTGATTCACCTCTAAAAGCAACTAGCTCTCCATCAAGTTTTTCAAAGTTTTAAATCAAAGAGCCATTGCCAGTCATGTTCCTAAAACAACCACTATCAAAGATCCAAGCCTTGCTGGTCTAGGGCTTATCAAGATGAACTGAAGATAGTTCAACAGTCATTAATCCTTTATGCAAGCTTTGGGAATCCTTAGCCATTGTTGATGAAGCAACTTTAGTCACATGGCCTTCCCACATCTTCCACATCATCTTTGGAAGATTAGACTTGGCTTTCAAAACTTCAGAAGTTTTAGAGACTGAACATTCGAAAGCTTTTGAATCCACTGCAGCAGACTTTAGGGCTTCGGAAGCATTCCTTTCTTTCGAGACCAAACTTGCTTCCAAAGATAATTTTCCACCTATCTTCTTCTGGGTCACCTTGATTTTCCTTCCAAAGTTCTTTTCTTTTTCTTCTCAGAGGTTTTCTTCTTGTTCATGTTGATGGTACTCTTAGGATTCTAAATGCAATCCTTAGCATAAAGAGTTGTACCACCACACATGATACATTCCATAGGCTTTCTTCTGAGAGTCTTGTCCTAAGGAGGAGATTTGTCCTAAGCTTTTTCAAGCTCCTTCTTCATCTTCTTGGATGATGCAACATCTTCTTGGATGGTGCAAATTGGTTCAACCTTCTTCTCCTTACCAGGATAGCTTAGACTTGAACTAGGACTCTTGGTACTTGTCACAACCCAACCGATGGTGGAAACATCAGGGAGCGAGAAATGATAGATTGTTCAAAGACATCATAGCACTAAAGTGATAATAAATTAAGATTGAAATTTCATTTCCATTCATTAAAATAACATTACAATGTTTCAAATAAACAAACTATAATTTTGAGGAATACAAGTCTAAAACAAACATAATAAAATGATAGATTTGGTGTGTTTCTAAGTCCACCTAATTGAATTTCTTGATAAAGCTTTAAGCATTTCCTGCAACATGTATAAAATATTGGTCAACATATGAATATGTTGGCGATCATACAAGTTTGAATACATAGCATAATAGTGAGCAAAATCTCAATTCAACATGGGTAAAGTATACTAAAGTTTGTACATTGCTAGCATGCAAAACTAATAATCAAACCAAAGTTTCCACTAGCGTAATCTTAGCATTAAAAATGATCAAGACCGTAAATATTGAATAACTTAACATAGACCCATCATAATAGCGCGGATGTGCTAGTTCTATAGCGCTATACATGTTAAGGGAGGTTTAGATTGCTTGCAAGATAATGTATTCTAGAATGTATTTACAAATAGTATAACAAGTAAACATGTTTGTACGAATTGAATTTTAGAATGATTTTGATTGAATGAATAATTGAGTGTATTTGATAATTGGTACATGTTGCAACCCAAATAATGTTAAAACAAAATGGGTGAAGTATGACTCACAGTTTGACGATTAGAATCCATAAAGACAGATGAATGAGTTTAAAGGATTGAGTCACCAAAGTCACCCTAAAAGGTAAACAAAGTGTGTAAGTTTAGGATTCAAAGTTTAAGATCTAGCAATTGGAAAGTATATGAAAATTACAAATATGAGAGTATATGAAAGTATATACTACTTAGACACTTAATTAGACACCATGTAATGTGTGTGTTCTTTATGAGTATTAGTCACTCATTGGAAGTCCAAAATAAAGAATCATAAGATTAGTATAATGTCTATCTTAACACGTAACATTCAATCATGGTTTGATTGATGTTACTGTTTGGTTTTGACTAAGTATTATGTAGATATAAATATAAATCATGCATTAGAGGTAGGGTAATCCGTAAACCTCAAGTGTTATGTTCATTGAAGTCATGTATTAGAGGTGGGGATATCCACAAACCTCAAGATTGTCACCATTGCACAAAATCTCCACATAAGGGTGATTCGGATGGTCATGAGTACATAACGAAAGTACTAAAGTAAACTAACTAGTTTGACTAAGTGTTCAAGTAGGGTATGATTGAAAGATTAGTTGTAGAACCAAGGTTCAACATCACCATTTCATACCATAACACAAGCCTTTCAACATTGGTTGGAGGCCAGGTTTGGTTTCATCCACTTCTTGATTTGTAGATCACTTAGTGTTTTGTAAAGATGAAATAATAGGGTGTAAAAGCCTGAAAATTTCTGGAATATAACTTCAACACAAGCCTTCCAACATTGCAGTTGTTGGTGACTTGGTTTAGTATGCAAAAGGCTTATAAAAAGACAAGAGAGAAAAAATAAAACATGTATGAAAGAATCAAGTAAAAAATTTCCAACATGGACCTCAAAAATAGGAGTTTACCATACTTTTTCACCTTGGTGACTAAGTGGTTATTTCCTAGAGGTTGTTCCAAGTGGTAAACAACATAGAAGAAAGAAATTAAAAAAAATTAAAACTCACAAGTTGTTCTTGAATATTTCTTGCAAGAAGATGAAGTTCTTGGATGGAATGAGAAAGTTTAAGAGAGAGTTTAGAGTGATAAAAGTGATTAGAGAGGGATTTTGGCTAGTATTTATAGATGAAAATTATGGTTGAGTATTAAAAAAAGTATTTGGGGAGATGAGTGGAGGGAAAATTCAAAATTTTAGTTTTAACCCCTAACTTATTTTATTTATTAATTTGCACCATAAACTCATGATTAAGTATGTTTTGAGTATTTTAACATATGAACCATAAAAAGAAAACTTATAAATAACTTTCCAAAAAATATAAGTCCTGATAAGTTGCTCAGTTTTGCGTTAAAATACGTATTCATAATTGTTTAAGCGTTGCACAAGCATATAATCAACAAAATGATATGAAAAGATATTTCTACTATAATCAAGTCTCGAGATTACAAGGATTGAACAAGGAGTAATATTACATTTAAAAAAAATAACTGGAAAATAGGGAACGTTACAGTACTAGAGTCCTTGGTTAAGTCTTAAATCTTCCCCACCTTAAACCCAACAGAGATGAAAACTTGTTTTTGCCTAGGGTTGAAGGTGGGCTTGATCTCCTGCACTTTCTTTGATCTTTTTTTTTGTAGCCCTGATCAAGTTCTTTCTTATAGACTTAGCCATCTTCATCTGGTTCACCCTTCACTATATCCTTTTTCTTAGTTTCATCTTCATCTTCCTCTAGGAAAGGATCAATAGGAGGCAACTCATCTTCACAAGTTCCACACCTTGGTTCTCTAACTGATAGTAGAGTGTGTGGAGGAGCTATTTCATTTGATCCAAGTCCCTACCTATTTTGGAAACAACCTTTTGCATGCAAGGATGAAGATATAATTTTGTTGAAGGTCTTCTCTTTAAGAACATATTTTTCTGCCTTAGCTTTGCTGATCACAAGCTCAGCCTGGAAGTCTGTAAACTTGGAAACAAGATCTTTAATCTGAGTCTTGTAGTTTGTATGCTCATGTTTTAGAGTAGAAATAGTTTTCTCTAAGTCTTCTATTTTAAGCTTATAATCATTATATTCTCTTTTAAAATTAGCTTTTAAAATGTTTATGGACTCAAGATCAGATCTTACTTCTAAGTTGTAGGACCTGTACATATTAACCTTATCAATGAGTTTAGGAGAACAAAGATGTTCCAATACCTTTGATTCATTATGATCTGCCATCATGGCTTGGTTTAGGAAGACATCTTCCAACTGAAAGCTCCAATTAAAGCCTCATTCTTCAATAACAATTGTAGCTTGCTGCTTTGGTTAGTTGGGCTTCTTAATTCTTGTAGCTGCCTCAGTGTAGTTTGGCATGGACTGTGTATCACCAACATTTGTTCTTGGTGCCTTGCACTCTCGAACAAAGTGGCCCATTTGGTTATAGTTGTAACACTTTACTTTGCTTTTGTCTAGCCCAAACTTTCCACGGGACATATTGCTTTGAAACTTCCTCCTTATTCTTTTGTAGAACTTCTTGGCTCTTTGAGTGAGAAGAGCCATCTGCTGGACTATTTCCATGCACTCCAGATCATCTGGATGGATGCAGTAAAGGTATTCAAGGGTGAAGAGAAAGTTGCTAGAACTTTCATCTGAAGACACAAAGGCCTGAAAAGTGATGGGCTATTGGAATGGAATTCCTTGAGTATAGCTCTCCTTAGGTGTCTTCGGGAAGGTGATGAAAGGACCTTCTGGTGAGTTATCAGGATAGCAAATGAGATGATGTTGTGGTTCTCTACTGTCCCTTTCAACCACATGAAGGGCTGAACTCTTTTGGGTGTTGGATGAGCTGGTAGAAGGATTTTGCATTTTCATCTCCATTTAGTAACCGCTTAAGATACCATACAACTCAGTGAGAGTGAGGGTAGAGAGGTTCTTAGTTCTCTTGATGGCCATACAATATTATGTCCATTCCCTAGGAAGAGAGAACATGAACTTCCTCACTATATCCCTATTCTCAAGTTTGACTCCAACATCTATTAGAGTGTCTACAATCTCAACATACCTGAAGTATTATTGAGTCATAGTTTCACCTTTTTTGTAGATGAAGTTTTCAAACTGCTGCTTTATTATGTCTTTCTTGTTCTCCTTAGCTTTCTCAGATCCTTCATACATCAGCTTCAGTGCATCCCAGAGTTCTTTTGCATTTTTGCACTTCTTGAAGCCTCTGTAGATGGAGTTGAAAAGATTAGTTTGAAGAGCATTCATGGCTTTCTGATGTCTATTTTCTTCCAGTATTCTTCAAAATAATCAGCCACTTCCTTAGGTATCATCCCACCTCCAGCAGTTGCTAAAGTAGTATTTGAGATGTGAGGTCCATAGACTACAGATCTCCATTTCCTGCAGTCTTGAGACTTGATGAAGCATGCCCCAAGTGTCAAAATCATCAGGAGTGATCAGTGGAGAGTCAGTCATTGTGTCGGTTTCCATATCAGCGTTATAAAGAGCTGCCATTTGAGCAAGTAAGTGAATGTGAAACTGAATAGTGATTCAAGATGGTGAGATCTTGCAATCAAGAGCCTGAGAAGCTCTGATACCAGTTGTAGGACTGGTTATGGTTCAAACAACAGTTTCATAGTTAGTGATTATCAACTAAAAACACTTACTATATCAAATAGGGAACCAGATAGTGAAACAATGAATAACAAGTAAGACACTCAAGAACAAAAAGATTGGATTTAAAGGTTAATGCATATTGCTCTCAAGTGCTTACTAGTGTTAAAAAGTTTAGTCCTAAGACTGATACATGAGATACTTTATACTACAACCTTCAGCTGGTCATACTTTGAAGGCCAGCTGGACACTAATCTAGACAATAAGGTTAATGTGGAGTCAAAAGGCAGATTGTCTTTTGACTTGTGACTATGACATGCCATAGCTTACATCCTATTATAATATAATAAGGATAAATTACTAAAGTAGGAAAATATAGAAAAGAGACCATATTATATGGTTGACAAAAGTTAAAAGGTAATCGCCAACTTGTATAAGTTGGCAAGTCTTCAGAGCTGACAGCAGAAAGGTTTTCTGCATTTGTCAAAAGTATGTTAGTCTATTTAGTCTTTGGAAGAGTTCAGTCTTCAAGCTTCAGAAGACTTTGTCTTTAAGCTTCGCAAGGCTTCACTTCGGCTTCGGAAGATTTTTGTCTTTGGCTTCGAAAGATTTGACACTTAGTTATTTTTCTTTGTACATAGTCAAATCTTCGAAAATACTTCCTTCCTTGTACTTCATTGCATGCTAAGAGATCTTTGGTTAGCATCAGCCTTTAAGATAATCATCTTGATCTTACAAAATGTCATTAGCGTCATTTATATGATTATTAGTCTCTACATCAACACCACCAATATTATCACTTGGTAAACTGATCAATGATGTGTTTGCAGGACCGGTTAAGGGTGATTCAATAGTTTCACAAGGTGGAGAGAGTAACACTTAACAATCAAATAGGAAACCCGACAAATGAAACAAAGAACAAGAGTAAAGAACACAAGTAGAACATAAGTAATGATTTCAATAATGATGTATATTGCTCTCAAGTGTTTTGCAATTATTAGAAGGCTTAGTCCTAAGGATTGGTTACATGAGATACTTTATACTACATTCTACAGTCGGCCATACTTTAAAGTCCAGCAGGAACACTAATCTAGACAACAAGATCAATATGAAGTGAAAAGACAGATTTCCTTTTGACTAGTGACTATGACATGTCATAGCTCACATCCTAATCTATTACAAAAAGGATAAAAGTATAAGAGTGGAAAGTTACAGACTCAAAGACCTTAATCTACAGTTGACAAAAAGTATGGAGATATCACCAACTTGTATAAGTTGGTGAGTCTTCAGAGATGACAGCGAAAAGTAGTTAAGCTTTTGTCAAAAGCATGTCAGAGAAAGCATGTCATCTCTATCTTTGAAAGAAATCAGTCACTTGGCTTCGGAAGACTTTGTCTTGAAGCTTCGAAAGACTTCATCTTTGGCTTCGAAAGTATTGGTCTTTGGCTTTGAAAGATTAGATACTTAGTGAATTTCTTTGTGCATTGTTAAATCTTCCGAAGTAACTTTTTTGTACTTCAGAATGCTTGCTGAGAGAACTTTGGTTTGCATCAACATCTAAGATAACTCGTGTTACTATCACTAAGTGATTCACTATTAACAGCCAACAAGTGTATCTAGACATAAAATCAATTTTCAACAAATGAAACTCTATCTCATTTTTGTCTTTGAATCTTTTGAAAATTTTAATCATATAAGGACAAGAAATTGTTTCAGTTCGTTTATTCACCCTATTGGCTTTGGCAACCTTAGATAAATCTTGAATGCCCTTTGGATATATAGAGTTATCACGTCTTTTGTACATCCAAATTTTATGATCCATCTAAAAGTTAATAGAAATGAAGAAATCATATAAATGTATGTATATGATGTAGACTATGCTCTAAGGCAGTAGATCATAACCTAGTTTTTGAATATTATATCTCACATGTATACATTTTAATATTACATTAATAAAAGACCGGCAGCCTTTCCCTTCAACTCCCTAAGTATGCGTATAAACCACAAACCCAGAGGATCAGTACGAGAAAATAAAGTAGGTGTTTAAAAGTTGAAGAAAGAAAAATAAAGATAGGTGTTTAGGA
This sequence comes from Flaveria sonorensis, assembly GCA_025506505.1. Taxonomy (NCBI): domain Eukaryota; kingdom Viridiplantae; phylum Streptophyta; class Magnoliopsida; order Asterales; family Asteraceae; genus Flaveria; species Flaveria sonorensis. The sequence continues at coordinate 37,087,657 of CM046426.1, read as the reverse complement.
GTTGAAGAAAGGAAAATAAAGGTGGAAGGAGATCTAGAGGATGAAGAAGATACAATGATTCGTCATTTTAAAACTTTGAGGGTGTTAATAACAAAACTATTTTTTTGAGAGCGTTAATAACAAGCCGCTTAAAAAACGTATCTTCTGAGCATAAAAAATGTATTTTTGAGGGGTTTCCTAGTTTTTGAGGGAGTTATGTTGTTTTTTATTATTTTTTGAGTCGAATTTATTTAAAACACCTGCAAAAACCCGTTTCGTTGTTATCTAAAAAAATCAGATTTGTACTAGTGCATTGGTCTAGTGTAAATGTTTTTAGTTTGTTAAGCATGCCTATATAAGCAATGAGAGTGGGGTATTATTAAAATATTTTACTAGAGTTTTTGTTATGTTTTTCTCGTTCTTATTCCTCTGTAAATCGTTGAGAATTATCAATAAATTCAATTCGTAATCGTTGGTGATCTATTTCTTATGTTTAATTCTTTGAATTGATTTGTTGTTCATTGGTGTGTAAAGTGAGTTAATTCCGCATTTCACTTTCAACATGTTCACCATGTAATTTGTTTTTTTGAAGTACTTTAATTAAATGTTCATCAGAGAGTTTGTGTTGAAAACCTAATTAATCAAGAAATCCTAGGTTATTTAGTATTACTATGTAACTTAAGAAAGTCAAAATTGTATACGTTAAAACTGGTAAATTAGTGTCGGTTACTTGGTAACTACTACTTGTAACGGTATAAATACATATAAATACCCATGTATTGTCGACATTTGTGTGTGTGCAATAATAGTGTTTTTGTGTGTTTGTTTGATTCTTTCATTTTGCACCGTGTTCATCACTGGTCTTCACACACAAGTGCAGATCCCTTTTGTTCCATCGAAACAACATAATAGATCATTGATCTTGGGCGCAATAGTTTGTTATAAAAAGAGATTCCGATGACATAAGCTGAAATTAGGTTAACTCTAGTTGAAGGCGAGCCTTATAACACCAAATCAATTTCTAGCTCAGTTAAAAGTTTAAATCACGAATAGACCGTATTAGACCTCAACTACCCCTAATCTATGTATGTACGAAAGATGGCAAAAATAAATAGCAAACTTAGAATTATCTAGTGAAATAGCACATTTGTTCCTTCTTCATATACAGAAACTATGCCATTTAATGCTATCCATCAATAAATGCATTCCCATCCCTCTCATTTTTGAAATCTAATTCGCTGGATACAAAATTTATTTCTACCAGACTCCCAATCATCTCTCTCTCTCTCTCTTTCACACACACACACAAACATATTTTGTAGCAAATTTCGTTCAATTTGCTTCATCCAAGTACTCAACTTAAAAATCTTGAAAAAATCTTTCGTGGGTTTATCACTTTATGTGATTAAAGAGACGGGAATCACTTAATTTTAACAAGATTACTGCAAAGATTCAAACTTTACAAAGTTCTCTTGCTTTCCAAATAAATGGATCCAAAAGTATTTGTTCCTAACTATGAAAGACCTTACTTTTACACTCGGACACCTCTCCCACCACCACCACCGCAACCTCCGACCACCGCGGTCCAGCAACCACATGGGTTCAATCTGAACTACAAGGTGAGCCCAAGTGTTCTACTCATCATCATAATTCTTGCTATGATTTTCTTCATTTTTGGGTTGGTTCATCTTCTTGTTAGATACATTATGAGGCCATATGATAGGGATCCGCATGAATTTGATAATGTTACTGCACTTCAAGGCCAGTTACAACAACTGTTTCATCTCCATGACTCGGGTGTTGACCAGTGTTTCATTGACAAATTACCAGTGTTCTCTTACAAATCTATCACTGGTGTGAGAGACCCTTTTGATTGTGCTGTGTGTTTGTGTGAGTTTAAAGGAGAAGACATGCTTAGATTGTTGCCTAACTGTAGCCATGCTTTTCATATGGATTGCATTGATACATGGTTATTGTCTCACTCCACTTGTCCTGTTTGTAGAGATAGTTTGCTTTCTGATTGTATTCCAAATTCTTCTTGTTCACCAATTGTGCTTCTGCTTGAATCTATTGACACTTCTAGAGAGATTGTTAATACTGATCAACCACATAGTTCATCAATCGAAAGAGCGAATTCCCATTTGAGTAATGAAGAATTTGGATTTGATAAGGGTGAAATGGTGAAAGAAGACGATAACAAGGAGAAAATTGTTACTATTAAACTTGGGAAGTTCAAGAATGTGGATAGTTGTGGTGGTGAAGATGGTGGTAGCAGTGATAAGCAAACAATTGATGTTAGGAGGTGTTATTCAATGGGGACTTTGGAATATGTAATGAATGATAATTCATCTTTACAAGTAATAGTTAAGACCCAAGTCAAGAAACAAGCAAGCAAGAAGTCTTGTCTACCAATCACTCCATCTCACCACCCCGCAATGTCCGAATGTGGCGGTGATTCTATGAGAGATTTTAAAGGAATTGAAGTTCTTGAGGGTTGCAGCGGTGGAGGTGGTGGTGCAAATGGCAAGAGCAAGACGGATAGTTGTTCAATATCCAAGATTTGGCTAAGAGGGAAGAAAGAGAAGGCTAGTTCAACCTTAGGTGCAGCCATCGGGCCATCGATAAGAGGGTCTTTCTCATTCCATTTTGAAAGGTGGGAGGATGATCAAGAAACTCAAAGTTGTCAATGGATGGATCCACCACCACTTGAAGCATCAAATCCACCATCTTTTGGGAGGAGTTTACTTAGGCTTATGGGTTGGCAACAAACGAAGGTAGTTCACTCATCATCTCAACAAATGTTTAATTAGAAGTTTCATCGTCTAAATGTTTTGAAAATTTTTATGGGTATTCTCCAATACAATGGGAGATTAGATCATTCTTAGTAAAATGAAACAAAAAGAAAACAAGATTCAAAGAATGTCGATACTATTATATCTTATACACATGCGATTTCATAGAAAGTTGTTGCTGCCTTATTTTCCCCGGCCAAAATACCCTTTGCATAAGAAATTAAGAGTAACGTATATGGTATCGTGGCTGAAAATGATCCAATGATTATTAGATGTAATGTAACTTATATATTTCTTGCATATCTTGAAAGAGTTATACTAAACATATACTCATTATATTTTTATTTGTTGCATCTGTTTACATCTGATCATATATATTAATAATATTTCTCTCTTTTTTATTAAAAGACAAAAACAATACCAGCGATTTGATGTTTTTGGTGGTAGACTAACAATATAGGGTTGATATGTTTTGTCAACTTATCACACCATGAAAGTTTTAGAACATTATACATGTCATGTATATATATAGTCCGACACCCCGTGTTGCGACAGGAAAAGGAAATAAATATCAATTTAAACAAAGTTAAACGTAAACGTGACGATATTATAAAACAAGAATTAAGTAAAATAAAAAAACCATAAAAAATATGTTTCAGTAAAAAAGAAAAAGAAAAAGAAAAAATCAAATAAGTTATAGAAAAGAAAATTTAAATGTGAACATGATAGCGTTACAAAAAGGAAAATAAAGAAGAAAAAGAAATTAAATGAAACAAAGGAGAGAAAAATAACAGTGAAAGAAATAAACAATTAGAAATAAAGAAAATGGAATATAAAAAGTAAAAACCAAAATAAATCTAGAAAGAAGTTTTGAAAAGACTAATTCCGGAGATTTCTAAAACAAATCTGTTAACACGACATGACAAGATACGGAGTTAAACAAGTTTGCGTATAAACTTAATAGTTTCGGGTCTTACAAAATTCGACACGTTTAGACACGATTGAATTTGTGTCTAAACATTTTAAATACTTGCTTACCTTGTTTATGACACGCATAAACTAGTGTATCTATAAGATTTTTGAAATAATAAAATTATTTATTCATATTTGTTGTCAGGAGCGAACCTAGTGTTTAGGGTGACGCACCCCATGATTTTTTTTCTAATACCATATATACGATCAAATCTTGACCGACTCCATGAAATTTTGTCACCACCCTATAAGACTTTGAGCCGACCACAAAAAAATGTTGACACAGACCCCACCAAATTTTAAGACCGACCCAATATAATTAAAAGCGCTCTCCATAAAACAATTAATAAATATAAATCAATTAGTTTGGATTATAAGTTCATTAAAAAACTATTTCGTCTTAATTAAACAATTAACAATTAGCTAGTAAGTCCATAACACATTTTTTACTTAAAAGCCCATTCAACAAAACTCAATTTACTAATTAATAATTTATACTAATTTTAACCTGAGTGTTAAAAAAGAATGTAATGAAGTCAAACCAAGCCTAAGTTTGTCTAAGCTTTGTTGGACTCATTTTGTTTTAGAAGAGCTCAGAGTTTGGCTTGTGTAGAACCTAAATTCTAAGGCTTGGACTTGCTTATATAGAATATTAAGTCTAAGACTCGAGTTTTTTTAGTTTGAAAATTTTTAAACTTCAAGCTGGGCTCAAGCTCTCATGTATATTGATTAACTATTTTTATCAAAAAAAATTATAACAATAATTATTTATATACATAGATTTTAATAATTTAAATAAAAATTATTTTTATACAAAACTCATTTAGACACATGAGCGGCTTTGATATGCGAAGCCTTAATATGAGCTCAAGTTGTTTAAGATCGTTTGATATGAGATTTTTGTGATCCAATCTTGAGTAGCTCATGAGCTAGATTTGTTTACAATCCTAGTGTTAGTTAATAATTATTATTGTTTAGTTTGAAAACTAAAACATGTAGGTAGATTAAATATTGGATTATTTGTTTTAATTTGGGTTTTATCCTTTTATTCTGTGACTTGAAGCTACCCAACCCTGAATCATACCAATAATTTAATATTTGGTAATAGACAATTGACACTTATAAATTTCCAATCCGATGAAAAAACTTTTGGGTCTGTCGACATTGTTTGTTGTTGAAGGATATTATTAGCATGGATTTTATTTTTTGATGATTTTTATTTTATGTTATTATTTATTAGTCGTAATATATGTGACATGTCATATCTGTGTCACTAAACATGTGATATTATTATAAATAAAATCATTCAGCTTTGTGTTTATGTCTAAAGAAAAAAACACAACTAGCTTATCATGTTGTTCATGCTTTGCGCTGGTGTTAATTCTGTCTTGTCATATAATTTCTTGTGGTTCTTAACATGATTAACTATCGCTAATGAAAAGCATTATGGGGAGGGTTAAAACCCTTGCCACTTTCTTCAGCTAAGATGAGGAGAACCATAGGGCTGCTCCCTAATCTAAGTTAATTTTTTTTTTTGAACGGACCCTGCTTCGGAGAATATGTGTTATCTTAATCGGATCCATCTATTCGTTTCCCAGTCGTGACCGCACCTTCAACTCCCTCAAAAGAAAACTCATTGTTGAGAAAACCCACTGACTCAACTCTGAGCATTGCTCAAAATGAGACTTGAATCCATAATCTCTCAATATTTACATGTTATAATTCAGGTTAATTACTTGCTAATCTGGACACTTAGCAACTTAACCAATGAATATTATGGATACTACTTACACAAGTTTCTTTTTCTAGTTAATTAGAGATCTAATAATGCGAATGTATTATTTATAATGTGAATTTAAGTTTCCTCGATACTTATGTGTATGTATTATGAGAATTTAAGGTAGAAGAATAATAAAAGAAGTTTTATATTATTTAAGGGATGACACTTATGTTCCACCAACCCCTGCTCCCACAATACCCCACTTCACTAAATGATTGTTATCTTAAAACTTTTAAATTGATAGAATATATGAAATTAAATGTGATGTATGAGTCTTGTTGCATTAAGTTCTATAGGACCTTTAGAGACACTTATGATACTAGAAATTTAATAAAAGTTTTATAATAAAAGTTCGGTGTATGTTTATTTGCTTTTGAGCTAACCATAGATTTATATATATGAAAACGAGTTTGAAATAGACCTTTGATGACGCGCAATGCACGTCATAAAAGATGGTAGATGACACACGGAAACATGTCAAGGAAGACCATGCCATAAATAGTTAAAGATGACGTGCATTTGTATGTTATCTGTGTATGACATGCAACGCATATCAAGAAAGATCCTATCCTACAGAAGGTGATGTGTGTTTGTGTGTTATAAATACTTGTTATGTTTTTAGCAGTTTTAAAATATACATCTACTAATACTATTACTAATTTTCACATTAAAAGAAATTAATTATTAATGTCTAATAATGCAAAATAAAATAGCAAAACGATACATGTTATAAAATACTAACAAACATTATTAAGTTAATAATATTTTATACAATATTTTCAAAACTAATTTTTTGATACAAAATTCTACCTGAAATTGTAGTTTGATATAAAATTTTCTAAGTCGCTCTTCGCTGTCTGTTTTCAAAACCTGGAGAGTCAACTTATCAATGAGCCATTTATGTTGCATATCTGCAAACCTAACCTGTGTTAAAAGTCATATGCATATTAGATAAACGATGATCATGTCAATTAATTTTAAGAAAATTTTAAGCAACTAATTTTGTCATTATTTGACATGTAAAACTGAATGACTCCGCACATACGTTGAAGAACTACTAACTGCACCATAATGCCTGAAGGCTAGCCCTTTTATTAATACATCACCTGTACACTAAAGATAAAATTATGAATTTGGGAAGAATATTTGTAAGCTTTTACAGTCCCATTGGTTAATATAGCTTGTAAATTTAGCAAAAGCAACCGCAAAAAGGATTTCCATCATTCACTATGGACCAACATCCAAGAATAAAAACCTACAGTTGCAAACAACTTCACTGTCTATCCACTGATGTATCAATAAGCAACCAAAAGAAGGAAAACAACTTGTTTTTAACCATGTAACCTTACATAAACACATATTTAAGTGAGAAAACGTAATTGTAGACGTGAAAAATACACAATTTTGATATAGTAATAATGATCTCTCTAAATCATCAAACAAATTGGTGCCTTGTATATTGCGACTATAATTTTTTCCCTATCATTATAACTTTCTGCATAAAATTTCTTAAGACTATATAGATAGAAACTGACATTTAATAAGAGATTCAACCATCTCATATATTTTTATTTTAACCATAACTTTAATACCTATAAAATATAAAAATTACCATACTATAAAATCATTCCAACTTTCTGCATAAAGCTTTTGAAGAGCATATGAGTTATAGTCAAGCAATATAATCAAGCAAAGCATTAGCAATTAAACATTAAGCCAACTTGGAACAAAATTAAGGCTTATATTAGGTTAAACAACTTGTGTCATTAGTGAGACCGATAGGTTCTTTCAGGGCCGGTCCCAAGAATTCTCAAGTGACTTTGGGCCCGGGGCGAGAGCAAAAATTGAGCCCCTATAATACGACATATACAAAAGTCTAAACCGTCGAATTAATGTTTTGACATTTGATCGATGGTTTGATTGGTTTCCACTTTCAACCGTCGAATAAATTTCTTTTTTTAATTAGGTATTGTTAAATTAAATAAGGTTTGTATTGGATAAATGTTATTGGGCTAAATTATTATAAATATTAATGGGCTATTAGGTAAAGTTTAATGGGTTAAAATAGTCATAATGTTATTGAATTTGTTAATGAATTAATTAATAGATGATAGTTTTTTATAAAAAATACATATATAAAATATAAAAAAATTTAAAACTTCGGGCCCCTGAGGAGATCATGCCCTGGGCGGTCGCCCACCCGGCCCCCTCAGGGCCGCCCCTGGGTTCTTTTGTAGTCTTAATGTAAAATTAAGCTAAGTGAAAAAGAATTAAGCCTTAATTTTGATCCAAGTTTATTGGCGAGGTTTTCTTTTTTCTTCATTATCATCATGGTTCTACCACTATTCGATTACACCTACAATCCTACTCTCACCATCAATAGTGTCATCAATAGAAACTTTATAAACAAAGGAGTTGCCATCTTACCCTATTTTGAAGATGTAAATGACATTAGTGGGTATTAATCAATCCAAAAAATTAATAACACAAAGGTGGATGCAGTTACTTCAAAATCATTTGGAATAGAAAATTGCCAATAACAATATTATCACAAGTTAATACAGCTAAGATTCCCAAACAGTTGCAAATAATATAAGCCAGCATTTAAATTTACTACCTGCTAGTCTGGGAGCTTTTGCTTTTGCCAACTCAGGTAATACAATTGAGAAAATGCTCAAAAGATGAAGCATTTTGAAGCCATTTGGGAACATGTTTAGCGGTTATTTGTTGCCAAAGGCTTGCGGACACCAAAATCAAACAGTCGAGTCCATTTTGTGTCATTAATTAATCAGATGACATGTCTTCAATGGTTTGATTAACCTAAAAATCATTAGCCAATAACATCAACAGTTGTAACAGATATCATCCAGATCAGTCCCAATAGTGTGTAAAATAAGTGTCAAAACAAAAACCCAATTATTTTGCATTCACTTAACCTGTCACACCCCCGCTGGAAGCCGAAACAAGAGGATGCGACGGAAGAGATCGTCATAACACATTGAGGGTTCTGTAAGAATTATTAAAGACATTCTCCGTCAATGAGTTAGGACATCGTCCGACACATAAGAACAAGTGCCAAGTACAGTCAATCCCAAAACATCATCCTATAATGAGCAAAACAATCTAAGGTTACAAACTGAAACAAGCCCGTACAAATAGAAACCTAACCAAATTCAAATTCAACAAAGTTTAATCCAATCAAACAAATATAATTCGAATCTAAAATCCATATAATCTAAAATATCAGCTAATGCTCTAGCGGGAGCGGTCTCGTCTATGCTCCACAATCCGAGCACCTAAGCATTTTTAACTGAAAAAACATGTTCTAAAAGGTCAACATACGTTGGTGAGCTCATAGGTTTATAAGTACAAAATAAATTGTCGTGTAAGTTATGTATAAAGTGTGTGTGTGTGTGTAAAAGAACATAGTAATCACAGAAATCAACATAAACTCATGACCAACCCAAGTCCATATAACTGGATTATATTCTCCCGATGGCATGCGCCGACCATGTCAGTCTTAGCTATCATACCGAGAACAAACATGGGATGTTAACCCGTTAGTACTAACAATATCTTTTAATGACAATCCAATTCAAGTCCAAATAAGAGTAGATACTTATGAAGGAAAAAATCTAGATTTGATCCTATAAGCCAAATCACACATGATAGATCAGAATAATTTTAAAGCAAGGCATAGTCCAAAGGGGCCGTGAAACTCACCTTAATGTTTGCACAATACAAGTCCATAATAAGAATTATGAAGTACTATAGATACACAAAAACACAATAAATTTTCTAAAGGTTGAGAAGAACTAATTAGGTGTAATCCTCATAATATAGTCCCTTATGCCCATCCAAGTTCTTTTTTTAGATGAAAATATGATTCACTTACCATCCTAAGTCTAATTTCCAACCTTGAGTTCCTAATCCTATTTCATTTTAGTTTCAAGTCCTTAACATATACCTTTGTCATTGAAGTTCCCAAATGTAAATTTACTAATCCAAGTTTGATGACATTTTAAACTTAGATGGTCATATCCTTAAATGTCTTAGAATCCTAAACTTGATGTCGCACCTCTCGCGAAACCTTATAATTCTTCTCTTGGTTTGCTTCAGAATTTTCTCAGAAACCCTATCCTACACATGTTTTTGATCGCTAAACGTATTGTCATTGTTGAAATCGATGTTCTAAATTTCGGGACGAAAATTCCTTCAACAAGGGGATGATGTGATACCCTGTACTTTCAGATTAACACCGTTAACCCTACTCTAGTTACTTCAGTGGCCTTACATAAATTCTCTGATTATTCACCTTGGATATAATTAGACTTAATTATATTAAGTCGGGTTATAGTTATTGCAGGATCGGGTAAGGGTACTCAACACTTAGTTTCACACTGAGGTGAGATCTTAGATCACTTAACAATTCAAATAGGGAACTGGTAACTAGAGATAGATGATACTAAGAACACAAGAAAAATTAAAGAGATAGAACTAAGAACAACACAAGAACATAAGATTGGTTTTCAAGGATGTTGTATATTGATCTCAAGTTCTTTTACAAGTGTTACAAAGCATAAAGAAATTACAAGGACCTGAGACACTTTTATACTACAACCTACAACCGTCACTTACATGTAAAGACAGTTGGGATTTGACTAATCTAGACAACAAGATCAATCTAAAGTCAAAAGGCAGATTGTCTTTTGACTAGTGACTATGACATGCCATAGCTCACTGACTTTTCCTATTACAAAAAGCCAAAAGGAACAAAAGGAGAAACTTGCAGGCTAAGACCTTATCTACTTTATCATAAAGTATGAAAGTTTCACCAACTAGTGATAGCAGGTGAACTACTAGAGCATCCAGCGGAAAGTAGGTTGCTTTATGATAAAGTTGATGGAAAAGAAATCTTTTCTCTCTCTTCAGAAGAAATCAGTCTTGTCTTGTAGGTAGCTTCGAAAGACTTTGTCTTTAAAGCTTTGGAAGACTTCATCTTTAACTTCAGAAGAGTTGAGTCTTTGGCTTCGGAAGACTTTACACTTAGAATATTTTCCAAGTTAAGTATAAAGCTTCCGCAGCAGTTTCTTCTGAACTTTGGCTTCGGAAGATTTTACACTTAGCATATTTCTGAGTGTGTAAAAGCTTCCGAAGCTAGTTTACCTTTGTTCCGAAGTGTATGTTGGAAGACTTGGTTGTCTTGGTATCCTTTGGTTGCATCAGCCTTTTAACTTCAGAGGTTCCTACAAACTCCCCCTAGGCCGATGCTACCAAAACAAAGAGGTTCTTCAGACTTGGATAGTCTACATGAGGATCTTTAGAATTCCTTTCTTCATCAGTAGATCTAGATTCTTCAGACTCATGAAGTACCTTCTCATGTCACAAAGATCATGCAGAGGGAGTTCAAGCATGTCATTTATGAAGTAGACATGTTGTTCTCCTTGATCTCTAGTGACATACCATCTGTCTGGATCTTCAGCAAATGTCCAGGACAGAATTTGTCTTCCAATAGCAAGAGGCTCTACTATGATTGGAGTTGGTTGAGAGGCCTCTTCATGCACTTCCTCAGGTTGTTCTGACTCATCCTGAGGTTGGGAGGAGGATGCATTTCTTCTTTTCTTCTTTGAAGAGGATCTTTTTTTAGCCATCCTCTTTTTTCTCCCTGATGATTTTAACTGAAGAGTTGGTCTTTAGTGCCAGGTAGTTCAGTGGAATCCCTCTCAGTTGGGATCTCCTCTCTCCCAGTTTCAGAAGGAGAGCGATGAGAACCCTGTTGTGGGTCAGAAAATGAAGTTGGCTGATATGCAGCTCTAGGTGCAGGTTGTGTTGTCTCTGTAGGTTCAACCTTCACCTCAACTTCAGGTTGAGCTTGACTTGGAGAATGCAAGTCCACCAGCTTTCCCTTCTTTATCTTCTGCTTGATCACCCTTATGTGCTCATCCATTATAGATAGAGACATGGGACCAAGCCTCCTTCCGAAGAACCCATACAGCTTCAAGAAGCTCATCATCCTCTGCCTATCAGCAGACTTTTTCTGATTTTTTCGGATGATGGATCTTGCTTTTGCAGCTTCTTCCCTCTGCCTTTTCCTAGCAACTTGCCTATCCTTTTTGGCTTGCTCCTCTAGCTGCTTGTTGTATTCAAACAATATATACTCATGAGACAGGAAAGAAGTACAGATGCCTGATAGAGACCTGTGGCACTCAGATAGTTGATCATCTTTAATCTTTCTTCTTCATTAACTACCTGAAGTTGTTCAGAGGCCATAGTCTCTGACTCAGAACTTTCTTGAACTGGGGAGAGGACAGGAAGTTTCTTGTAGAGTCTTTTCAGTCTTATTTCTTTGTTGTACTTGAGGGTCAAAGCAGCATCCTCTGCTTCCTTCCTCTCCTTTCACAACTCAGTGTCAGCCGGTTCTTTCAGCTCATCTAAGGGGAGAGAGACGAGTTCATTTATATTGTAATTTCTAGTTCCCAGGTAGTTTAGCCATTTTGCTATGAAGACTGATTTCTTTCGAAGACAGAGAAGACATGCTTTCTCTGATCTACTTTACAGAAAGCTAACACACATTTTGCTGCAACTCTAAAGACTCACCAACTTGTATGAGTTGGTGAAAAGTCCATGCTTTTATAAACATTAGAATAAGATCTTTGTCTGTAACTTCCAACTTTTGTACTTGTAAACCTTTTTATATTAGAAAGGGATGTGAGCTATGGCATGTCATAGTCACTAGTCAAAAGGCAATCTGCCTTTTGACTCTACATTGATCTTGTTGTCTAGATTAGTATTTCCAACTGTCTTTCTAAGTATTGACGATTGTAGGATGTAGTATAAAGTGTCTCAGGTCCTTGTAATTCTAATATGCTTTGTAAACACTTGTAATAGAACTTGAGAGCAATATACAACATCCTTGAAAACTATCCTTGTTTGTTCTTGTTCTTAGTTCTGTTTTATTAATTACTTGTGTTCTTATTATCATCATACTCAAACCCTGTTCCCCATTTGTATTATTAAGTGTTCTAAATCTCTTCTCATTGTGAGATGATTGTATTGACCACCCTTCTCATGGTCCTGCAGTCAGGCTCTAAGATCGAGGCGTATACTACTCGCTCTCATGAGCTTGCTACCATGTGCCCCAATATGGTCAACCCTCCTCCACGAAGGATCGAAAGATACCTTCATAGATTTGCTCCGAAATTCAGAGCATGGTCATTGCTTCTCGACCAAACACAGTACAAGAAGCGATCAAATTGGCCCACAAACTAACTGATCAAGAAGTCGCGCAAGGAAAACTGCCCCTGCGTGGCTCTACGTCAGTTACTACTTATGGTAGCAACAAGCCAATGTGGGAATCTGGTCCCAGCAATAAGCAGGCTTTAGCTTAGCAATAGTATAGCAACCCAAGAAGTTTGACAACTTCCTCACACTCAACCAATCTTCCTTATCATCTCAGGACACTGGTGGTTATAGCGGAACACTACCCAAACACAACAAATGTAATTACCACCACAATGAGCCATGTAATAAGAATAACTATAAGAGGTGTGGCAAATTTGGCCATGCTGCTAAAAGCTGCCGGGTGAATATAATAGCCAAGCCGCCATCATAACAAGATGAATAGAAGGGCTGTTATGAATGTGGTCAAAGCGGGCATTACAAGAGAAATTGCCCAAAGCTAAAAAAGAACAAAAATAGTGGATGCAATGGGGGTAATGGTGCAGGTAATAGGAAGGATAATGGTGGCAATGGCAACGGCGGTGCTAAGGGTAGAGCATTTGTCATTGGATCAGGTGAGGCTCGAAATGACCCTTCTACGGTAACTAGTAAGTTTCCTGTTAATGGTTGTTTTCCTTCTGTGTTATTTGATTTTGGCACTGATAGGAGTTTTATTTCTCATAAGTTTTGTAAGTTACTAGATGTTACATCTACAGCTTTGGACTCGAATTATATTGTAGAAATAGCCGATGGTAAGATTATACAAGCTTCCCACATATACCGCGGTTGTAAGATAGATCTGTTTGGGTATAATTTTGGTATTGACCTTCTATCTATCACACTTGGTAGTTTGATTTCGTTGTCAGTATGGATTCGTTATCTAGGAGCCAAGCAAAAATCAGTCAAGAGAAACTCATCAGACTTCCTCTTCCTAGCGGAGAGATACTCATAGTGCAAGGTGATAAGTGTAGTGCTATGGTTGGTATTATTTCCTACATGAAAGCTCAAAAATGCCTGCGTAAGGGACATTCGACAATTTTGGCCCTAGTTACTGAAAAGACCACAGAGGAGAAACGAATTGATGACATTCCTGTCATTAAGGACTTTCCTGAAGTGTTTCCAGAGGTCTTGCCTAGTCTTCCTCTACATAGGCAAGTAGAGTTCCAGATCGAGCTGACACCAGGAGCTATCCCAATCGCTCAGGCGTCGTATCGCTTGGAACCAAACGAACTATAAATTATCGAAACAATGGCAGGAACTATTAGAAAAATGCTTCATACACCCTAGTTCTTCACCCTGGGGAACGTCTGTGTTATTCGTGAAGAAGAAAGATGGAACCTTTCGCATGTGCATTGGTTATCAGGAATTGAACAAGGTCACCGTAAAGAATCATTACCCACTTCCACATATCGATGGTTTCTTTGATCAACTTCAAGGATCAAATTACTACTCAAAGATTGATTTGAGATCTGGATATCATCAGCTCATGGTTCGAGAAGAAGACATATCCAAGACAGCTTTTAGAACTCGATACAGGCATTTTGAGTTCGTAGTTATGCCTTTTGGATTGACAAATGCTCCTTTAGTCTTCATGGACCTCATGAACCGTGTCTGTAAACCCTATTTAGACAAGTTTTTCATCATCTTCATTGATGACATACTGATTTATTTCAAGGATAGAGAGGAACATGAGGAACATCTAAGACTTATTTTAGAGCTTCTGAAGGCAGAACAACTATATGCCAATTTTTCAAATTATGACTTCTAGATGAGAGAGGTACAATTCTTAGGGCATGTAGTTAACGAGAATGGTATTCATGTTGACCAGTCCAAGATTTAGGCAATCAAGAATTCGCTTGCACCAACGAGCCTACTAAGGTGCTCCAATTTCTTGGACCCGCAGGTTATTACTGGCGTTTCATAGAAGGATTCTCGAAGAAACTATTTACAAATGGGGCAGTAATGAAGAAGCGGCTTTCCAAGTGCTTTAAGACAAGCTGTGCAGTGCATCGATCTTGGCATTGCTAGAGGGAACAGATGTATTCTTGGTGTATTGTGACACGTCAATCCAAGGTTTGGGTTGCGTGTTGATAAACCGCGAGAAAGTGATAGCTTATGTATCAAGATAGCTTAAGGTGCATGAGAAGAGTTATACAACTCATGATTTGGAGTTGGGAGCTGTGGTATTTGCACTTAAGATATGAAGGCATTATCTTTATGGAACCAAGTGCACGATCTTCAATAATCACAAAAGCCTTAGACCCATTTATGAACAGAAGGAGTTGAACATAAGAAAGAGATGATGGTTAGAACTTCTAAATGATTATGATTGTTCCATCAAGTATCATCCGGGAAAGGCTAATGTTGTAGCCGATGCCCTTAGCCAAAAGGAAACCCTAAAACCTCGTCGTGTCCATGCATTACAATTAACCATTCATTCAAACTTAGCATTACAGATCAAGAATACCCAGGTTGAAGGATTACAAGAACAGAATGTCAAGCCAGAATCTCTCAGAGGAGTTGAGAAATTATTTCAAGAGAAATTAGATGGGCTTTGTTACTACGAAGATCGGGTATGGATTCCATTGGTTGGGAATCTTAGGGAACTAGCAATGGATGAAGCTCACAAGTCCCTCTATTCGGTACATCATGGATCTAACAAAATGTATCAAGATCTGAAGGTCATTTACTGGTGGTCTAACATGAAAGCTGAAATTACCAGCTACTTGTCAAAGTGTTTGACTTGTTCAAAAGTCAAGGTGGAATATTAGAAACCTTCAGGATTGCTTCAACAACCGGAAATCCCAATGTAGAAATGGGAAAATATCTCCATGGATTTCATTACCAAGTTACCTCGTTCCCAGAGTGGAAATGATTCTATCTGGGTGATAGTGGATCTTTTGACTAAATCAACATATTTCCTTGCAATTCGTGAGAATTATAAGATGGATAAACTGGCATAGATTTACTTAAAGGAAATTGTGTCTCGACATGGCGTGCCACTCTCGATCATCTCTGATCATGATGCGCGATTCACTTAGCACTTCTGGCAGCCACTAGAGAAGTCACTAGGCACTCGTTTGGATATTATCACGACTTATCATCCACAGACAGATGGTCAGACAGAACGCATGATTCAAACCATAGAAGATATGCTTAGCGCGTGCGTTATAGACTTTGGGAATAGCTGGGAAACTCATCTGCCTTTGGTTGAATTCTCCTAGAACAATAGTTATCATACTAGTATTAAGGCTGCACCATTTGAAGCACTTTATGGTAGGAAGTGTAGATCACTTATCTGTTGGACAACAATCGCTGATAGTCAACTAACTAGTCCTGAGCTTTTTCATGAAACCACAGAGAAGATTGTTCAGATTCGTAAACGTATGGTTGCAGCTCGAGATCTTCTGAATAGTTATGCTGATCAAAGGAGAAAGCCTTTGGAATTTCAAGTCAGTGATAAGGTATTGTTAAAGGTTTCACCTTGGAAAGCTATGATACGCTTTGGGAAGTATGGAAAGCTAAACCCTAGATACGTTGGACCATTTGAAATTGTCAAAAGAATCGGCCCAGTGGCTTATCAGCTAGACTTACTTGAGGAACTCAATGGTGTTCATTACATGTTCCATGTTTCCAAGTTGAAGAAATGTCTAGCCAATGAATCACTTGTCATTCTATTAGAGGAATTGGAGATTGATGAACAGCTTCGTTTCATTGAGGAACTAGTTGAGATTATGGATCGAGAAGTCAACGTTTTGAAGCATAGCAAGATTCCTATTATACACGTTAGATGGAATTCAAAGCATGGACTAAAGTTTACCTGGGAACACGAAGATCAGATTAAAAAGAAGTACCCACAACTATTCAAAGATCATGCATCCATTTCCTAAGGTATCCTTCATAGGATATCTTCTCTTTAAATT
The DNA here is from genome assembly GCA_025506505.1 of Flaveria sonorensis. Taxonomy (NCBI): domain Eukaryota; kingdom Viridiplantae; phylum Streptophyta; class Magnoliopsida; order Asterales; family Asteraceae; genus Flaveria; species Flaveria sonorensis. Next base: position 37,070,993 of record CM046426.1, on the reverse strand, counting down.
TCGAGATGAAATTCCCTTCAACAAGGCCAAAAAAATACATTTAAGTTATAAATATAAAGAAAAATATAGTTTGATTTTATGTTAAGCTTTATTTTACAATTGTTTTGTTTTTACAAAATTTTCAAAAGTTAAGGGTTCTTGGATAATTGTAAACACTTAGTTACACATAATTTTTATATAACAAATCAAATGGCTTCATAAGATAAAAATATTTGAAGAGTTGAAATTTTTTTAAGTTCAATGGAATTGAACTTCTCGCATGCGAAAAGTTCAAAAGGTGCGAATAGTTCAAAGGGTGCAAAAAGTTCAAGTGTGCTAGAACTCAGACTTCTCGCGCGAGAAGTTAAAAGGTTATAAAAGGAACAGTTGAGAGAAAAGTATACTATTCCCATGAAAAGTTCATAAAATTTCTCTAAAAATCCTAAGTGTTAGAACATCGTTTGATTCAATATTTGTGTTCATAGTGGTCGCATTTTGATATTCTAGTGATTGATAAGGTATATTGACATTATTTGCATAGATTTAAGAGTGTTTGATTCTTGACCGAATTTTAAATGGATATATACATCTTAAATTGAACAAATTAAACATAATATACCTTAATAACGACTTAGACGACACTTAGTGAACATGTTTTATTGGTTAAAACACTCTAAAAATGGCTGATTTAAAATTTGAAAATTGCAGACTTATCGCATGCGAAAAGTTTGTTGAAAATGAATAGACGCAAGAACTTTCAAATTTGCATAGAACTACTCGTGTGAACAGTAGACTTGTCACGTGAGAAGTTGACTTCTGGTCAAATTTAGTTTCATGTGAAAACCTTTCTTGTCGTGCAAAAGTTGAATCTGAAAAACATAATGTTTTCGCACGAATAGTTAATGTTTTCGCGTGAGAAGTTTAAATTTCTAAAAATTTTTCTAAGTGTGAAATTCTTCTAGTGTGCTAAAACTAGTTTGTTTAACTTTTCAGATGGCAAGATCTATGTTCTTTAACAAGAACCATAATGTTGTGGCTTATCTTGGAGAAGTTCCAGATGACAAAGCTTTATTTAGATCTCTAGTTGACGGACGTGATAGATCAGTTTTGGCAGTCAGCAGTAAATGAGATAGATGAGGCTGGAGAACCATGTATATCTGCCACTATGAAAGGCAAGAGGGTTGTTATCACTGCTGAAGTGATTAAAAGTGTTTTGTTATTGGATGATCTACCAAATGCGCCTATCAAGATTGATGATGAAGTGGTTAAAGATTGCCTGAAGAGGATGGGATATGATCATAGATATCTATAGGACCGGGTAAGGGTACTTAACACTTAGTTTCACACTGAGGAGAGATCTTAGATCACTTAACAATTCAAATAGGGAACTGGTAACTTAAAAATAGATGATACTAAGAACAAAAATAAATTATTGAGACAGAACTAAGAACAACACAAGAACACAAGATTGGTTTTCAAGGATGTTGTTTATTGATCTCAAGTTCTTATACAAGTGTTACAAAGCATTAAGAAATTACAAGGACCTGAGACACTTTTATACTACAACCTACAACCGTCACTTACATGTAAAGACAGTTGGGATTTTACTAATCTAGACAACAAGATCAATCTAATATCAAAAGGCAGATTGCCTTTAGACTAGTGACTATGACATGCCATAGCTCATTGACTTTTTCTAGTACAAAAAGTCTACATGAACAAGTAAGGTAAGTTACAGACAAAGACCATTCCTACTTTTTGATAAAGCATGGAAGTTTCACCAACTTATGTAAAGTAGGTGAACCACCAGAGCAGGTAGTGAAAAGTGTGTCAGCTTTATCGAAAGTTGATTCAGAGAAAGCATATTTTCTCTGTCCTCTGAAGAAATCAGTCTTCACAGCTTCGGAAGACTTTGTCTCTGAAGCTTCGGAAGATTTCATCTTTGGCTTAGGAAGATGCTGGTCTTTGGCTTCGGAAGATTTCACACTTAGAATATTTTTCTATTTGAGTGTGAAACTTCCGAAGTAACTCCTTCTGAACTGTTAGCTTTGGAAGATCTTACACTTAGACACATTTGAGAGTGTAAGACTTCCAAAGCTAGTTCATCTTTGTTCCTTAGTGCATGCATGGAAGACTTGGTTGTTCTGGCTTCTTGGTTGCATCAGCCTCATAATCTTCAGATGATCTTACAATATCCATCTCTTGAGAAGAAGTATCTTTCACCATTCTGGAAGTACTTGTTTCATGTTGTCATACACTGCCAAAGCAATCTGAAAGCCGAAATAGACAGCCGAAGTGCTATATTCAGATCACTGCTGATATCTCTAGTTGATAATCTACCATACAATATATCTAAGGCAATATTTTCTAAGATGCAGAAGAATGTAATAGCTGTAGTGGGAAAGAAGTTTATTATGTACCCATGATTTGTACAGGTGATAGTGAATGCTGCTCATCCTGAGCTAGCAATATCCGCTTCATCTACTTATGCTGTGATGATGATGAAGAAGGATATATTCACTTATCTTATAGGGGCTAGAGGCAATGAATAGGATGGAACTCACTTTTCTAAACTTGGAAGGTTTGTAGAAGATTATGAAGAAGATTATGAAGAAGATGCTGAACAGACTAAACAAGTGGCTACATAAGCTGATCAAGTTGGCCCTTCAACTACTATTCCTGAAGATGTTTTTGAATCTTCACAATAGGCTGGAACCTCGATTGATGCTGAGATAGATTCATAGTTCAGTTCGGGAAGCGAAACTGATAGTGATCAGATTGGGAATGTGCCATATGTCCTTCAGGAACGTCCTAGAGTGCAAGAAACACTAGCCAAACGCACTGTTGAGGAATGTGATGCAGATTTTATTCCTAAAAATGTACCTATTTCTCAAGGTAGGAAGAAGAGGATGGCAAGAAGAGTCGGTGATAGTCCACGTGGTAGGGGTAGAGAATGAGGTGTATTGAGAAAGCATCGGACCCCTGTGACCATTGTGTCGACTGTGGTAGAAGTACCTACCTCTGAGACTCCTGCTACAGTTAGCGAGGCTGTTACTTTAGAGATACTAGCTACTATGCCTGCTACTGAGGATGTGTTGAGTACTCTACCAAGAGATCAAGGGTTTGAAGAAATAGTAAGAATGGAAGATTTTCTTAACACCCCTCCTTTGCAACACAAGGTGCTAGTACTTCTACTAGTTTACCTACATCAGTTACACTGGAGCAAAGAGTTAATACATTGGAGAGGGAGATGTTAGAAAAGACTCAGATCATTGATGATATGTAGAGGCAGCTGTTTGAAAGGGATGAGAGGATAAAGAATCTTGAACATCAGCAAAATTTCATATTTAGCTATGTTCAAATTCTAAAGCAGAACTTAAGAGATCTCACTTCACGTGTGCATTTTTCATCACCACAACAACATGCCAATGAAGTTGGAGAATCTAGTGGACAACAAACTACTGATCCCATAGTTGCTCAAGATCCTGCTAACACTATAGAGCATGATGTTGATCCTATTATTACAGAAAGGACAATAAAGACTGCAGATGTTGATCAAGAGCCACTTATCAGTGATCATTCTTTGGCTAGTGAGGATCAACCTGTGGTTTATACTGGAGAGGCGTTTGTAGAGCCTGAACATGATGTTCTTATTCCAATCCTAGTACTTGATGATGATGGATTGGATCTGGTTGATTATGCCTCTAGTGATGAAAAAGAAGTTGATGATGATGAAGGAGATGATGATGATGATGGTGATGAGGGTGAGGATGCTAATAAAGATGACAAGAAAGATGACGATGATAATCAAGGAGGAGATGTAGGCTCTGCAGCTGGTGCTTCTGGTTCATCGGGTATTGACAATGTCTCCGCACCAAGTCCCGATGATACCACTGAGTACATACCGTTAGATCTAGCTATAGAAGAAGCTTATGACAAAGAATTTTATACATTCTAGCAAAAGATCATTGCTGACGAGACAGAAGAAGATTTTGGTGTTTTTGATGATTTGGATGAAGGAATAGATTACACTGACATATTTGGAAACAGTCTTAAGGACTTGTTTTCAGATACGTTGACTGAAGAAGGGGAGATCATAGGAGAGTCAAGCACACAAGAAACGACTGAAGAGACTGCTAATGTTACTTGTAAAAGTGTCGTGCATCAGGTCGGGAACCTAACTATTGCTACTCCTCCTCCACCAGCTTACATCCATACGTTAAGACATTCCAAACCTTTTAAAAGGTACGGAAACTCAGAATCAATACTTAGTTGGGCTTACGATGCAGAGAAGAAGATGTATATGCTTAAAAGAAAGGGTCGAGCTATTGAGTACTATCAGGACGAACACGATTTCCATACACTTAGAGCGTCAGATTTATATGCAATGGGTCGTGTTCCATTCATTAACCCTAGTAACTACAGCAAGGCAAAGTGGATTTGGAAGCAGAGCAAGACCAACTTCAAAGACTTAAAAACTACCAGATCTAAAGTCATTGAAGATGAGACACGACTAGATCCTAACACGAACAAACCAATGAAGACTCAAACATCCAAGATATCCAAGGAAGATCCCTATACATGCTTCTGTGCCAGTTAACAGCTTGTCCAAGCTAATGTGGTGGAGTTGTGAGAAGGAGACGGGGCATGCGTTAATTCATTGTGTTGATAGAGATTTTCATGTCATCGACCTTGTGGATTTGCTCAAATTTGGAAAAGAAGATTTGATGAAGTTGCAGGCTTGTCCGATTGCAGCTGATGAATCTGTACATTTCATAGCAACACAATTTGGTTGGATGATCACGAAGGCCCTGGACAACAAAATGTATGCATATGGAGGCAGTTACAAGGTGGACGACATGGACTTCTAACGCATGGATTTACCGAGCCTAGGGGGAGATTGTAGGGGTTGAACCTAGAGACTCGGGAAATCAAATCAAGATGAAGAAGATCAAGTCATGCGAATAGTTAGAGTTGCCGCGCGATAACTTGCTTCTCCCGCAAAAACAAGTTGATCGCGCGAGAACTTGTTAGTCGCGCTAGAACTTCATAGAATAGTATAAATAGAAGTTTTGTAATATATTTCAGTAGCTTTTATCACTTTCATGATTACATTCGTATTGTAATAGATTTTAAGTCAGAGAGCAATATAATTAAAGTTCATTTACATTTGTGTTTGTGTTCTTCATTTACTATTCAATCTTATACCATGATGTCAACATTCCGTATTTTCATCACGAGATCGATCATTGTAACGTGTTAATCCTTAAAGATGATGTCACAACTCTCACGAAACCTTATAATTCTTCTCTTGGTTTGCTTTAGATTTTTCTCAAAAACCCTATCCTCTGCATGTTTCTGATCGCTAAACCTATTGTCGTTATTGAAATCGACGTTCTAATTTTCGGGATGAAAATTTCTTCAACAAGGGATGATTTGATACCCTGTACTTTCAGATTAACACCGTTAACCCTACTCTAGTTACTTCAGCGTCCTTCCATAAATTCTCTAATTATTCACCTTGGATATAATTAGACTTAATTATAATAAGTCGGGTTATAGATAATTTTATATAAATATGCTTTCACCAAAATTCGAGGGACTAGAATATCATTCGCATAATCTTGAGTAAGGGAATAACTGTGCCATTTTTCACTAAATCCCACCACAATTTAAACACCCCACCCATGGTCCACCTTGCACCCCATCAAACCCTAAGAAACTTCATTCATCCGATCGACCAACGGTAGCCCCTTCCTCCACTTTTCAACCGCACTACAAGAAAACTTTTTTACCCCTCGCGACACATTCCATCTCCGTCGACCCCTCTCCTCGCAGACCTCCACCTTTGGCAAGTTTCGATTATGATTCTTTCCTGCTCATTACTAGCGTTTGTTGCGGTTTTGGTTTCGGGATATTGTGTGTGATGTGTTTGATTATTTTGCGTGTAGTCATGTTTATATGATTAGATTCAAGCATGGTGTGCGGTTGTGGTCGGCCGTGGGTGGTGCATTAGATCTCAGGGGTGTATATGTTTGTTGTATTTGTGCATGGATGTCTTGTACGCATCTAGATCAGGTGTATGTTGTGCGACCGATGATATGTATGGGTTCACAGATGTTGTGGGTGGTGCATTGTATTTTTAGTGTAACTTGTTGTGGATTGTATTCACGTATATAATTGGGTTCTATCGTATAAATGCATATAGTGATTAGTATGGTTGTAGATGTATTGGATGTTTATTTGTATTAGTGTGTGTGCGTTCTCTGTGTGTGTGTGTGTTCCATGGTTATGCGTGTGTGCCTGCTGTGAGTGTGCGTGAGGTGCGTGTATGAATGCTTTGCATTATGTGGGTGAATGTTGATTCATTTGGTGGGCGCATGGGTTCGGTGTTGTGTTCGGATTTGGCATGTTTGAATGTATGTTTGGGATGGTGTTATGTGTGTGTTCATGATTGGGCAGTGGGCTCTTAGGATATATGTATATCATTTTGGGTATGCAAGAGGAAGTATACGGGTCATTCATGTGGGGTGAATGGGTGTGGCAGTATGTATGTCTTGAGGTATGTCATGGATTATGTGTGTTTCTTTTGGTTTAAACACGTATGTATACGTGCGTACGTATGGCAACCTGTATGCATGCATGTGTGATATGCATGTTAATACTAAATGTGTGTTGTATATATAATAAGAATTTCTGTGGGTAATACATATACCAATAATATATGTTTGTAGCATATATATTATGTAAAGTGGTAAAATAGGTATTTTTGGTGTACGAATTCTTATATGTTCATGTTATCTTATTTGTGCTACGTATGAATGGCTAAGTATTATGTATGCAGTGGTTGTGAATGATTGAACTTGCGTGTGTACGGGTAAATGTTGATGACTTGCCTTGTAACCAAGTCGGGAACGCGAAACCTTACTGTTATAAAAATTTGTGAATTATATTAATATAATATTAATGTAAATCCAGGTTAATCGGAACCAAATCCCTTGTGCTCTCATTTATTTGTTGTTATGCATTCGAGGTGAGTTTACGGCCCCACTTTACATATATTCTTTTTAGCGGAAAAGAAACATGTTCACTTTTAAACGTTCATTCATTTGATCTGTATACCTCACTTTTGAACAGTTAATTTTAGCGAGGTAATTCTGAGTAGATCTACTGGGTTTGACAAACCTCTCCCGGGCTAGTCATGCTAGCACGACTGCAAGTCAAACAAGTGTTTAATTGACATAATTACTATTGTTGTGGTCTGGTAACCACAGTCGAGACATACATATAATTGTCAGCTTTGGTTGCGAACTTCATACACTATGTAAATTGTTATGTATGCTAGCTATCTACTAATATTACTTTGTTTACTAGATCTGCTTTCAATTATATTACTCTTTATCAAAACCTATGAACTCACCAACCCTATGTTGACACTCTAGCATGTTTTCTTTTAGATTCTTAAGGTGTGCACGGCTAGGAGCATTTCACTATTGCATATATTCTGATTACTTTAAACGACTAAACAATATTTCTTCAAATTATGTTTCTTTGGGTTGCGCGTGTTTTGCGCTATTTAAATTATGAATGTTTACGCTTCCGCAAATGTTTTCTTGAATTCATTATTAAAAATGCTTTTGGGATTTTTCTAATAATAATGAACAACTATGTTTTGTAAATAATATGTCGTTTGGTGTAACTATTGGCTGACATCATGCTATATCACGCGCCTAATGGTAGAACCCCGTCTGTGGAAATTGAGAGTGTGACACTTGAACTCAATTCTTACCTTATCTTAGTTAATTAGTCTCAAATCTTAACATTTAAGTTTAAAAAAATATATCAGCTTGAAGAGCTGATAGCGTATCGATCTTGCGCAGGTTGCTTGGAGGTTTAAAAAAAATGAAACATTGTGTAATAGGTACCTTTTCAGAAAAAAATCAGCTTGAAGACCATAAATTAACTTCCAAAGAAAAAGCCACCTTAATTTATCAGCTTTGACATTTGATTTTGTTTATAGCGTTTGGAAGATGAAATGATGTCAGATTGATGAGATGCCACTTGGATTAGTTAGATGACTCTCCAAAAATGTTTTTAGACAAAAATATTTATCCATTTGGACTTTGTATGACCAAGTTATGACCTGTATAAAATGTACCATTTTTCTGACAACAAGTTGTCCAAAATCGCAACCTTGTCCTTTGTACCCTAAATCCACCATTGTTTATTCCATGAACTATTTGACCAAACCATTGCATTACACCCTTAAGTTATCATAAATTTCGGTCCCAGTTTTAGTAGTTAAGATTTTAATCTTCTGGTTTGCGTTTCAAATTGATTAATACATAGAGCCATTCCCTAACGCATCTATCGATCAAGAATATGAATTAACGTTTTTAACAAAAGATTTTGTACCCAAGATGTCCATTAGGACCATATTATACAATTTTACAATCTAAAATCAACAATTTCAAGGAACACGTGAACATAAAAAACTAGGGATTGTTTACCATTTTGAAGATCCAACACCCAAATCTTTTTATTTAAAAGAAGAGAGAAATGAGTGCAATGATTGTTTAGTTAAAAATAGTTTCGTGAATGAGTCTTTTAAATTTTTTTCCTTTCTATTATTTTAAAGATAGTGACACATGACACTCTCCTATTAGTGCAGAAGGATTTATGGGTATTAAGGGTGGGTTAGCAATTGATCCCTCCAATATATATATATATATATATATATATATATATATATATATATATATATATATATATATATATATATATTATATATATATATAGTAAAGTTCAAATGAGATTTTTATCTTATTGTGAGAACGCTTTAATTTATTTCGATCAATTTATTTAATTCTAAAAGAACAAGATTATGACATGTGCCATCATATACATTTTAATTGAAAAAAGCATTTTAGACAATTTTTGTACCTCTCAAAAAGTTAAATATTTAAAATAATATGATGATGAGAAGTGTCATCAATTACCATCTTTTAATTCACATAATATTCTCTTTTTATAAAGAAAGTTTTACACCTTATATTTTTAATACCTTTATAACTCTTTTATAAATAGTTAAATTTATATACAAATATCACCATCAAACTCATCTCATTTTTCTCTTTACTTATAATATACTCTAGAAAAGTTTTTAAATTTTTTATTGAATGTAACTTATTATATTATTGTAACTTGAACACAAATGTATTGTGTTGATGTAATTTCAAAGTTATTGTAGGCAACATAGTGCAATGCTTAGTTACAATGACTTACATCATGTTTATTTAAATGCAAATCATAATACTTAATGTGAATAACATCATATTGTAAATCTTTACCGTGAATTAAATTAAAAAGACATATATAAAAACCAACATAAATACAAAATCTTAATACTTACAATGAATTACTACATCATATTTGTAATTACTTACAATGAATTATATTAAAAAAACTTATTATAATAAAAAAAAAATCATAGAGATTGAATATAACTCGTTTTAATAAAACAGTTATACTAAAAAGCATAGAAAAAAACTTCAATGTCTTCAAATGCATAGTTGTATACACTTAGAAGCTAAAAAGTTACTATTAAATAATATTCATTCAAGAAACATATGCATGGTTATATACACTTAGCAGCCAAAAATTTACAATTATACAATATATATTAGAGAAATTACATGACAATTTATCATAATTTTTTTTTTGCAGATATAATATAGCCTACAGGTTTTTAAAATAGGCAATTTTAGTTATAAACAAAAACAAGAGAAATACTTAACTTATGAAAAAATTACAATATTATATCTCTATACATTTATGTTCTTGGAACTAGTAACATTGCTGCCAACTGGGGTGGAACCCTAGACAACAACCACCTTGAAGAACCACCATATAACCAACTCCCAAATGACACGACTTACCAGATTGGAATACCGCCAGGGAGTGCTACGTTGGAAATGGTAGATCTGAAAGCTGCTGTTGAAGGGGTGGCGAGCACTAGCAAATAGGCTTGCCTAACTTATCATCTTCCTTGAACCTTGTCAATCGTGGATCAGAAATCCCTATACACTTCCTTGAACATAACAGACATCTTTTTTAATATTCCATGGACCTTTGATTTGATCATCTTCTAAATGATATGGTTGTAGTGTGATTCAAGTAAAGAACCAAAATATGGTAATGGAGGTGATGATTGGGGATCTGGATTTCTTGATTTTATTTGGAGATGTTTATCAACATAGAAAAGAAAAAGAAAGAACACTAAAGCTTACATGATTTAGGAAAACAAAAATAATAAAATGATGATATTCCCTTGATCTCATCCAAGATCTTCAAGTGAAATATAATATAATTTATATTAAGTCAAAGGCTATGGTTGAGTTATATAAAGAGTTCTTATAAATTGATGTAGCTCACGGAACGAAATCGAAGCTCAAACATATTGATTCTGTGAATACCCGTGATGATCTTCACCCAAACCCCAAATTCGATCCCAAAAGTCACGAATTTGAAAAGACAAATGTTTTTTTGTAGAAATGATCAAGTGACCATCCAAATTACATCAAGACAACTTAAATAACAAGCCAAAATTCGAACGGGCCTAAAACAAACAACCATGGGCCAAACAAAAGCCCAAAACAAAACCGAAAAACTAGAAAAAAACATAAAAGTGACCCAAAAACCCATTTAGAGGCCTTATTTTGGAAAAATAGCGGGATAACCCACCTACGGCAGTTACCAGGACGCAACCCTCGTTTTCACTGTCGTTTTGATTGGTAGTACGTCAGAAACGGAGGCTCGTAGCCCAGGTTATGCTCATTTTCGTGCAGCGCGGTCTTGGGCCTCCAAAAACATTAAGGTCCGGTCTTCAACACTTGGGCCCGCATCATAAATACTTAGGTTGTCACCTATCCTAAACATACACACACACAAACACACACACACACCCCCCACACACATATATGTTTGTGTGTGTGTGTGTATATATATATATATATATATATATATATATATTATATGGTAGGGTTATTTTAAGAACCATCATTTTTTTGTTAGAACTCTAGGAATCAATATTAGCCATGCAAGTCGCATTCCATTTCCACCTTTTTTTTAAAACGTTCATAACTTTTTTCAGGATATTATTTTTAACATCACAATTAATTTTAGTATTTTTTATCTTTCCAACGCCTACCATATTAAAATAGTTTTTTTTAAATCGTTCACAAATTATTTACACATGTGTAAATCTAGTTATACACCTGTCTAAATCCGCTATTACACATGCGTAAAACGAATTTCGTAAAAAAACGAGATTTTTTTTTATTTTTTATAATTTTTTTTATTTTTATTATGAAAGAGGGAAACGAGAGAAACATTTCTGTGTTTTTATTTTTTTACTTAAATCTTATTTTTCATTTTTAATTTTTTTATTATGTTTTCATTAATTACCATTTTGTCATTGAAAACTAGTGGCTCATATTGTTTCCGAGAGTTCTCACAAAAATAGAGTGTTCTAATTTGATCCCTCACATATATATATATATATATATATACGTATATATATATACACGTATGTATATACGTATATATATATACACGTATATATGTCTATATACACGTATGTATATACGTATATATATACATGTATATATGTCTATATACACGTATATATACATGTATATATATACACGTATATATACGTGTATATATATATACGTATACACATATACGTATATATATATAGATATATATATATATACGTATATACATATACGTATATATATATATATACATATATATGTATACGTATATATATCTATCTATATATATATATATACGTATATGTGTATACGTATATATATATATATATATATATATATATATATATATATATATATATATATATATGTGTATACGTATATATATATATATATATATATATATATATATATATATATATATATATATATATATCTATATATATATACATATACGTATATGTGTATGTGTATATCTATACGTATACACATATACGTATATATATATATATATAGATATATATATATATATACGTATATACATATATATATATATATATATATATATATACATACATATATATATATACATACATACATACATATATATATATACATATATGTTTATATATATACATATATACATACATACATACATACATACATACATACATACATATATATATATATATATACACGTATATATTAATACATACATACATATATATATATATATATGTATGTATGTATATATATATATACGTATATATCTATATACGTATATATATCTATATACGTATATATATACATATACATATATCTATATACATATACATATATACGTATATATATACATATACATATACGTATATATATATGTCTTTCTTGTTTTCCTTAGCTTCCTCAAACCCCTCATACATAAGCTTTAGTGAGTCCTAAAGTTGCTTAGTAGTTTTGCACTTCTTAAAGCCTCCATATATGGAGTTTGGAAGTGCAGTTTGAAGAGCGATCATGGCTTTCTGATCTACATCTATTTTCTACCAGTTTTCTTCAGAGTAGTCAGCCATTTCCTTTGGTATCATCCCACCTCCAGCAGTAGCTGAAGAGGTGCTTGGGATGTGAGGTCCTACAATGATAAATCTCCATATCCTGTTGTCTTGAGAATTGATGAACCCTTTCATATGTTGGCACCAAGTATCAAAGTCATCAGAAATGATCAGTGGAGACTTTGTCATGGTACCGGTTTCCATATCGGCCTTATAGATAGCTGCCGTTTGAGTTGATAAGTGTTTTGTGAAAATAAAGGGATTTAAAAATGGTGAGATCTTAGAATCAAGAGCCTAGACGCTTTGATACCAATTACAGGACCGTTAAAGGGATGTCAATGTAACAGTTTCTGAAGGTGGAGAGATTGAACACTTAGTAGATCAAATAGAGAACCGGTTAGGATGATGAAACAGTGAACACAAGTAAAAAAACAAGAACAAGAACAAGATAATATGGTTTCAAGAATGTTGTATATTGCTCTTAAGTTCTCACTAATACAAAGCTTAAATCTAAATACAAGTACTTGAGATACTTTATACTACATCCTACAGCTGGTCATACTTTGAAGGCCAACTGAAACACTAATCTAGACAACAAGATCAATGTAGAGTCAAAAGAAAGATTGCCTTTTGACTAGTGACTATGACATGTAATAGCTCACATCTTAATATATTACAAAAAGGATAAAAGTCCAATAGTAGAAAGTTACAAAGAAAAGACCTTAATCTATAGTTTGACAAAATAAGGACATTTCACCAACTCATATAAGTTGGTGAGTAATCAGAAGTGGTAGAGGAAAGTTGTTAAACTTTTATCAAAAGGTGATTCAGAAAAAGCATGTCTTCTCTGTCTTCGAAAGAAATCAGTCTTTGGCTTCAGAAGACATTGTCTTTCAAGCTTCAGAAGACTTCATCTTTGGCTCGGAAGATATGGTCTTTCGGCTTCGAAAGATTTGATACTTACTATAAATCATTGAGTTATATCAAATCTTCCGAAGTAACTTCCTTGTACTTCACATGTGCATGCTGAGAGTTCTTTGGTTGCATCAGCCTCTAAGTGTGATCCTTACAATATATATATATATATATATATACGGGCCGGTTACTATACAAGTCTAATTTTTGTGACAATCGTACGAAGTTACTAGAGCGTGACACGTGTTTTTTAGCGGATGGGTGGTTTTGTTCGCGCTATAATTACGCATAAAAGGTATATAATTACGCAAATTATATTCATACTTACGCAAGTTATAAATATTATTACGCTAGTTATATTTATTATTACGCAAATTAAAATTGCTCACGTTATAAAAAATAATCACGAAAGTTATATTCATAATTACGCAAGCTATATGATAATTATATAAGTTATGTTCATAATTATGTAGTGAATAGTCACCCAATTTATACGCACATGACATAGATGTTTTTTTGAAAAAGTGTTGATTTTTGGATATAAATTATAGCAATTTTATACTCAAATTAAAGAGAATAAAATGCTCGAGTTGATGATGTAATTGTTTTTTAAAAAATAACATTGTATAAAAAAGTTATATACGTTTAAAAAAACTGGGGGAGTTTTAAAAAGGTCAACAATTGTAGGCTATTTCCGATTTTACCCCTCCAGCCATCATTCCATACGTGATTATTTCGTCTTTAATCTGATGTAAGGCCCCGATCCGGGAGACCCTACAGTTGGTCATTCATAGCATCATTCATTATTAAAACTCATTTAATAATATATAAACATAAGAAAATATTGCAGCGGAAGGATTATCAAAAACAATTTCATGAATTATTAGTTACTTTTGCCAAGTAGTACATCGTTGTTTAAAGTCACAAAAGAATACTTAGTTATATTACAAAACAACAATATTATTTTTGCATGAGATGGATGTCAGTCTTTGCTTGCCTAGTAGCTTCAACTTCGTGTCACCCTCAGCAACCACATTACCTGTCAACTGAAAATGCATATAAAAAGTCAACGTTACTGAGTGAGTTCTAATTGAATAATATATAAAATATACTTTTGTAAACTTCACTAGGTGATCATTCATCATTATACATAATCAATCATTAAGAGATTCTTTATCTTTCTTTCTTTCATTATCTTTCACTTTCATTTTCTAGGTTTGCACAAAGCAAGACCCTATATTGTTGGTTGGCAACAAATGCCGAACCCCTGTCGGCAAACGATTTTTTGTAGCTAACCCATTCGACAGTTGCCCACAAATGCCGAACCCCTGTCGGAATACGGGTCCTACTGATTTGGTCAATCCCTAGGATTAGACCCCAGATGTGCATCCTGAATCTGCCACGCATCAGTTGAGCCAATGACAACAAGGTCGTGCACCTCATTCCATTGTGCTTGCAAGGCTCTCCATTGATTATAAGGGCCCGAGGGTAACATTCATTAAGTTTCACTGTCTTCTTTTATATATTTGTGTCTACTTGGTTAGGAATAATACTTTAAAAATATTCACTATTTTAATAATCACATATCATGAAGTATAATAATAACTATCCATAACAAGCAGCCCATAAGAAAAGAATCAAACATTAGAAACATTAAACAAGCATAATCTTTCCTTATACATAAGTACTTAACACTTAAATTCTTTTTCCAAAATTTCAGAATAATTCTAAGTCCCCAAGGAAATATGGATGAATATAAACCAATGCGGACGAACAAATGCGGATGAAAGTCCAGAAAATATTCTAAGTGTCTAAAAGTATGTGGGTGAACCAAATACGGATGAAGAAGTCCAATGCGGATGAACAAAATACTTAACTATGGAACATAAAACCAATGTGGTTGAATGCTCAGCAAATGCGGATGAAGACCACCAAATGCGGGTGAACACTTAACAAATGCGGATGAACAAAACTTAATGCGGATGAGCATTTAACAAATGCGGATGAGCAAAACTTAATGCGGGTGAGTAAAACACAGTGTGTTCACAGAGGATGGTTAAAGGGTTCATAGCGGATGAACAATGCCCACAGCGGTCAACAAAAATCCACAGCCGACAGGCTAAATACCTAAGTGTCCACAGCGAACATGCAAAATCCACAGCGGACATGCAAGTACATAGTGGACAGTCTAATTGCCTAAGTGTCCACAGCGGACACCAAGTCTATCACCTACAATTCAACTTACTCAATTTCCAGTCTCCATACATCATTTTAACATGAACTTAGCTTAGATCTATCGGTCTAACACTTAAAACAGAGCTTACAACTACACTACATCAACGAAGACATTCAAAACACACACATCATATACACATCAGATGCAAAACATAGAGAACTCATGCTTCAGTTGTAAAAATCGGTTAATATTTATTTCAGCCCCAAACAAGTTTAAAACAAGTAAAATAGGGGAATCTAGAAACACGAGAAACCTAGAGTTCTAGCACCTAAACACACTGAAACTGCTTTCGAGTAAAAATCCTCCAAACCCAAGAGCAACCTGGAGTTCTAGCACCTAAACACACTGAAACAAGCAGCCAACACAAGAAACATGTAAGAATCGGTCCAGCAGCTCGAACACAGCTGAAAACAGAGTAGAAAACACAAGAAAACCTCACCTGGGGAAGACCCTAACAAGGAAGACCCTGAAGAGGAACCTGAAAAAGAACCAGAAGAGATGGAAGAGGACAGTGATAGATCTGAAGTGTTGGATTGATTTATACATTCATTTGACTTGGACTATATAGTGTTTCTTTTCTTTTTGAAACCTATATGGGAAGGGTTTTTTCCCACCCAACTGACAAACTAAAAATTTTGACATTGATGGAATATTTTATGACTCATTTACAATTAATTTGTCTTTGGTTATTATTTTGGTTATAAATGTTGTGGTTGTGAGAAATTCATTATTTCTTACTATTTACCATACTTCACTGAGATTAATATGTTGGATGTTACTCATTATTGTATTTGTGAATGTAAAGTGAAATATGGACGGTCGAGGTAGAGGACATGGTCGTGGCCGTGGACGTGGTGTCGGTGCTGTAAACATGACCCCAGCTGAGTTAGCCGCCTTAATCAATCAACATGTGCAGGCAGTGCTGGACGCTCAAACTACCCAATTTGGAGGTAACCGATGACCCTAGTCATCGCTACATAAATATTCTATTAGATGGTTAATCTGTTTGGTTTGACTCAATCCAAAACATTGAATACAGGACCGCCAACATGCATGTATAAGGCGTTCATGGACTGTAAGCCCCACACATAGAGTGGAGTTGAGGGAGCCGTAGGGATTATACGGTGGTTTGAGAAGACCGAGTCGGTTTTCGTCAAGTGCAACTGTCTGGCGGCGGACCAAGTGAAATACGCCATGGGGACACTTGAGGGTGCAACGCTCTCGTGGTGGAATGCACAGGTGCAGATGCTTGGCCAGGCGATGGCAAATGCTTTACCATGGGATGAGTTTAAAGCGATGACGATGGAGGAATATTGTCCTGGCAATGAAGTCCAGAAATTGGAAGCTGAGTTCTGGCAATTGAAGATGGAAGGATCTGAGATCGAGGCTTACACTACGAGGTCTCACGAGTTGGCGACCCTTTGCCCTAGCATGATCGACCCGCCGATCAAACAGATTGAGCTTTATCTGCGTGGCTTGGTTCCAGAGATACAAAGTATGGTGACTGCTGTGAACCTCCTTACTATTCAGCAGGTTATTCGATTGGTTCACAAGCTTACTGACCAAGTGGTGGAGTAGGGAAAGCTACCCAAACGGGGCGCTGTGGCAAGTGTGCCTGGCAATAAATGCAAGTGGGATAACTCTGGCAACAAGGGATCTTCGTCAAACAGCCAATTTCAGCAACATCAGCAGCAATAACAACACACTCAGTAGCATCAGCATCAACAACAACAAAGAAGGTTAGACCACAACCATAGTTTCAATCAGTCATCTTCTTCATCACAGGGACAAGGTGGATACATGGGGAAGTATCCCAAATGTAATCGATGCAACTACCATCACACCGGTAGGTGTGACAATTTTCGATGCCAGCGTTGTGGTAAGGTTGGACACGCGACAAAGGAGTGCCGTGGTGAATTGATGAAGAAGCCTCAGCAACCCCAAGAAACACCAAAAGGTTGCTTTGAGTGTGGAAAGGAAGGACACTACAAGAGGAATTGTCCTTAGTTGAAGAAGAATGGGAATGGTACTGGAAATGGTGGAAATAACAACAACAATAATGGCAATGGTGATAATAACGGTGGAAACAATGATGGAGCTAAAGGGAGAGCCTTCGTCATGGGTTCAGGTGAGGCTTTAAACGAACCTACTGATGTTACTGGTAAATTTCCTTTTAATTGTCGTTTTGCTACTGTATTGTTTGATACTAGAGCCGATAGAAGTTTTATCTCTACTATGTTTAGTAGTCTCTTAGGTGATATGCCTTCTCCGTTGGAATCTAAGTATACGGTAGAATTAGCTGACGGTAAGCAAATCCACATGACACACATCCTTAAGGGTTGCGAGATAGAACTTGGTGGTCATACTTTTGACATAGACCTCATGCCGGTTACGCTTGGGAGTTTCGATGTGGTCGTGGGCATGGATTGGCTTTCCGAGAAGCAGGCGAAACTCATTTGCCACGAGAAGGTTATCCGCATTCCTCTCCTGGATGGGGAAATTCTCTCGGTTAAGGGTGAGAAAGGTGGTGATGTGATAGGCATCATATCCTTTATGAAAGCATAGAAGTTGTTAAGCAAAAGTCGCTTAGCCATATTAGCCCTTGTGACTGACAAGCAACAGGAGGAAAAGAAGATAGAGAGACTTTCTAGAGGTGTTTCTAGAGGATCTTCCTGGACTAGCACCTCATCATCAAGTTGAGTTCCAGATTGATTTGACTCTCGGAGCCGCTCCGATTGCGAGAGCACCTTACCGGCTAGCCCCGAACGAACTGCAGGAACTATCTACACAACTACAAGAGCTGTTGGATAAAGGGTTTTTCGACCGAGCTCATTACCTTGGGGAGCACCTATTCTCTTTGTCAAGAAAAAGGATGGCACATTCCGAATGTGTATCGACTATAGAGAATTGAACAAGGTTACAGTCAAGAATCGATATCTTTTACCTGGTATTGATGATTTGTGTGATTAACTTCAAGGATCAAGCTACTACTTTAAAATTGATTTAAGGTCTGGGTATCATCAACTAAGAGTCCAAGAGGAAGACATCTCGAAGACTGCATTCCGTACATGTTATGGTCATTATGAGTTCTTAGTCATGCCATTTGGGTTGACAAATGCACCAATAGTATTCATGGATCTCATGAATCGTGTGTGCAAACCCTATCTTGATTAGTTTGTTATCGTGTTTATCGATGACATATTGATCTATTCGAGGACCAAGGAAGAACATGAAGAGCACCTACGCCTAATCATGGAATTACTTAAAAAGGAACAACTGTACGCCAAGTTTTCCAAGTGTGATTTCTGGATACGTGAAGTACAATTTCTGGGTCATATTGTTAATGAGAAAGGAATACATGTCGATCCTGCAAAGATTGAAGCGATAAAGAATTGGTTGGTTCTAAAGACGCCTAGTGAGATACGACAATTTCTTGGATTGGCAGGATATTATCGGCGATTCATTGAGGGATTCTCTAAGATCGCTCAACCTCTCACAGCCTTGACTCATAAAGGAATAATGTATAAATGGGATGATAGTCAAGAGTCTTCTTTTCAGTTATTGAAACAGAAACTGTGTAGCGCACCGATACTGGCATTACCAGAGGGAAGTGATGACATCGTGGTTTATTGTGATGCTTCTATCCAAGGACTTGGTTGTCTCTTGATGCAACGTGATAAGGTGATATCCTACGCCTCGAGACAACTAAAAGTACACGAGAAGAACTACACCACTCATGACTTGGAACTGGGTGCGGTAGTTTTTGCCTTGAAGATTTGGAGACATTACTTGTACGGTACCAAGTGCATTATCTACACTGATCACAAGAGTCTTCAGCATATCTTTGAGCAGAAGGAGTTGAACATGAAGCAGCGACGCTGCGTGGAATTATTGAAAGATTATGATTGCGCTATCAAATATCACCCTGGAAAGGAAAATGTAGTCGCGGATGCGTTGAGTAGAAAGGAAACTGCTAAGCCCCGACGAGTGCGAGCTTTGCAGCTTACGATTAGTACTCACTTGCCTAAACAAATACGAGAAGCTCAGACAGAAGCCTTGAAAGCGGAAAACATTGGGTCTGAATCTTTACGGGGAATAGACAAACAGTTGGAGGTAAAAGCGGATGGAATTCGTTATTTTATGGACAGACTCTGGGTGCCTTTTTATAGAAACCTAAGGGACTTGGTTATGAGTGAACCACACAAGTCTAAGTACTCTATAAATCCTGGTTCTGACAAGATGTATCATGACCTGAAGGCACACTATTGGTGGCCAAATATGAAGGCGGATGTAACTACGTATGTGAGCAAGTGCTTAACCTGTTCGAAGGTTAAAGTTGAATACCAAAAGCCATCTGGTTATTACAACAACCTGAGATTCCTATATGGATGTGGGAACAGATTTTATGGATTTCATTACCAAATTACCCCGGACTACTACTGGTTGTGACACGATATGGGTTATTATATATCGGTTAACTAAGTCTGTTCACTTCTTGGCAATCAAGGAAACAGATAAAATGGATAAGTTAACTTGAATTTATCCGAAGGAGATAATTTCAAGACATGGTGTAAAGGTCTCAATTATTTCTGACCATGATGCTCATTTCACGTCACATTTCTGGCAGTCATTACAGAAATATTTAGGTATGCATCTAGATATGAGTACTTCTTATCATCCGTAGATGGATGGGGAAAGTGAACGTACTATTCAAACATTGGAGGACATGTGACGTGCTTATGTGATTGATTTCGGGAATAACTGGGAAGTTTACCTACCATTGGTGGAATTTTCTTGCAATAATAGTTATCACACCAGCATTAAGGCAGCACCATTCGAGGATTTGTATGGGCGAAAGTGTAGATCACCAGTTTGCTGGGTGGAAATTGGTGATAGTCAACTAACAGGTCGACAGAAAAGTTATGCAGACGTGACCAATAGAAAAGTTATGCACGAGACTACTGAGAAGATCGTACAGATAAGGAACCGTATGGCTGCAGCACGTGACCGACAAAAAAGTTATGCAGACAAGCGACAAAAACCTTTGGAGTTTCAGGTCGGCGACAAAGTTTTACTGAAAGTCTTACCATGGAAAAGTGTGATTCGATTCGGTAAAAGAGGCAAGCTTAATCTGAGATACATTGGACCATTTGAGATTCTAGAAAGAATAGGTCCAGTAGCATATTGATTAGACCTAACTGATTCGTTGAGTGGAATTCATAATGTATTTCATGTCTCAAATTTGAAAAAGTGTTTATCGGATAAGACGATGGTTGTACCACTGGAAGAAGTACAAGTAGATGAACAACTACGGTTCATTGAGGAACCAGTTGAGGTGATGGACCGTGAGGTCAAAACTATTAAGCAAAGCAAGATACCCATAGTCAAAGTTCGTTGGAACTCGAAATGTGGACCGGAATTCACGTGGGAATGTGAGGATCAACTGAAGTTTAAGTATCCTCATCTGTTCAAAATGACGATGTCAATCGGCGGAGGTAATGGTTAAATTTCGGGATGAAATTTCTTTCATCATGGAGATAATGTGACAACCCACCCGTAACTTACCCGATTTCTTTGTGCCAATGCAATAGACCAGTGATGTAACACAACCACGTAACGCAATTTCAGGACGAAAATTCTTTCAACATGGGGATAATGTGACATCCGGTAATTTCCCGTTACCAAACTCCGTTAGTTCCGTTAGGTCTTGCATACACGTGTCGTGAGCACACACTAGTTATCATTGAATGTTGGTAACTTAATAATAATTAACAATGGTTATCTTATAATAACTTGATTAATAATGTTGATTATTAGTTTGTGGTTATGCAATTTATAGATTTTAAATATTATTTGTGAATTTTACTTGATAACATGACAATGTGTTATATTTATTTCATGTGTTTTGTAGCTAGTGGAAAATATACATGATTATTATTGTTGGTTAATAATACTTGTATTTTGTAGTTAAAAGTTGTTAAAAATGTTAAAAGACTAATTTTTACAAAATATTATTAAAGGGGGGTTTAAAAGGCAATGTTTAATTAAGTTAAGTGACCAAAAACCCAACCCTAGCCCCTTCCTTTTACTTCGGCCATAACCTCAAACACACACCCCAAATTGTGCGATTTTGAGCATAGAACAACAAGGTTTCATAAAATTCTAGTGGCAATCAAGCATTACAAGTGATTTACAAGTGTTAATCATCATCTTTGCACACTTAAAGGTTAGATTTTGATTGACTTTTCATGGTTTTTGATTATTGATGAACCCTAGGCCAAAAATTGTGATGAATGTCAAAATTGATGTTGGTTTGATGATGATATGATGTTAGTTATGTTGTATGAATGTTAATCTATGTAGATTATGCAAGAAATCCATTGTTTTTGTCATCTAGTTCATACATTGCCAAAAGTGGAAACTTTTATTCATGAGAATTCATGTTTTGATGAATTGTTGATGCTAAATGGATGATTATCAATGCTATGAACTAGATTAGGTATAATATTGATGAATCTATGATTGAAATTGAGTGGTTGTTCATACCTTACTATTAGTAGTAACTTTTATGCATGAGATTGATGAAATATGATGAATTGATGATGTTTATCATGTTTAGATGATTGTTATGAAATTGATTAGGTATAAAGTTAATGAATTTTTGAATGAATTGGATGTTAGATTGGTTTTGGGTGTTACTTTCCCGAAAGGGAATCTTTATTTATGTAGATCATTGGATATTGTTAATTAAGCATGCTTATGATGTTAGGATCATGTTAGAATGTTTATTGATGATGTCTAAGGTGGTAGATTGTGTTGTTTGGGTTGTATGAATACTTGATGCACAACTTTGGAAATTTAGGCTCTTATAGAATATACATGATGATGAATAGTGTATGATGAGTTTTATAGCATTTAAGGGTTTGTAATATGACATACGTGAGTAACTTGTGTGATAACCATGTATGATGGATTGCTATACTTGATTAAACAAGAATTTAACTTGACATGTCACCAACGGGTCAAACGGGTCAAATTGGTCAAATGAGTCTTGTTTTCCAAAACCTTGGGTCAATGTGTTTGTTGAGCCCTTAGGGTTGTTAAGTTTTCTGTGTACACGTACTTATGTATTTTGTGTACACGTACTTATGTATTTGAGTGTTCTAGGTAACCTTTGAAGGGTTGTCTTTCCACTCATCATTAGCTTTTACAATCATTCATTTGCGCACCAGGTGAGTTCAATGCCCCATTTTTACTACTTCTCTTTTTGGGGGAGAAAGCATACTTTTTAAAAAAAAAAAACGCTTTACTAATATAACATGTGTTTGGTAAGACATATTGGGTTATACCATAGAAAGTCCTCACACTTTCTGATCATTAATTAAGGAATCTAGCAGGAAATCTTAGGTAGTACTACTAGGTCTTACAAGCCCTACCCGGGTGATTGGAAGTCAACGGGTGCAATATTGTCCTAAACGACTAACAACGTCACGACCTGGTATGTTGTGGAGGGAGGCAAACAGACAAACATAGTCAGCTTCGATCACAAAATCACTATTGCTCTTTACTAATGAAATTAGACTGGCTATCTATTTCAATGCACTTGTTTATGTTTTGCTAACGCAACTGCTTATGATTGATTACAAACTCTTGAACTCACCAACCATCGTGTTCACATTTTTAGTATACTTTTCTCAGGTCGTTTCTAGTAGCTGCCCATAGGAGCACGCCCGTGTCAAGCATGCTTTGTTCAAACATTGTTTACTTTTAATTTAGCATTTACTTACGTATTTTAGTTTGGGCGCGTGTTTTGCGCAGTTACCTTTAGTACCTTGTGTTTGGGTTATTTACAAAACACTTCTGCAATATTTAAAATTTTTAAAATCAGATTTGTTGAAATGTTGCATATAGAGTCATTCTGAGTAACTAATGACTGAGGTCCTGGTTTGTTCACACGCCTCGCGGTAAAACCCCGCACGTGGAAATTGAGTGTGTGACAGAAAGAATGCGGGTGAACCAAATGCGGATGAAGAAGTCCAATGCAGATGAACAAAATACTTAACTATGGAGCATAAAACCAATGCGGTTGAATGCTCAGCAAATGCGGATGAAGACCAGCAAATGCTGGTGAACACTTAACAAATGCGGATGAACAAAAATTAATGCAGATGAACACTTAACAAATGCGGATGAACACTTAACAAATGCGGATGAGCAAAACTTAATACGGATGAGTAAAACACAGTGTGTTCACAGCGGATGGTTAAAGGGTTCACTGCGGATGAACAATGCCCACAGCGGACAGCCAAAGTCCACAGCGGACAGGCTAAATACCTAAGTGTCCACAACGGACATCCAAAATCCACAGCGGACATGCAAGTCCATAGCGGACAGTCTAATTGCCTAAGTGTCCACAGCGGACGGCTAGTATCCACAGCGGACACCAAGTCTATCACCAGCAATTCAACTTACTCAATTTCCAGTCTCTATACATCTTTTTAACATGAACTTAGCTTAGATCTATCGGTCTAACACTTAAAACAGAGCTTACAACTACACTACATCGACGAAGACATTCAAAACACACACATCGCATACACATCAGATGCAAAACGTAGAGAACTCAAGCTTTAGTTGTAAAAATTCAGTTAATATGCATTTCAGCCCCAAACAAGTTTAAAAAAACTTACTTTCATTAATAATTAAAACATGTTATCTCGTTACATAAATCGTTTACATATCAAAATACAATAACATGTCAAAATGTGGATGCCAGTCTTCGAAACACTCCCAGTAGCGTACGCATCCATGCCTGCAACTCCTCAGCATCAACAAAATACCTGCCAACTATCATGCATACAAAAAGTCAGTGACGCTGAGTGAGTTCTAGTTTTATACATAAAATACTTTACTTTCTTAAAACATAACCTTCACAATCATATGCGGTCACACATCATACGTACACATTGATAATATTTATTATTATCTTCATCATCGTTCAATTCGTACAATACATTACATCCATTACCATCATCCGGATCCTATATCATGCAATACCCCGGACTCGTGCTCGAAAGTTGATAGTGTGCCAGGGCCTGTAAACAAACCCCCGACTCGTGTCCGAAGACTGACACAGTACCAGGGTACGCGACAAGGATCCCATCTCGTATGCAACACCCCCGACTCATGCTCGAAAGCTGATACTGTGCCGGGCCTGTAAAAAACCCTCGACTCGTGTCCGAAGACTGACACAGTACCGGGGCGAGCATCATGATATCACTCGGGTCAATATCATGGATTGAAACCTATACGAGTCTGTTGTGACACACAGTCACTCACCTCTGCCTGGCATACAAGTCTGTTGTGACAACACAGTCACTCACCTCAACCATGGCTAACGAGTCTTTTGTGACAACACAGTCACTCACCTCAGTCTTGCTTACAAGACTTTCATTACTCCTTCCATTCATTCATGCATGCATACATTCATTCTTTATGTTCCTCTTTTCATTATCTTCCGCTTTACGTTACATACTACTTTCCATTTACTTTTCATAATCATACCACGTAAAGCCACAGGAAAATAACATACATAATAAGGAACATAACATAAACATAACCATACCATACATAGCATCATCATCACATCACGTATGACATCATAAAGTCAACTTACATAACCCCCGGGAACATCCCAAGTCAAAGCCTACACTTTACATTTCCCCAAAATTTCATAAATTATTCTAAGTCATAGGCGCATGGGACATCTTAGGCGCATTAGCAGAAAATTCTAAGTATAAAACTTCTGGGCGCGTCAGCACTATTTGGGCTCTTGAGCCTTGTTTGCGCGTCCTAACACTTAGCCACAGAAACAATTCTGGACGCATGGGCACTATGCGGGCGCATGACCCACACTTAGCCAATTTTCATACTTTCTGGGCGCACGACCACTATTAGGCGCACCACCTTCACTTGGGCGCATGGGCACTCTGGGCGCATCAGCCCTGTTCGGGCGCACCACCCTTGGGTGCATGAGAACACTCAGGCACATAACACTTGGGCGCGCATGAGAACATTCTGAAATATGTCTAACACTACCAAACTTACTCGAACATCATTCCAACATAACCCAAACATAGATCTAACATACTAAGAGCATCTAAAACTTACCAAGCACCATACTAAACCATAAACAAGTCTAGAACATACAATCACAACACTTACCTCGAACAAAAACTGAAACATACGGTTATCTTTAAAAACCTTTTTCCCGGTATGCATAATAGCCCCAAAACACTTTAAAATCTATAAAAGAGGGGTTCTAGAAACTCACCTGAAGCAGCTCTTCAACCCAAACACTTTCACTTGTGATTTCAGCTTCAAAATCCAGAGAACAACCTTCTAAAACATCGAGAGCTTCGGTTACAAGCTATAAACTAGGCTAAAACCGAACATAAACCCGAGAACTAACCTTTTGCAGCTTCTTCTTCCTTCTTCTTCTCTAAAAAACCCGATTTCTTGCTCTTCTTCTTCTTCAGTCGAGGCCAAAAAGCAGATCTGCTGCTTTATGGGGCAGCCATACCCCCATTTATATTAAAATAATGAGTTTTGGCACTTTTACACCTTGCACCCCTCATCTTGTGCCCATTTACTTTTCTTTCTATTTACTTCCTTTTTTTGTTTTCTTTTAAATGAAAATTCAGGGTGTTACATGATCACGTAGGCAGTTGAGGATATACTTGGACTAGTTGTACTTTCTCCCCTCAAATATCCCAATAATTCCTGATGAAATGTGCCTAGAGAACCTATCCAATCCTGTCTTTCAATTGGAGATACACTTTAGATAAGTGTGGCACAAGAATCTGTATGGTTTGCTCAGCCTCCCCTTCTTGATCTCACCGTTACGGTAGTCACCGTCGTAGCCCATCAGACCAAAAACTCTCTGGATGTATTCATGATCAAATACATCAGGATGGCCTGCTTCTGAGTCTCCGAGCACGAGAACTCTCCTGATGGTCTGCTCATCAATCCTCAGTTGGTGAACGCTAATGGATGCATGAATTACTTTTTCGTCCTCTTCTTCCTCTATCCATGCAGACTCCCATAAGTCCATCATATGTGACAGATAGATAATGGGGTCCGCAGTCAGTGCATACATGAGTCTTGATCTTCTCAGGTATCTTATAATGTCTCTGCATTCATCCTCCACATTTGGATTCAGAAAAGCACAGACATTGTGTTCTTTTACGAACCGATTAGCCATAATGGTAGAGATGGAAGGTGAAGAAGGAGGTCTCCGAAGAAAGGATTTCTAGGTCAGAAAGTGTTTTTGGGAGTGAATAGAGAGTCCAACAGTCAAGATGCCCTTTTATACTTTTCCCAGGCTATTTAACTCTTATTTTAATGATATGGGATCCATTTACCCTTTTTACCCTTCCAAGGTTATCTGGATAATTAATATCTACTTAAGTAATTAACACTTATGCAAGCCAGACATTTGGTTTTAGATCTTCCGTAGAATATCTATGGAAGTCAAAGATTTTTTAATCCTGTCTTCCGCAGAGCACCTACGGAAGACACAATTTGTGATCCGAAGGTTGATTTGCTTCTGAAGATAATTTTGATTATCTTCCGAAGGAAATTTTCTTCCGCAGATAATATTATGATAAAGTTTCTGTGTGTGAATTAACATATAGTTAATCCATTTGTTGTTTGCTATTGGACCTTATGACTTTGCTTCATGGTAATTATGCAAAAATAATTGCACACTTCAGATATCCTGCAGCCAAGTTAGTGCTCAAGTTTCAATTTTGTTCATATCATTATGTTAAGATCAGTTAAAATCAGTTTCATGCTTTGACTACTCCCCTAAATTTGTGATTAATCATAAACTTATGTATTTATCAAAAAATTATAAGAAAAGAGCATGAACAATAGTTAATCTGTCTGGCTGATAATCATAGAGAAAGGAAGTGTTGGTTAAAGTTTGTCACATGAAAATATATGATATACTAGGGATCATACTATAAACCAGGTAATATCCTGCATATTAATGTCGAGGTTATGGTCTACTTGATCTAGTGCAGATTGCAAATATTATGATCCATAGAAATTCAAAGAAGAGTGTAAATTCAATTGTTCATACTATTTATCATGTTTTGGTAATAGTTAAAGAGAAATAAAGATGAACGCATCATTGAAGTTGCGTGAAAGTTACTCCCCCTGAACGTAATCAAGTTATCACTTTATCACACTTATACAATGTCCCTTAGAGTATAAGCTCTATCTTAAGATTTTCTTTGAAATATTATTAATGCTGAGATGGTTTGGTTGCTCCTTGAATTTAATATACAGTTGATCACTTTGGATTCTTTTAGAGCAGTTCTTTTTTGGAACATTTGATGATCAACAACAGTTCACCAGGCCTTTACTCATGTAAAACAGAGGTGCCCTTTGACCCAGGTCTTTGCTCATGCAAAACAAAGGGTCATGATGCGCAAAGATAGAGGTTATATGGTGTTGCAACATAGTAAGTGTGCGTGGGTGATGAACATGATCACATCTTGAGAAGACTTACTTGTGTGCTCCTGACAATGACTTGTTCACACTAAGTCATCTTAGCGTTATGTTGTGCATGACATATGTTAGTTTCCACTCAACCTGAACCTATTTACACATCCAACACATCTGATCAGTAGTTAGTTGTTGAGTTGAAAGCAGGGATATATGTCAAGTTATAGTGTACTATCATATCCTTAGTATATCAACTGCCGTATGTAGTTGTTTGTTTTGATAATGTGTGTGCCTTTCTCATATGATTACAAGTAATGGACAAATATTACTATTGTTGTTGTGATCTAATCTAAGTTGAGCATGCCTAAGGACTCAATTAAGAAACTAAATCTAACTGAATCAAAAGCTTTAGTGAACAAATTAGCAAGTTGATTTGTTGTGTCCACTTTGATCAACTTGATTAGACCTTTTTCTGAATAGTCTCTCAGAAAATAGTATCTAATTTCAATGTGTTTAGTTTTACTATGTTGTACTGGATTAGAAGTGATAAACATAGCAGATGAGTTATCTATGTAAATTGTAGTTTGAAGAAAATTGTAACCATAGGTAAGTAATTGGTTTTGCAACCATAGAACCTGAGAGCAACTAGCTGAAGTAGCTATGTACTCAGCCCCAGCTGTGGATACTAAAACATTAGTCTGCTTTTTGCACTTCCAAGAAACAAGTCTTGGTCCATTGAATTGACAACCTCCAGTTGTTGATTTTCTGTTATTGTTGCATCCTCCAAAGTCACTGTCTGAGTAGGATTAAAATTTGGAATCTCCTTCTTTGGGATACCACAGTACAAGTATTGGTTTCCCTTTGAGATATTTGAAAATTCTTTTTACTGCATTCAAGTGTGACTCCTTTGGGTCGGCTTGATACCTAGCACAAACACACACAACAAACATTATGTTAGGTCTACTGGCAGTTAAGTACATTAATGATCCTATCATAGATTTATATAATCTTTGGTCAATAGACTTCCCTGTTGGATCTGGTACTATTTTCTCTATTGTTGATGCTAGTGTTTTGCATGATGAAGACTCAGCAAGGTTGAATTTCTTTAGGATTTGAAACACATATTTCTCTTGATTGATGAACTTGTTTCTGATGTACTTGTAGACCTAGGAAGAAAGTTAATTCTCCCATGTAACTCATTTGAAATTCAGATTGCATCAAAGCCTCAAAATCTTCACACAATCTCTTGTTGGTTGATCCAAATATGATGTCATCAACATATATTTAGACAACTAAGAGATCTTGATGTTCCTGTTTGAGGAAGAGTGTCTGGTCAATTGTACCTCTTTTGTAGCCATGCTTCAGTAGGAATGAAGATAATGTTTCATACCATTTCCTTGGTGCTTGATAAAGACCATACAATGCTTTGTCAAGCTTGTACACTCTGTGATGGTAGTCAGGGTCTTCAAAGCCTGGTGGTTGAGAAACATAGACCTCTTCATCAATTTTTCCATATAAGAATGCACACTTTACATCCATTTGGTAAACTGTGAATCTCTTATAGGATGCATAGGCTAGAAATACTCTTATTACCTTAATCCTTGCAACTGGTGCAAAGACTTCATCATAGTCTATTCCTTCTTCTTGTGTATATCCTTGTGCTATTAGCCTTGCTTTGTTTCTGACAATTATTCCTTTGTCATCTAGTTTGTTTTGAACAACCATCTAGTGCCAATTGGATATTGGACTTCAGGTAGATCAACTAGATTCTAGACTTTCTGCTTCCTGAATTGCTGAAGTTCTTCTTGCATTGCTTTAATCCAGCTATTGTCTTTTAGGGCTTCAGTTATGTTAGGAGGAACTACTTGTGATAGAAAGCAGGAGAATAGACAAATGTTGGCAGCTCCCCCTTGTCTTCTTGTAGTTCTGCTATTGAGTTCTCCAATCATGTTGTCAATTGCATGATCCTTATGAATCCTAACTGTTGGAACATTTTGAACTTGGTTAGATGAATCTAGGTTTGTGATGTTAGTTGGTGGAGATGGACTCAGCTGTGATAGTGTCACACCCTCGCTAAAGCGGAAACACGAGAATGCGACGGACGAGATCGTCATAACACATTGGGGGTTTAAGAGAATATCTAAGGTATTCTCCATTCCTGGGTCATGACGTCACCCAACACATAGGAACACATGTCAAGTATAGTAAATACCATAACGTCATACCATAAATGCATGAACAAACCAAAGTCCCATTCGGAAACAATTCAACACAATCGCCAAACAATACCAAACACAAAACCAACAAAAATTACAATCCATAAGGCCAAACAATTCAAAACATATCCCCAAAGTCTCATGAAATGTCTAATGCTCCCAGAGGAACGGTCTCGTCTAAGTCCACAGCCAATCACCTAGGCTTCATTACCTAAAAAGACATGCTCTAAAAAGTCAACATACATTGGTGAGTTCACAGGTTTAAAAGTACAAATAGTTTTCCGTGCACAACATGTATAGAAATTTGTATGTGAACAGAGTACATAGCAGTCAAGATATCAACACAACTCCCAATTAAGTCCAAGTCCAAGATAAGTCTAAGTCCAAGATAAGTCCAAGTCCAATATACCCGGATTATATTCACCGAAGGGCAAGCCCTGGCCAAGTCAGTCTCGACTAGTATACCGACAACAAGGGTGGGGGTGTCAACCCGTTAGTACTAACAATACCTCTCCATGACGTCCAAGCCAACAAGTCCAACAACAAGCACAAGTACAAGTACACACTCATGAATGACTATCAAGACTCGAACCATGACCCCAAACCACATACAATGTCCCAAAGTGATTTTTAAAACACGGCATAGTCCAAAACCATGAGCATGCTTTTTCCCCGAATAAAATATATTGAAATGGGTCCGTGAAACTCACCTTGAAGAGTTATAGTTCAAATCCCACAATACGCAGAGTAAGCCTAAAAAATATAATACACCAAAGGATTAATATAGCACAAATATAAACGACCAATATGGGTGTAATCCTTTCAGTCCAGCCCTTAACGTTAATCAAGGTTTTCCATTGTCCCACTTATTAAATTAATTCTTTTGTAAAGAGCTTTAATCAATATTATATGCAAAACTTGTCTTAATTTAGATTATTTAGTTCCAATCCTTACTTTTAAGTTTTTACAAGATAATTCAGCATACATATCTGATTGCGCATCAGTCTTGTATAGGCTGTTTGGTGATCGAAACGATAACGAGTCATCACGTAAAAGGTGTCATTTGAAATAAGAGACTTTAAATTAAACTCCAGAAAAAGAATCATGTACATTTGACAAAATATGAGGAAGTTATGACACGGAGAATACAGACTAATCTGCTGCCCAGATTCGTCAGTTTTGACCTTCTGTTATGTTTGTTACGTTTTGAGGACCAAACGATGTCGAAACGACACGAGACCTCTTGGGTTGGTTAGAGGACTCATGGGGCTTAAACTTAGACCCAGAGTTTTCCCCAATCGGGCGTATTTCGACCAAGTTATCACACGAATAAGATGACCCATTTTTCTGACAGCAAGCTGCCCAGATTGTTAGTTTCATTCCTTTGCATCTCAAGTCCCAATATGCGCCCGTTAACAACCCAAATATGTAAAAATGCTTTCATTCCAGTTTCAAGTTGTAAAGAACTTCAATTAACTACTTAGTTTATAAAATTTTCCAGTCCCAAACAGTTAGTTTCTTAGTCTCCCAGTTTGCAACTTTAAGTGATAGTTTCATTGTTTCGATTTGTTCAACCCATCAATTCTTTCGAGGAACAATTTCAATTATTTCCAAAACGTTTTACAGGTCCAAAATTTCGATTAAGGGCCAATCATCCAAGATTACATCCCAGTCTTTTAGATTCAATTACATACAAGACCAAGAATTAGGGTTTTTACCAAGTGACGAACCCGACAATCGTAACGCTTAGATCTTCACGAACCAAAAACCAAGAATGAGAGATTATTAGATGAAGATTTTGTATTTAGATGATGAACATCTTTGAAATTCAAGTAGAACAAGGATTAAAATCATCAAGAAACGACTATTACTTACCGTAGGTTCGAAAATACACGAATCTTGCTTAGTACGAAACCTTGAATGTCTTGATTATAGCAAAACTCAATGGATGGCACAGAGATGATGATTTTCGATGATGATGGTGAAGAACAAGAGAGATTTTGTGTTGTGGTGGCTAGGGTTTTCAATAGAAAACTCTATTTGCTAGTGAGGCAAAACAAGGGAAATCCCCTCTTTTGTCCAATTCTTGGCCGAATTGAAGGAAGGACAAGGGCCTTCGGGCCCTTGGCCCATCTTGTCTATTCCATCACGTCTCGAACCGCGCGTCATCTAATTTTTACGCTTTCAAATTCCGCGCTCAATAACGAATCCAACGAACTATCACATGCCCTAGGATTCGGATAGTTTATATTTTTAGAACCTATTTAAGTTTATTTACCAGGCTTTAGGCAAAGCCCATGGATGTATAGTTAATTGGGTTATGGTAATGTTTCGTGTTTTACATTTTAGGAAGAACCTTGATTGGGCTCAATGCATTGGATCTCATACAATGACAAGCCCAATAGTCACATAAAGATATAAACTCCAGGCCCATTATAAAAACATAGGCCCA
Source organism: Flaveria sonorensis (assembly GCA_025506505.1). Taxonomy (NCBI): domain Eukaryota; kingdom Viridiplantae; phylum Streptophyta; class Magnoliopsida; order Asterales; family Asteraceae; genus Flaveria; species Flaveria sonorensis. The sequence goes on along the minus strand of CM046426.1, from coordinate 37,038,081 downwards.
TTAGACCAAAATTTGAGCCCAACAAGAAAAGAACCATAAATAAAGACCAAGCCCAAATAAAGACAAAAGTCAAAGTCAAAAGTCAAAATTCAAACCAATGCCAAAGTCAACGTACCTATTTTGGTGACAGATGTCATAGTCTCCCCCAGTTGAAAGAATTTCGTCCTGAAATTCAACTAGAGTCATCAACTGCACTGCCATTCGCAAATAGGTGAGGGTACTTAGTCCTCATTCCGTCTTCTCTTTCCCAAGTAAACTCAGGGCCTCTCTTTGAGTTCCAACTTACCTTCACAATCGGGATCTTGCTTCGTTTCAACATCTTTATTTCCCGGTCCATGATCTCTAACGGTTCTTCGACGAATCGAAGTTTTTCATCCACTTGAATTTCCTCGAGTGGCACATGCAACGTCTCATCAGCGAGACACTTCTTGAGATTTGAAACATGAAACGTGTTATGTATGCCATTCAACTCTTGTGGCAATTCCAGTCGATATGCAACGGCACCAATTCGTTCAATAATCTTGAACGGACCAACGTACCTCGGTGCTAACTTGCTCCTTTTGCCAAAACGAACAATGCCTTTCCATGGCGACACTTTCAATAGAACATTATCCCCAACGGTGAACTCTAATGGCTTCCTTCGGTTATCAGCATAACTTTTCTGATGATCTTCGGCTGCCTTCAATCTATCCCTAATCTGGAACACCTTGTCGGTAGTCTCTTGTATGATCTCGGGTCCAATCATCTGACTTTCCCCGACCTCTACCCAACACACCGGAGACCTACACTTACGCTCATATAACTCCTCAAATGGAGCACATCCAATACTCGTATGGTAACTATTATTGTACGAAAACTCCACCAATGGAAGGTGAGTGTCCTAGTTACCACCAAAGTCAATCGTGCAAGCCCGCAGCATGTCCTCCAAGGTCTGAATCGTATGCTCACTCTGACCATCGGTCTGAGGGTGATAGGCAGTACTCATGTCAAGAAGTGTCCTCAATGACTTCTGCAAGGATTGCCAAAATCAGGAGGTAAATCGTGCGTCCCGATCGGAGATAATGGACATAGGTACCCTATGTCGAGACACAACTTCACTGATATAGATCCTTGCCAACTTTTCCATTTTGTAGCCTTCGCGTATAGCCAGGAAATGCGCAGATTTGGTCATCCGATCCACAATAACCCAAATCGTATCATGCCCACTACTAGTCCTTGGTAGTTTCGTTATAAAGTCCATGGTGATATTTTCCCATTTCCATTCAGGGATTTCAGGTTGCTATAATAAACCTGAAGGTCTCTGATGTTCTGCCTTAACCTTCGTGCACGTTAAACACTTACTAACATAAACCGCTATATCCCTTTTCATTCCAGGCCACCAGTATAAATCTCTAAGGTCGTGGTACATTTTATCCGCACCAGGGTGTACCGAATACTTCGACTTGTGTGCCTCGTCCAATACGGTCTCCCGTACATTCCCTGTAATAGTACCCAAATCCTACCCACAAAGTATAACCCCCCATCTTCCTTTTGATCGAACTGTCTGTCCAGTCCTCTCAACACTTTATTCTGTACATTTGTTTCCTTTATTGCTTCAACTTGTGCAGCAATAATATGAGTCTTAATATCCGAATGAATGATTATCCGTAGGGCTCGGATGCGTACAGGTTTGACTCTTTCCTTTCGACTCATGGCATCCGCTACTACGTTTGCTTTACCCGGGTGGTACCGGATTTCACAGTCGTAATCACTAAGCAATTCCATCCATCGACGCTGTCTCATGTTCAATTCCTCTTGGTCAAAAAAGTGCTGGAGGCTCTTGTGGTTAGTATAAATGACACACTTTGTACCATACAAATACTGCCTCCATATCTTAAGAGCAAAGACCACCACGCCTAACTCCAGGTCATGGGTGGTGTAATTCTTCTCGTGATTCTTAAGTTGTCGCGACGCGTATACAATCACTTTATCTTTTTGCATGAGCACACAACCTAAACCTTGATGCGATGCGTCACAATACACAACGAATCCGTCTGAACCCTTAGGGAGTGCCAATATCGGTGCATTACATAACTTATCTTTCAATGTATTAAATGCGCCCTCTTGTTTAGCACCCCATTCGAACTTTTTATCCTTCTGCGTCAGTTGTGTGAGTGGTTGCGCAACCCTTGAGAAATTTGCGATAAATCGCCGATAATAGCCTGCTAGTCCAAGGAATTGTCTTATCTCTGAAGGCGTCTTAGGTGCCTCCCAGTTTTTAACTGCCTCCATCTTTCCAGGATCCACATGAATTCCTTTTTCATTCATTACATGTCCAAGGAATTTCACTTCTCGCAGCCAAAACTCACACTTGGAGAATTTGGCATAGAGCTTCTCCCTTCCCAATAACTCCAGGATTGTTTTCAAGTGTCCCTCATGATCCTCTTTCGTCCTCGCATAAATCAAGATGTCGTCAATGAATAATATGACAAATTTATCTAGGTAGGGTTTACACACCCTATTCATTAGGTCCGTAAATACTGCGGGTGCGTTCGTTAGCCCAAAAGGCCTAACCAAGAATTCATAATGCCTATAACGCGTCCTAAAAGCCGTCTTTGGTATATTGTCCTCGTGCACCCTCAACTGATGATATCCTGAATGAAGATCAATCTTCGAAAAATAGGTCGCCCCTTGAAGTTGATCGAATATGATCTATCCTTGGCAAGGGGTAATGATTCTTAATAGTTAACTTGTTCAATTCTCGATAATCTATACAAATTCTAAAGGATCCATCCTTTTTCTTAACGAAGAGCACTAGCGCTCCCCACGGCGAATGGCTTGGTCGGATGAAACCCTTGTCTAGCAACTCCTGGAGCTGACTAGACAGTTCTTGCATTTCTGATGGGGCTAGTCGATAAGGAGCCTTAGCCACAGGCACTGCGTCCGTTACCATCGAATGGTTCCAGAATTCATGTTCCAAATTTTGCATTTCATTCAGGGACAATACTCTTTAGTTGCCAAGGCATTGAATTCGACCCAAGTCATGGCCATTGCTGCCTCCCTACCTCTAGCCTAAACTTGAGTGTTCCACCATGTTAATGCTTTGCCCACTAGTGGCTGAATAACACTCTTTGCATTTTGGTTATTAGCACCGATCTTGATGTCCACATCTATTTCTGTTTTCTAAATGCAACGGGTCAGAGCTATTGCTCCAACTTCTTGTCGAACTCTTTTGGCTTGGACGTCATGAACTTCGTGCACGTACAACCAAACCTGCCTCCAGTGCCACTTTCTTTCAATTTATCAGTCTCACCATGTCCATCTCTAATCCTCTCGGATCATCACATAGCCTAGTTCAGACACAATTGCCTAACAATACCAAATACAAAACCAACAAAAATTACAATCCATAAGGCCAAACAATTCAAAACATATCCCCAAAGTCTCATGAAATGTCTAATGCTCCCAGAGGAGCGGTCTCGTCTAAGTCCACAGCCAATCACCTAGGCTTCATTGCCTGAAAAGACATGCTCTAAAAAGTCAACATACATTGGTGAGTTCACAGGTTTAAAAGTACAAATAGTTTGCCGTGCACAACATGTATAGAAATTTGTATGTGAACAGAGTACATAGCAGTCAAGATATCAACACAAGTCCCAATTCAGTCCAAGTCCTAGATAAATCCAAGTCCAAGATAAGACCAAGTCCAAGATAAGACCAAGTCCAATATACCCGGATTATATTCACCTAAGGGCAAGCCCAGGCCAAGTCAGTCTCGACTAGTATACCGACAACAAGGGTGGGGGTGTCAACCCGTTAGTACTAACAATACCTCTCCATGACATCCAAGCCAACAAGTCCAACAACAAGCACAAGTACAAGTACACACTCATGAATGACTATCAAGACTCGAACCATGACCCCAAACCACATACAATGTCCCAAAGTGTTAGATCTAGGAATAATTGGTCTAGATCATTTTGTATAGGCTTAGAACTTTAATCAATACATGTAATGAATATTTGTAATTCATTATTTTGATGCATGCATTATGTATATAGATTAACCCATATGTGCGTTGATTTATGTGTATGATTACAGGTACAAACATTATACTTGGTCAATTTCTAAAATTGACTAAGTGTAAGAAACATCTACGGATGAACATTTTTGTTCTTTCGTAGATATCTTTCTTACAAGACATTCATCAGAAGATCTTCTACGGATGAATATGGGTATTCACTGATGAACAAACACCACACATGAAGAAACTAAAGTGAAGTACCTTTGGAAGAACAAAGTTCCTTAGGAAGAACAAAGTAGCTGCGGAAGAATAAAGTAGATGCGGAAGAACCATACACGTACTTATATCATACAAGTGTTTCAAGTCAACAAGTCAATCACAGACTCCAAGAGATTTGTTGTTTCCTTAACAGAAACACGTGTGTCTATAAATATGAGTCCTAGGTTTCACATCAAGCAGGAGTAAGACACGGTGACAAAAACACCATCACATCGTTTCGCACGATCAACACAAACCCTAGCAGCCGTCACATCAACACACCAAAAATCATAAACACAATCATAGCATAGAATTTTGTTAGCAATTATTATTTGATTCTTTGTAATCATTAATCAGTTTTAATGAATTACATTTGATTCAAAACATTATTCTTTGCATATTGTTGATATCGTTTGAGCATTTATTGTTTATTTTCTCTGGCATCGATATTTATTAATTAATCAATTAAACAACAATTAATGGTAATTCCGCGATCATTAATTTGAAACCAATCTAACACTAACAATTCCTGATTGCGATCCTTGGATTCACAGGTGGTATCACAGCTAAGTGCTCATTGATCTAGATCGATTGATCTATTGGTGTTAGAATTGTTTAATTGAATAGATCTATCAGTTTTCTGACTAGATCTATAGTTTTTAAGGAAAAGTAATATGGTGTGAAGATTTAATATTCAATAAATCAGTGATTTGTCTTTCAACGAGTATTGTTACATTGCTTGGTTAACATTGATCTATATTCAAATTAATTGAAACATAGATCTGTGTTATTGGCTGACTTTCATTAACTGTTCATAAGAAACTTTGTTTTAGTTAAAACTTCAATATTTGACTAAAATGAGTAGCTTTGTCGGTGGATCATCGTACTAGCCTACAAAGTTGGAAACAAAAGCAGACTTTAAGTCCTGGAAGATCAAGTTCAGAAATCATGTGAACTACACTGATTCTGACTTATGGGTATCAATAACTGAAGGTCCTTATATTCCACCCACCCTAGGGCCGGATTATAATGACAAAAATCAACCCATAAGTACAAAAGATCTGTCACCTGATGATGTTAAAAAGGTTAAAGTTGATATTAGAGCATACAGTTTGCTCAGTATGGCTTTACCTGAAGAAATACTAATCAGGTGTGAGAATTATAAAACAACAAATTCCTTGTGGAAGATACTTCATACTCTTTGTGAAGGGAGTGATGAAATCAGAAGCATTAGGAAGGACACACTTCGCTCACAATATGAAACATTTCATCATATTGAGGGTGAATCAATTCCTCAAAACTCCATAGGTTTATGCAATTGGTAACCGAGATGAACATCATGGAGTTGAAGTATACAAATGAGGAATTGAACAAAAAGATGCTCCATACATTGCCTGAAAGTTGGAAGCAAACTGTGTCCATGTTCAAGAACACCATTGATCTCAAAGCAACTGGCTTAGATACATTGGTAGCTAAAGTTGAGGCTCTTGAAATGGATGAAAAATCAAGAAACAAGAGTATGAGAACACATGTCACACCTTATCATTTTAAAGAAACCAAAAGTGCTGGAAGTGCTTTTATCTCTAACAATGATAGTGACAACTCTTGTACTTTGAGTGAAGATGAAGAAGAAGTGAGCTTTTATGCATCAAAGCCTTCAAAGAAATCTTCTCAAAGTAAATCAGGAAAAGAAAAAGGAAGACCTGATGATAGAAAAGATGCATCTACATCAGCAGCAAAGTCTTCAACAAACAACAACCAAGCAGAGCCCATTACTGTGATTCTGGATTCTAAAGAACAAAAAGCAGCATTTGCAGCTTTTAGTTCAAGTTTTCAAGCCTACTTGGGAAGCACCTTAACACCTGCAAATATCTGCCAACAAGACTTGGAAGAACTACATCCAGATGTAGTAGAGGAGATGGATCTTCAATGGCAAATGGCAATGATTGCTTATAGAGCCAAACAATACTTGAGAAGAAACAAAAATTTGGCTGCAGCAAGCAAAACATCAAAGATTGGTGTTGATAAGTCAAAGGTAAGATGTTTCAAATGCAATCTCTATAGGCACTTCTCAAGAGAATGTAATCAACAATCAAATCCTGACATGAGACAACAGCAGCAACATCAGTCTCATCAGCATCAATCTCATCAAACAACAACATCTCAGAGATCTTATAGACAACCACAGCTAACCAACTCATCTCCACCAGCCATAAATGCATCAGCAGGACCTAGTAATTCTAAAGAAACTGGGCTGATCATTCTCCAAGATGGAACCTGTGACTGGAGCATGTATGAGAAGGAACTTTTGGAAGAAAATCAAGCTTTAATGGCCCATATGGAGAACAAAGTTCCACCTATGGCTAGAGAGGTAAGAGATAGATTGTGTTCATCAGTGTGTGTTGAGGAAGTTGAAAGATATAGAGTCCATGCTTAACAACTGGCTAATAAAGTAAAAGAAATAATGATTTTGAATGAATCTCATGTAAGAGAACATAAATTATATCAATTCAAAATTAACTCTTTACAAAAAGATTTAGATAAATTTGTTTCAGAAAATTACAGCTTAAAAGCCCAAGTTGAGCATCTGACCACTTCCTTAACTAAATCCTTGGCTGATCATGCATCAACTGAAGTGAAACTTCAGAAGTTTCAAATTTCATCTCAGCAATATGAGAAATTATTGAATTCTCATATTGAATCAAAGAACAGGTATGGGTTGGGATATAATGCTGTTGCACCTCCTTTGAATGATAACTATACAACTTTACCTGAATCAATGACAAATAGCTTGTCAAATCATTTTGTCCCATGCACCAAGTTTGAAACAAAATGTATTGAATAAGTTAATAACAATGAATCAGAGGTGAGTGAAACTGAGTCTTCTGAATCAGATAAAATCAAACAAAATGAATCAAAATTTGCCTTTGATGGATGTGATGACTTGGATGATTCTGATGAACATGATGATAACTCTGCGGATCAACTGAAAATTGGTAAGAATGTTCAGTTGAAACAATCATTCCCAAAGTACTTGAGCAAACAAAGTTGCCATATCCTCCAAAGCAAAGAAACATGTTGAAGACTATTTGCAAGAGAATAGCTCAGCTAAATGAAGGTCTTCAAGTACTTCATCAGCAACAAAAACCTTCAATTGAAATGATTGAGAAGTATACATCTACTGAAGTACACAAATCTTCCTTAGAAACAGAAAAGAAGCAAGTATCAGCAGAACTTCTCCGAAGAAGAAACATCCTTCAGTAGCAGATCTGCGGAAAAACAAATCTATTGAATCAGTAGATGATCTGCGGAAGGCAAAAGAAACAACCAACAAGAAAACAACTCAAAAAGGTGTGAGCTCAAAGCAACAAACTTCAGCTGATAAACATGAACCTTTTGACATCATGTCAGGAAAAGGAAAGGAGTCAGCTTCAGTAAAGTTTGAGAAGGAATTGAAGACTTAAAGACAGCAAAAGAAGAAGAAATTGATTGAGTCTGATAATGAGCCAGAAGAAAAGTATTGCAAATGGTGTGACATGAAAAATCACAACACTGAAGACTGTTACTTCAGCAGCTATTGCTCCATCTGCAATATGAACAATCACATGACTTCAGACTGTTACTTCAACAAACATTGTGCTATTTGTAACAAAAATAACCATTCCACTCAGGAATGTTATTTTAACAAAAAGAACAAGACAAAGAGCACAAAGAAGAAACAACCTGAGAAGGATGAATCAGAATCTCAATCAAGTGAAGATCAAAAAGATTCAAGATTAAAGAAACAACAAAAACAAAAACAAAAGGTGACAAAACCACAAGAGAAATCATCAGTTGATAGTGAACCTTTGAAGAAAAGAAAACCTGTACAGAAATCAAAGACTCCTCAACAATCAAAGACACCTCACAAAAAGGTGGATTTGAACAATAAGAAGTCAAATGCTAATGATACTTTCTTTGATAATTTTGAAAAAGGAACTCATGTTTCACATTCAAAATCAAAGGATGATGAAAGTTTCAACAATCAAGGATCATCATCAAAGTCAAAACAACAAACAAAGAAAGAGAAGATCCTTAAGGAAGAGTTTGAAAAATTAGAACAACATTCCACAATTTGATCATCAACGGAATCATCCTCACCACAAACAACACACAATGAATCAATTGAATCTAAAATTAATACTGAATCTTCAAGAGTCATTCATGAGGAAGTTAAAATTTTAGACTCCACAGGATCACCCAAGATCATTAAGACTTGGGTTTCCAAATCTAATTGATTTCTTTAATTGTGCAGGAACAATCTTAGAGATCTAACAACAAGTGGTATGTTGACAGTGGTTGTTCCAGACATATGACAAGAAACTGTTCTCTTCTCCATGACTTCAAACATAAAAATGCTTTTTATGTGGCATTTGTTGGGGATAAGAAGGAGGTAAAATAGTTGGTGAAGGAATGGTAACTAATGGTGTGCTCAAATTTGAGAAAGTAAATTATTGTGAAAATTTACTATATAATTTATTGAGTGTGTCTCAAATTTGTGATCAAAATTATACCACATTATTTGATAACACTAACTGTTACATTCTTAAGCCAGGTTTTGCAGTTCCAGAAGATTGGATCCTTCTTAAAGCATCAAGAAAAGGAAACATATATGTTTTGGATATGAATAATACAACACTCATAAACAATGAAACATGCCTGCTATCTAAGTCATCAGAAGATGAATCTCAGTTGTGGCATAGAAGGCTTGTTCATTCCAACTTAAAGAACATGAATAAATTGGTGAAAAATGACTTAGTCATTGGATTGCCAAAGAAATAATTTTCTTGTTCAAACCATTGTCCTTCATGTTATAAAGGAAAACAATATAGAGTGTCACATAAATCCAAAATAATAAATACAAACACTACACCACTCAAATTGCTTCCAACTAATTAGAAAAAGGCAATATTGTTTAGTGGTTGTGGATAATTTCACTAGATTCACATGGGTCTTTTTCTTAAAACAAAAGAGTGAAACATCAGAAACATTAATGGAGTTTGTCACAAAGATTGAGAATCAACTTGATTTAAAAGTTAAAATTTTTAGGAGTGACAATGGGACTGAATTTGTTAATACTGTCTTAGATTCATTTTGCAGGAATGAAGGCATAGCAAGGCAATTCAGTGCACCAAGAACTCCACAACAAAATGGAGTTGCTGAAAGAAGAAATAGAACTCTCATTGAAGCAGCAAGAACAATGCTAGCTGATTCACAATTGCCAATCACCTTTTGGGCTGAAGCAGTGAACACAGCATGCAATGTTCAAAACAAGACATTAATTGTCAAAGAACATAATAAAACACCTTATGAGCTTTTATTTAAAAGAAAACCTTACATAGGATAACTTAGAGCTTTTAGGTGTCATGTATCTGTTTTAAACACAAAAGAACAATTAGGAAAATTTTCAGAGAAAGCCTATGATGGTTTCTTTGTTGGATATTCTTCAACATTTAAATCATATAGGATTTACATTCCACAACAAAAAATTGTGGAAGAAACACCTAATGTGTCTTTTGATGAATCCTTATTTCCTAAATCTGTAAAAGGATCATCATGGTTGTTTGATATAGATGCACTCATAAATTCATTTAACTCTGGTTATTTGAATGCTGCAGGTATTGAGGATACATGCTATCCATTTGTTCCTCCAAACATGAATGAAGTGTCATTATCTGCTGATCCTCCAAGAATACAAACTTCAAGTATCATGGAACAAGGAACATCAAATAATGTCAATAATACAGCACAAGACCAAGCAAATGGATCTACATCCTCATATGCAAACACTTCATCAGCAGCTGCTGACTCTGCATCCGCAGATGAGTGTCCTACATCCGAAGATGTGAATATTGGATCAGCTAATGTTCCATTCACATCAGTAGATGTTCCACATATTGGAGATGGTCCATTGCATTCCAAAGAGTCATTGTCAGCAAGTCAACAAAATACATCCGTAGATGTTCCTGTAACTCATGCGGAAGCACGAAATACACCCGTAGATGTTCCTGTAACTCCTGCGGATGGCATTCACAATGCAGCTGATGTACAAAATGAAAATCATTCATCTTCCAATGATGATCAATTTGATTACTTCATAAATTCATCATCTCAGCTGGATATATCTGCATCAATGCACATGACTAATTTGGAATCATCTATTCCAGTTGAGTCCATTCCAACAACAAGAATTCATAAGACTCATCTAATAAAAAACATCATTGGAGATCTCAATGAAAGAACCACAAGAAGCCAAAGGGGAGCTGCAAACATCTGTCTTTTCACTTGTTTTCTTTCACAAGTGGTTCCTCCAAACATTACAGCTGCACTAAAAGATAATAGCTGGATTGAAGCCATGCAAGAAGAATTACAATAATTCAGAAAGCAAAAGGTCTGGAATCTAGTTGATCTTCCTGAAGGCCAACATCCAATTGGCACAAGGTGGTTATTCAAAAATAAACTAGATAACACAGGTATCATTGTGAGAAACAAAGCTAGGCTGATTGCTCAAGGATATACTCAAGAAGAAGGGATAGACTATGATGAAGTTTTTGCACCAGTTGCAAGAATTGAAGCCATTAGAGTATTCCTAGCCTATGCATCATATAAGAAGTTCATTGTTTATCAAATGGATGTGAAGTGTGCCTTTTTATATGGGAAAATTGATGAAGAAGTCTTTCAAAGATCCTGATTACCCACATAGAGTATACAAGCTTGATAAAGCTTTGTATGGTCTTCATCAGGCACCAAGAAAGTGGTATGAAACATTATCATCTTTCTTGTTCAAGCATGGATACAAAAGGGGAACTATTGATCAGACTCTCTTTCTCAAACATGAACATCAGGACCTCTTAGTTGTTCAAATATATGTAGATGACATTATATTTGGATCAACAAATAAGAGACTGTGTGAAAGCTTTGAAGAGTTGATGAAATCTTAGTTTCAAATGAGCTCAATAGGAGAATTAGTTTTCTTTCTTGGACTACAAGTTCATTAGAAAACAGATGGCATATTCATCAATCAAGAAAAGTATATTCATCAAATATTGAAGAAGTAAGATCTTGCTAATAAATCTTCATGCAAAACACCAGCTTTAAAAATTGATAAGATTGTACCTAATCCTATAGGAAAATCTATTGATCAAAGATTATATAGATCAATGATAGGATCTCTTATGTATTTAACTGCCAGCAGACTTGATATAATGTTTGCTGTATGTGTTTGTACTAGGTACCAATCAGATCCAAAAGAGTCCCATCTGAATGCTGTGAAGAGGATTTTCAGATATCTCAAAGGGAAACCAGCCCTTGGTCTATGGTATCCAAAAGAAGGAGACTTCTCTCTCTACTCTTATTTAGACAGTGACTATGGAGGATGCAACAATAATAGAAAATCCACAACTGGTGGATGTCAATTTTTAGGACCAAGACTTATTTCATGGCAGTGCAAAAAGCAAACAAATGTATCTGTATCCACAGCTGAGGCTGAGTTCATAGCTGCTTCAGCTGGTTGCTCTCAAGTCCTTTGGTTGCAAAACCAATTACTTGATTATGGTTACAATTTCCTTCAAACTCCAATTTATATTGACAATTCAGCTGCTATGTTTATCACTGCTAATCCAGTTCAACATAGTAAAACAAAGCATATTGAAATCAGATATCATTTTCTGAGAGATTTCTAGGAAAAAGGTTTAATCAAGTTAGTCAAAGTGGATACAACAAATCAGCTTGCTGATCTATTCACTAAGGCCTTTTGTTGGACCAAAAGAACCAATGAGCCTGATCAGAAAAACCTTTAAGTCCCACAGACATTACAACAACTGAAGTAGTCTGCAACAGCTGAAGACATCAACTGATAACAAGGTCTGAAGACAAAGTCTGAAGTGAAAGAGCTGAAGACAAAGTCTGAAGTGAAAAAGCTGAAGACAAAGTCTGAAGCTAAAGAACTGAAGACAAAGTCTGAAGACAAAAGCTGAAGACAAAGACTGAAGACCAAGTTTCAGATGTTGTCACAACAGCTGAAGAAGACCTCTTCAGTAGTTGTGATGGTTTCCTTTCAGTAGTTTTATGTTTCTTGTAATCAGTACTTGTAGTTTCAGTAGTTTTAGTTTCATCTTGTACTTAGCATACTCTGAGATGTTCTCAGTTGTTGTGAACATTCTCAGTAGTTTGCTTACTTTCAGTTGTTTGTAATAATTCTGTTAATGTCACTATCAAGTGACATCAGCAGACGTCACATTCCTCTATATAAGGAATGTTGACCTAATTGTAAGGTGCGCAGCTTAGTGAAGCCTAGCGAAGCTTAGCGGCCATACCGAAGCATTTGTGCATGAATGATATTATCCCTTTTGCAGAAAACCCTCTTTCTCTATAACCGTGTACTGTTCCATTGAATATCTATTGTGTTCTTGCTATATTTGTCTAATTCTTGTTCTAATTCCGCTGCGATTCAACTCTAATTGATCAAACTTAGATCACTGATCCTGTCAAATGGTATCAGAGCAGGTTAATCATTGATCGATTTAACAATTGATCATTGAAACTGCTATTTTGATATCTAAAGTTTGATCGAATTAGCATATTTGCAAGAATTGGTTATAGAGATTGATCTTCTGCTGCTTCTGGTTATTCAATTTGAGTTTCTTCTTGGTTCATATTGAGTTTGTTGTGTTTTTGTGCTAAATCTGTTGAAACTTGATTGAATTGGTTTGAATCTAAGAATGACTACTCCTTCTAATGACCCTCACAATACTGGCTCCTCAACCAAGCCTCCGATGCTGGTTAGGAGTGAGTATAACATATGGCAACGAAGAATGCTCCATCACCTGTCTGTTAACAGTTCAGGTTGTTGGACATCTGTGGTTCACGGTCCACACAAGCCTATGGTGAACAATCCAGAGACCAACCAAATGGTTCCGAAGAAGAAGGAGCAATACTCAGATGAAGATCGTAAACTGTTTGAGATTGATGCTAAAGCCCATGGAATTCTGGCCATGGCACTGCCTAATGAAATCTATTCTGGGCTTATGCATCATGAAACTGCTCATGACCTCTGGAATGCTTTGAAGGAACAATTCGGAGGAACTGATGAGGTCTTAGCAAACAACAGAGAAATCCTCGCCCAACAATATGAGACATTCTCTCATAGGAAGGGTGAGACACTGACTCAACAGTTTGAGCGTTTCTCCTGCTTGATCTCTGAGCTGAAAATGGTCAAGCATGAGTATACTAACAGCCAGATGAACAACAGATTCCTCAGATCACTGCCTGAGAGATGGGACACATACACCATTGTCCTACGCTCCAGTGCAAATCTGGATAGCCTATCTCTCACCCAACTCCATGGGAAACTGCTTACATTTGAAAGAGAGATAGAGCAGAAAAGGAAACTGGCATCATCAGGAAAGCTCACTGATGACTTTGTACCAGGGAACACTGCCTTGGTCGGTCATGAGTCAGAATATGCTGGATCAGAAAGCCATTATGATGAGCATATAGATTTCTCTTCAAACAGTTCTGATCATGCATTTGTTGGTGTTGACAGTCATTCTGGGTGTAATAGTGATAATTTATGCTTTATCATGGATGATTTGATGGGTATTGCTGATGATGATTTAGAAGAGATGGATATTTTGAGCCAAATGGCCTTGATCAATATCAGATCTCAAAAGTTCTACAAGAGAACTGGTAGGAATTTCCAGGACTCTCTGGCAAAACCAAAGTTGGTTTTGACAAGAGTAAGTTGAGGTGTCACAAATGCCACAGGCTTGGGCACTTTGCAAGAGAGTGTAGATCAACTGGATCTAACTCCTCTGCACCCTTTGTGACCTTTCCAAGCAATAGTTCACAAAACAAAGGGCAACATCCTGCTAGTTCTGGTCATCACTCACAACCTCAATCTCCTGCATATTTTGTCCCTCAGGGTCCAATGCCATATCCATATCCCTGCTATTACATGCCACAGCCAAATCCAGTTCAAGTTCCTATAGCACAACAACCTCAAGCCCTACCTGAGCCTCAACCATCTCCATCACAATCTCAACCTCATCACAGCTTCTTCACACCAGGAGTTGTTGACTGGAGCAGCTTACCAGATGATCTTTCTGGTTTCAATGAGCAATTATTTGCTGGTGCTGGTCAACATGGTGGTGAACATCCTTTTGGGAATCTTGCTCTCATGGCCCTGGAGTCTACTGAGGGTTCCTGCTCCAATGCATCATCTTCACAGGTAACCCAGGTATCTTCTGAGGCTAAAGCCAAGTTATGTTCTGAATCATGCATAGCTGCCTTTGTCTCTATTAGAGAGGCAAATGTAGCTTTAATCAATCAAAATCTTGAGCTTGAGAAAACTATTTCCAAAAGAAAAGCTGAGTATGAGTCTGCTCTTAATGACAAAGATGATGAGATTTACAAGCTTAAATGCCAACTTAATGATGAAAAGGCTAAGGTAGAGGTCATACTTGAGAACCACAGAAGTCTCAAAGAGACACTTGCAGCTACCCAAGTTGAGTGTGACCGCTGGGTAACATCCTGCAAGGGATTTGAAATGCTTCTCAGCAAGCAAACAGCTTCAAATGTGAAGTTTGGAATAGGTTACAATCATACTGCACCACCTACTGATTTTACTTCAAAATCAATAGTAAAATCTGAAGGTGAAAGTAATTTCCAAACCACATCATCATGTGATTCATCCTCAAATGATAATACAAAATTAGAGGATGAAGTCAGTGTTAAGATCTCAGCAAATCAATTGCCTGATGGTTTAAATGCTGATAAACACATGAAGCTGAGCAATTCAGATGTTGTCCCTCAAAGTACTCCAAGTACTGAAGGGCAAGTCACAACATCTGAAAAGCATTTAAATCTGCTGAAATAAAAGGATTAACAACTGCTGAGGAATCTATCATACGGTCTTTCAGGACGGATAGAGAACAGCTGAAGAACAAGTCTTCAGTTGTTACCGATCCTTCAGTACTTAACACAAGTACTGAAAGGAGGAAAGTACTGAAGATCACACCTTCAGTAGTTTCCACTTCAGCAGTTGATCAATCCAAGATGAAGAATAAGCCATGTGAAATATGTGGTAAATTCAATCATCTATCTGATGAATGCTGGTACAAAAAGGGTTCCAAACTCAACAGAGATAAGCTCATTAAAGAAGAGATTAATAAAATGAAAAATGAGTTTGAGACCAAGTTTGTACCACAGTCATCTCAAACTGATAAACCCAAGGTCTCACCAAAATCCAAAAAGAAGGATGGGGTTTATCAGAAAACAGCTGATAGTGTTCCTCATGATAAACATCAGACTAAGTCTGTGAATTTCAAGAAGGAGGAAATGGTGGGTCACAGGAACTCATCAAAAACAAGTACTGATGTGTCAAATGAGCTGAAGGCTTTAGCAACAAATCAGACACAACTTGTTATGATGGTTCAGCATTTGTTGGGGAGAGTTAACCAACTAGATGCACCTGTGATCAAACCACTGAAAAGGAAATCCAAGCCCAAATCTAAGAAATCCATTTCAGCACCATCTCCACCTTCATCAGCTGTTAATCATGAGAAACAAGTTATGGTTAAATCTGTTGATGAAAACAGACCCAAAACCAAAAAGGTTTGGGTCTCTAAAGCTAACTAGTTTCTTATGATAAATGCAGGGTTCTTCAGCATGCCAAAGAAGCATCTGGTATGTAGACAGTGGAGGATCTATGCATATGACTGGGAGCAGTTCTCTTCTTAATGACTACTCTCAAGGAAAGAAGGGATTTGTCTCATTTGGAAATGATGCTAAGGGTTACATCATCGGGAAAGGATTTGTGTCAAATGGAGAAATCAGATTTGATGATGTTAACCATGTGGAGAATCTCAAGTATAATCTACTGAGTGTCAGTCAGATGTGTGATAAAGGGCATGTTGCACTTTTCACAAGCCAGAACTGCCGGATTCTGTCTTCCAAAGTTCTGAGGCTGATTGACAAGGTATTGGATGAACATACTCTCCTGAAGGCCAACAGGATAGGAAGAGTATATGCCTTGGATTTGTCAAAGAAGATTGATTTAAAAGGTCATCCTTGCCTGTTCTCCAAGGCCTCTCCTCAGGAATCTAAACTGTGGCATAGAAGGCTGGTCATGTTAATCTCAAAAACATGAATCAGCTGATCCACAATAGTTTAGTGAGAGGTCTACCAATAAAGGAGTCCAGCACTCTAGGACCAAACATATTGAGATCAGACACCATTTTATTAGGGATTTTTTGAAAAAGGTCTGATTGATCCAAAGTTTGTTCCTAGTGCTGATGAGCTTGCAGACATATTTACTAAGCCTTTGGACAGTTCAACTTTCCAAAACCTAGTGTTAAGGCTTGGTATGCTGCAGCTAGAATAAGTGACAACTACTGATGATCTCAGTCAACAAGTACTGATGAGCATTCGTATACTATTGTCACAAATAAGTACTGATAAGTTCTTTTATCCTCAGTAGTTTTCATAACTACTGAAGACTAAATTACTTAAAAGTACTGAAGTACTCTATCTGTTGAAAAGAACTGATGTGGTTACAACTACTGATGTATTTACAACTACTGATGTCAGTATAACAGATAAGTACTGATGACCAATGAAACGTTTGAAAATCAGACAAAAAGTCTGATAAGTGTTGAGGTCAGAATGAAACAGCTGATGAGCTAAGAATTGACGACAACAGCTGATGAGAAACTTTTCTCTTCAGTTGTTTCTACAACTGCTGTTTCACTTCATACAACTGAAGCCAAAACCATGTCTTCAGTAGTTTTACAACTACTGATGACTAACACCAAATCTTCAGTTGTTTACAACACCTGAAGCCAAAACCATGTCTTCAGTAGTTTCACAACTACTGATGACTAATACCAAGTCTTCAGTTGTTACAACTTCTGAAAGTTAAAACCAGGTCTTCAGTTGTTTTCAAACAACTGATGACAGCACCAACACTTTCAGTCGTTTTATATCAGCCTTTTCTTACCCTATAAATACCTAAACCTAATTTCAAACGTTTCATTAGCCGTTTTATGTCCTTCACTCTCTCAACAATGGCGACCATGAAACTCAAACCCAGACACAACTGTGTTGCCTACCTCTCGAAATCGGCCTTTTGGAACAAATTTGATAATGCCATCGATCTTATGGTAGATTCCCAGTACCGAACCGCTTTTCTTCTGAATCCTACCATATACCCCGATTCCCTAAGCCAATTCTGGACCAACGTCTCTGTGCAAACTAGTGAGAATGATAGCCAAATCACTCTCCAGTCGTTGGTTAACCAGAAACAGGTGGTCATCACTCCAGACATCATTCGACAAACCCTAAATCTACATGATGCCACCTGTGTCACTGAATACCCGAAAGGCACAACTGATATGTCTTTCATCAATAACGGGTATGAAGGAGACTTAAGTGCTACCACCATTCTGAAGAAGCACTTCCATGATGCTGAACGTCTTATATTCCACATGGTGAATGTCTGCCTTGCATCAAAAACCTCCTCATGGGATCAGATGTCCTCCCGATGGCAACAGGTATTATACTCTATCTTTGAACGACAAAATCTAAATTTTTCTGAGATAGTTTTCATGGAACTAAAGGATCTGGCTTTGAAACCTGTGGCAAACAGATGGATATTATATCCCAGGTTTCTCATGGCCATAATTTTAAATCAGCTAAAATCAGACGGCCTTGTTGGCCTTGGAGTCCCTGCTCCGGCTGTATTGCCTGAAGTATACTCCAGGCACAACTCTGACCCTACAATGAAAGGGGCTGCCCGGCTGCTAAAACCCAAGCAGCGGGAACCCACAGCCTCCACTTCCAGATCCAAAGTCCCCACCAAACCCAACACCAAAAAGCCCAAAAAGGCTACTCAGGGAGATGAGTCCCCTGAGGATGCCCCTGTACCACCAATACAGGAAACACTTACTGGTTCTAACCCCCCAGTAGTGTCAAAGACTCCACCAGCCCTAGCCGCTCAGGCATCCTCTCAACAGGATCCTGATGCAACCATAATTGGGGATACCACAATGCTGGAACCTATCTCAATTGAGAAGGTTACCATTGAAGAGCACCAGTCACCCCGGGTGCAATTTGCTTCAAACCTATCTCCAAATGCAACCGCCCCTCAAAGCCCAACCATTATAGTTGCACAAGTGCTGAGTCAGCTGCATTCCTCTCCTCCTCCCCAGAAACCAATTACAATGGGGAGAACCTCAACAGCTGAGGAAGAGGACCAAAATGCTGCTGATAACCCACAGCACAGGGGTTATAATGTTCAATCTCCCCGTGTAGAGGAGGAGGTTAGAACATCTGGTGAGGCTGCCACTTCTACTGATTCAGCAAATGAACAGGATGCAGTTGGTAACATCTCTAAGACCTCACCAGAGGCAACTGCCGATGAAGGACTCAGTCCTGAGGCAGGAAGTCCCCAGAACCAAGAACAAGGGGCACATGCTACAACTGATCTACACTCAGGGCATGTACATCCTGATTCAATCAGGAGGTCAGGTGATTCAGCAAAGACTGATGATGACCTGGGCTTTTTCTTGATGTCTTAGCCCATAACACAATCCTTGAGGCTGAGGTGAGCAGACTCAAAGAACTGCTTGCCAAAATGTCTCAGGATCAAAGTCCATCTGCCCCAATAAACCCACAGATGGCACCTTCATCTGAAGGTTCACCAAACACTCAGCCACTACACTCAACTGAGCCACCAGCCACTGCTTTTGGCACCACCTCTCAGGGACAGAACCCCTCTGAGCAGATGGTTGCTACCTTTCAACATTCCTTACCTCTCATCACTCCCATCATCAATGAGATTGTGCATAAAGCCATTGATGAGAGGATCTCCTCAAATCTACAAACACTTGTTGATGATGCTGTACAAAAGAAGCTTTCTGCCATTCAAACCCCTGAACCCAATGCACCCAAAAAGGGGGAGTCTAAGGCAGTGAAAGAAAGAAAGAGAAAGAGAGTGGAAGATGAGAAACAACAAGAGAAAGAAAAGGAGTTAGAAAAGGAAAAACAGCTGATCACATACAAGAGAAAGAAAAGTGCTGAAACTCAAAAGCCTGATGAAGAGAAATCATTGGAAGATCTGATTAAAGAAGCTGATGAAGCTCACAGCAGATCAATGGACAGAATAATAGACCAACTCTTCAGACAAGGCTTTGATACAGCTACATTAGACACTGAGATCAGAAGGCTGGAGATTAAAGAGATACAAGAGAGATGGGCCAGTTACAGTGTGATGGAAAGGGAGAGGTTGGAGATAATGATCAGGTTTATTGCAAAATACTTGGGAAGATCATTAATTGAGATTAAATCATGGACCAGAGACAGTATTCTGGCAATAACCACCAGAATCTGTGCTTCTGAAGCATTCAATAAGGGGTTGATTATCGAAGCCTTAGATGAAGCAGGTGCTGGGAAGAGAACTGATATGGCCAAGCTTTCCAAAGCCAAACTTACCACAAAAATGCTAGATCAGCCTTCCCAAACTCCCACTCAAAAACAACCAACCCCACAACTCTCCAAACCAATCCCTAAACCTAAACTAAACCAACTCAACCCTCAAAACAACTCCCTTACCCCAAAAACCACCTCAAACCACATCCAATGATGCACCCAGAAGGAGGAGAAGGGTGTTGAGGATGGAAGAAGAAGAAGAAGAAGATGATGAAGAAGACAGTCTGCCAATCTCTGCTGTTCTAAAAATACCTGAGCCCAGAAGTCAACAAATGATCACACCAGACTTTCAGAGGCAAATGGTGAAAGTTAAGATTGAAGAAGAAGAACAGCAGAAACAGCACGATGAGCAACTTTTGAAGATGGTTGACAAAGAGTTTCCTCAGTCATCATCTATACAAGCCATGAAGAAACACGCTCAAAGGCTGTATGCTCTCAGGCATACCTTTCAATATCAAAAGGAGAGAGTAAGGATTTGGCCAGACCCCAGGGTTAGTTCTAGAATTCATAAGAAATCCATACCAAGTAGATACAATGGCCAAGTGAGAAAGACCATAGATGCTGTTATTATGTTGGCCATTGTAGTCTCACCCTGGGAGATACTTGAAGACTTCAAGAGAGCCTACAAGTCAAAGATGACCCCTCAAACTCTATGGAGAACAAAATGGTCAAGAAGGGGTTGTTATACAAGAGGCTTGAAGAGATCAAGAAAAATGAACTCCAGTTGTTATTAGAAGGGACTCACCCAGATGAATTTGCTTACAGAGAGATAACAACTGTTGAGTTGAAAAATGGAAAGATAGTAAAGTACCTATCAGAGTACTATGGCCCAGAGTTCTTCTTCGAAGGAGAAGCAGAAGAACTCACTAAGGAGGAACAAGTTGTTCTCCTTGAGGCCTACGTCAGAGAGTCTTATAGACTCATCAATGGGAAGTAGGTTTCATGGTTGGGATAACAGCTCTGTGTCCAGTTCCCCAAGACAGAGTTCCCTTCCATCCTTTGACATTCACATCTACTGAAACCTGTTCCCTGGCCTGTGCTTATCTGATATCTCTGAAGCTGATCAAGAGAGTATTTTGCCAAGAATAAGTGGGACCTCAATAAGCTTAAAGGTTTTGGCTGCATTGGTTCAGGGGGAGTTTGTTGGACCAAAAGAACCAATGAGCCTGATCAGAAAAACCTTTAAGTCCCACAGACATTACAACAACTGAAGTAGTCTGCAACAGCTGAAGACATCAACTGATAACAAGGTCTAAAGACAAAGTCTGAAGTGAAAGAGCTGAAGACAAAGTCTGAAGTGAAAAAGCTGAAGACAAAGTCTGAAGCTAAAGAACTGAAGACAAAGTCTGAAGACAAAAGCTGAAGACAAAGACTGAAGACCAAGTTTCAGATGTTGTCACAACAGCTGAAGAAGACCTCTTCAGTAGTTGTGATGGTTTCCTTTCAGTAGTTTTATGTTTCTTGTAATCAGTACTTGTAGTTTCAGTAGTTTTAGTTTCATCTTGTACTTAGCATACTCTGAGATGTTCTCAGTTGTTGTGAACATTCTCAGTAGTTTGCTTACTTTCAGTTGTTTGTAATAATTCTGTTAAATGTCACTATCAAGTGACATCAGCAGACGTCACATTCCTTTATATAAGGAATGTTGACCTAATTGTAAGGTGCGCAGCTTAGTGAAGCCTAGCGAAGCTTAGCGGCCGCCATACCGAAGCATTTGTGCATGAATGATATTATCCCTTTTGCAGAAAACCCTCTTTCTCTATAACCGTGTACTGTTCCATTGAATATCTATTGTGTTCTTGCTATATTTGTCTAATTCTTGTTCTAATTCCGCTGCGATTCAACTCTAATTGATCAAACTTAGATCACTGATCCTGTCACCTTTGATTCAGTTAGATTTAATTTTCTAATTGAGTCTTTGGGCATGATTAACTTAGATTAATCATCATTAACAAAGAAAAGCATGTGTCTGTCCTTGTAAATAGTAATAAAGAAAACAAAAAAAAAACATTCAAAAAAACATACAAAATTCAAAATATTGTCTTTATTTATTGTGTCTTCTATTTCTGCATGACATATGTTTGGGAAATGATAGTACACTGTGCCTTTGCTTGCTTCCTGAGTTCTTAAATTTCTTTAAACATTGATCAAAAGTTCTTTGATATGTAAGTAGATTCAACTTGAGTGAAGATTACACTAAGAGCATGCTTAACATAATGAAAAGGTGACTATTTGTGAGAAACTTCATTTTGAGGATCAAGCAAGTAAGTCTTATCCTGATGTGATCAATTCATTCACCTAAGCACACTATGTAAAACACTTTATAACTTCTATCTTTGCAAATCATATTCCTTCTGTTTTGTGTGAACAAAGACCTGAGTTTATGAACAGCATGAGATACATATGTATTCAACTGGTGAAAAGATCATGATCCTCATCATCCCTCTGTTTTGTGTAAACAAAGACCTGGGTTAAAGGCACATCTGTTTTACGTAAGTAAAGACCTGGTGACCTGATGATGATCATATCTAAGCTCTCAAAAGAATCCATAGTGATCAACTGTATATTTACATAAGAGCTTTTGTAGCAAAGCATTTATGAGACAACTCATATGTCTCAAGATAGAATTTATAACTTAATGTATATAGTTTCTAAGTGTGAAAAAGTGATGAATTGATTCACAAACGGAGGACAAACTCTAATGTGAATTGAATGTGGAGCCCATAACAGTTTATCACTAATAAACATGAAAACATGATAAGCAACATGTCTAGTTGATTCCATACTCTTGTTTGGATTTAAGTGAACAAACATACTTGCAATCAGGACTAGAATCAGGTCACATTTCAACAATCAACTCAATCAGGAAGAAGTTTAGTGTCATAGTATGATCCCATTATATGTGTTTATATGCATGTACATATATTTAATTCAATTTTTTTACTTTTAGTTTATTTATTATGTGTAATCTTTGGACAGTCATGTGCCTTTCATGCTATTTACTTCATAATCAAGTAGAATATGCCCATCCGTAGATTGGTAAACTATGGTTGTGTTAATATTTTAAAAGTATAATCTATGTTCATAGAGTGGTAATCTATGGATAATCAAGTTATACTTCAAATTATATTTCATTTCTTGATAGTTAGGCATCCGTAGATGTTAAGCATCCGCAGATGTCCTACGGAAGAACAGAAATCTGTGAAATAAATAAACTAAATTGGAGATCTCAGTTTTGTGTCTTAGTTTTGAAACATTATAAAATATTAGTAAAATGAAGATCAACTACAAGTATGATGATCAGAAGACTGCTATCCCATACTTCTATAACAAAATTATAGCAAGAGTGAAGGAGCTTTCAGCTTTGAAGAACTGATTACAAGTTTCTAAGCCTAAGGGGGAGTATTGTTAGATCTAGGAATAATAGGTCTAGATCATTTTGTATAGGCTTAGAACTTTAATCAATACATGTAATGAATATTTGTAATTCATTATATTGATGCATGCATTATGTATATAGGTTAACCCATATGTGCTTTGATTTATGTGTATGATTACAGGTACAAACATTATACTTGGTCAATTTCTGAAATTGACTAAGTGTAAGAAACATCTATGGATGAATATTTTTGTTCTTCCGTAGATATCTTTCTTACAAGACATTCATCAGAAGATCTTCTACGGATGAATATGGGTATTCACTGATGAACAAACACCACACATGAAGAAACTGAAGTGAAGTACCTTCAGAAGAACAAAGTTCCTTCGGAAGAACAAAGTAGCTGCGGAAGAACAAAGTAGCTGCGGAAGAACCAGACACGTACTTATATCATACAAGTGTTTCAAGTCAACAAGTCAATCACGGACTCCAAGAGATTCGCTGTTTCCTTAACAGAAACACGCGTGTCTATAACTATGAGTCCTAGGTTTCACATCAAGCAGGAGTAAGAGACGGCGACAAAAACACCATCACATCGTTTCGCACGATCAACACCAACCCTAGCAGCCGTCACATCAACACACCAAAAATCATAAACACAATCATAGCATAGAATTTTGTTAGCAATTATTATTTGATTATTTGTAATCATTAATCAGTTTTAACGAATTACATTTGATTCAAAACATTATTCTTTGCATATTGCTGATATCGTTTGAGCATTTATTGTTTATTTTCTCTGTCATCGATATTTATTAATTAATCAATTAAACAACGATTAATGGTAATTCCACGATCATTAATTCGAAACCAATCTAACATTGACAATTCCTGATTGCGATCCTTGGATTCACACGAAGTGATTTTTAAAACATGGCATAGTCCAAAACCATGAGCATGCTTTTCCCCCGAATAAAATATATTGAAAAGGGGCCGTAAAACTCATCTTGAAGAGTTATAGTTCAAATCCCACAATACGCAGAGTAAGCTCTAAAAATATAATACACCAAAGGATTAATATAGCACAAATATAAACGACCAATATGGGTGTAATTCTTTCAGTCCAGCCCTTAACGCTAATCAAGGTTTTCCATTGTCCCACTTATTAAATTATTCTTTTGTAAAGAGCTTTAATCAATATTATATGCAAAAATTGTCTTAATTTAGATTATTTAGTTCCAATCCTTACTTTTAAGTTTTTACAAGATAATTCAGCATACATATCTGATTACGCATCAGTCTTGTATAGGCTGTTTGGTGATCGAAACGATAACGAGTCATCGCGTAAAAGGTGTCATTTGAAATAAGAGACTTCAGAAAAAGAATCATGTACATTTGACAAAATATGAGGAAGTTATGACACGGAGAATACAGACTAATCTGCTGCCCAGATTCATCAGTTTTGACTTTTTGTTATGTTTGCTACGTTTAGAGGACCAAACGATGTCGAAACGACACGAGATCTCTTGGGTTAGTTAGAGGACTCATGGGGATTAAATTTAGACCCAGAGTTTGCCCAAATTGGGCATATTTCGACCAAGTTATCACATGAACAAGATGACCCATTTTTCTGACAGCAAGCTACCCAGATTGTTAGTTTCGTTCCTTTGCATCTCAAGTCCCAATATGCGCCCGTTAACAACCCAAATATGTAAAAATGCTTTCATTACAGTTTCATGTTGTCAAGAACTTCAATTAACTACTTAGTTTATAAAATTTTCCAGTCCTAAACAGTTGTTAGTTTCTTAGTCTCCCGGTTTGCAACTTTAAGTGATAGTTTCATTCTTTCGATTTGTTCAACCCATCAATTCTTTCAAGGAACAATTTTAATTATTTCCAAAACGTTTTAAAGGTCCAAAATTTCGATTTAGGGCAGATCATCCAAGATTACATCCCAATCTTTTAGATTCGATTACATACAAGACCAAGAATTAGGGTTTTTACCAAGTGACGAACCCGACAATCGTAACGCTTAGATCTTCACGATCTAGCACCAAAAACCAAGAATGAGAGATTATTAGATGAAGATTTTGTATTTAGATGATGAACATCTTCGAAATTCAAGTAGAACAAGGATTAAAATCATCAAGAAACGACTTTTACTTACCGTAGGTTCGAAAATACACGAATCTTGCTTAGTACAAAACCTTGAATGTCTTGATTATACAAAAACTCAATGGATGGCACAAAGATGATGATTTTCGAAGATGATGGTGAAGAACAAGAGAGATTTTGTGTTGTGGTGGCTAGGGTTTTCAATAGAAAACTATATTTGCAAAAGTGAGGCAAAACAAGGGAAATCCCCCCTTTTGTCCAATTCTCGGCCGAATTGAAGGAAGGACAAGGGCCTTCGGGCTCTTTTCCCGTCTCGTCTATTCCTTCACGTCTCTAACCGTGCATAGTCTAATTTTTACGCTTTTAAATTCCGCGCGCAATAACGATTCCAACAAACTATCACATGCCCTAGGATTCGGATAGTTTATATTTTTAGAACCTATTTAAGTTTATTTACCAGGCTTTAGGCAATGCCCATGGATGTATAGTTAATTGGGTTATGGTGAAGTTTCGTGTTTTATATTTTAGGAAGAACCTTGATTGGGCTTAATGCATAGGACCTCATACAATGACAAGCCCAATAGTCACATAAAGATATAAACTCCAGACCCATTATAAAAACGTAGGCCCATTAGACCAAAATTTGGGCCCAACAAAAAAAGAACCCTAAATCAAGACCAAGCCCAAATAAAGAAAAAAGTCAAAGTCAAAAGTCAAAATTCAAACCAATGTCAAAGCCAAAGTACCTATTTTGGTGACAGATGTCATAGATAGTGAGTCAACAAAGTAATCTAACTCCTCAGTATGGTGATCTTGTGTGGCTGAATGATGTTCTGCATGGACTTGTGTTTCCGCAGATATGGATATACCTTCCGCAACAGTTAAAGGATCAACTGCAGAGTCTGTAACTGGTGTATCTGAATGTGGCTGTGGTGTTGGGATGTTTTTTGAAGTGTGAGGAACTTTAGGTAGTTTCAGTGCATCATCTGCAAAAGTGGGAACATCTACAGAAGTGGAAGGAACCTCTGTGGAGGGAGGTACTTCTTCTGAAGTAGATGGCATTTCTGCTGATGTAGAAGTTCCAAGGACATCAAACATGTCTTCGCTTGTTTGAGCTAAAGCACCAGGATCATTGTGTCTTTGAATATCTGTATGAACTTTTCTTGGTGGATCAGCTGTCAATGGTACACCCATGTTTGGAGGAACATAAGGATAACATGTTTCCGTAGCACCTGTCACATTGAGATAGCCGGTGTTAAATGAGTTTGTTAATACATCTATATCAAATAACCAAGATGATCCTTTCACAAACTTTGTAAACAAGGATTCATCAAATGACACATTAGGAGTTTCTTCCATAATGTTATCATGTGGGACATATACTCTGTATGACTTAGATGTTGAGGAATACCCAACAAAGAAACCATCATATGCCTTTGCAGCAAACTTTCCTAATTGTTCTTTAGTGTTTAAGACAGACACATGACACCCAAAAGCTCTAAGATATCCTATGAAAGATTTTCTTTTAAACAAAAGTTCATAGGGTGTTTTGTTGTGTTCTTTGACTATTAAAGTCCTGTTTTGAACAGTGCATGCTATATTCACTGCTTCAGCCCAAAATGTTATTGGTAGCTTTGAATTAGCCAACATTGTTCTTGCTTTTTCAATTAGAGTTCTGTTTCTTCTTTTAGCAACTCCATTCTGTAGTGGAGTTCTTGGAGCACTAAATTGCCTAGCTATGCCTTTTTCCTTACAAAATAAGTCTAAGACATAATTAACAAATTCAGTTTCATTATCACTTCTTAAAATTTGACTTTTAGATCAAGTTGATTTTCTATCTTGGTGATAAACTCCATTAATATTTCTGAAGTTTCACTTTTGTGTTTTAAGAAAAATACCCAAGTGAATCTAGTGAAATCATCAACAATTACCAAGCAGTATTGCCTTTTTCCAATGCTTAATACATTGATTGGACCAAACAGATCCATGTGCAATAATTTTAATGGTGTTGTGTTAGAGTTGATAGTTTTGGATTTATGTGATATTTTGTGTGGTTTTCCTTTAGAACATGATAAACAGTGATTAGAACAGAAAAATTCTTTCTTTGGAACACCAATGACTAAGTCATTTTTCACCAGTTTATTCATGTTTTTCATGTTGGAGTGAGCCATCCTTCTATGCCACAGTTGAGATTCGTCTTCTGATGATTTAGAAATCAGACATGTTTCTTTGCTTGTTATTGTTGTGTTGTTCATGTCCAACACATAGGTGTTGACTTTTCTTGGTGCTTTGAGAAGGATCCAGTCTTCTGGAATTTTGTAACCTGACTTAGAATGTAACAATTAGAGTTATCAAAGTAAGTAGTATAGTTTTGATCATAAATTTGAGATACACTTTGCAAATTAAATTGTAAATTTTCATAAAAATTTACTTTCTCAAATTCAAGAACTCCATTGGTTACCATTCCTTCACCAGTGATTTTACCTCCCTTCTTATCCCCACCAAATGCTACATATGAAAGATTTTTATGTTTGAAGTCATGAAGGAGAGAACAGTTTCCTGTCATGTGTCTGGAACAGGCGCTGTCAACATACCACCTGTTGTCAGCTCTCCTTGGATGTTCCTGCAAAACATAATGAACTTAATTAGACCGAGGAGCCTAATCCTTGATGGTCTTGGGCTTGCCATTGTTATCTAATATAGTAACTTTCTCATGAATGAGCCTTGATGTTTCTAAATTAATTTTAATATCAGTTGATTCATTATGTTTTGTTTTGGGTGAGGATGATTTTAGTGATGATGTTGAGGTATTTTTGTCTTGATTCATACTGACTTGGTTAGTCATCCATTCCTTTAGTGACTTCTTCTTTGATCCTGATGTTGAGGATTGCTCAGAAAATGTTTCTGCATCCTTTGATTTAGATTGAGGTACATGATTGCCATTGTTAAAGTGGTCAAAGAAGTCATCATCTTCTTTAAGTGCTACCTTTTTGTGAGCTGTCTTGCTTTGAAATTGTTTTTGGTCCTTCTTTTTCTTTGTTTGCACCTCAGCAGCTGTTATCCTTATCTTGGAAGCTTTCTGCTTTTGTTGCTGCTTCTTTTGTTTTATGACTTTTGAATCATCATCCTTAGAAGATTGTGAGTCTGATTCAGTGGTCTCTACTAGCTTCTTCTTATGAATCTTTGTTTTGTTCTTTTTGTTGATGAAGCATTCCTGAGTGGAGTGATTGTGTTTGTTGCATATTGCACAATATTTGTTGAAGTAACAATCAAATGTCATGTGATTGTTCATATTACATATTGAGCAATACCTGCTAAAGTAGCACTCTTCTGTTTGTGATTGTGCATATCACACCATTTACAGTACTTTTCTTTAGCTTCACTATCAGAAGCAACCTTTACCTTTGCCTTTTTCTTAATCAATGCCTTCTTTTGCTTCTTCAACTCCTTTTCAAATTTAGCAGATGATGATTCTTTACCTCTGCCTGACATGATGTCAAAAGGTTCTTGTTTATAATCCATTTTTTGTAGTTTCTGAACTTTGTTGTTACTGGATGATGCTTCAGCAAATTCTTTCTTATTCCGTGTTTCTTCTACGGATGGCTGTTTAGGAATAGTTTTCTTGGATTTTATAGATTGCTCAGACTGCTTCCAGAGGTGATCTGCTAAAGTGAATTTTTTGTCTTCCGAAGCTCTTTTTGCTGATTTTCTTTTGTTTTGATTGTTGAGAGATTGAATGTCTTCATTCAGTTGACCAATCCTTGTGTAAATGGTCTTCAACAGATTTCTATGTTTTGGTGGATAAAGGAGCTTTTTTCAACCAACACTTTGGGAATTAATGTTCATTTAAAATAGTTTTACCCTTACCCAAACTAGTATTATGAGGCTCATCATCATCCTCATCCAGATCATCACAGTTATCATAATCAAATTCTGGTTGACTTTGTTTTGAAAGTTTTGATTTGATTAATCAATTTCATATGATTCAGTGTCATTAGTTACTCATCATTATTTTTATCTGTTGTCTTAGATTTGGTACTAGACACAAAGTGATTAGATAAGCTGTTAGTCATGGACTCAGGTAGAGAAGTATAATTATCATTTACTGGTGGTGCAATGGCAAGAAATCCCAAACCTGATCTGTTCTTTGACTCAATATGAGATTTTAATAGTTTCTCATACTGTTGTGATGACAATTGGAATTTTTGAAGTTTCACTTCAGTAGATGCATGATCTGACATAGACTTAGTTAAACAAGTAGTCAAATGCTCAACTTGTGCTTTCAAATTGTAATTTTCAGATAAAAGTTTATCTAAATCCTTTTGTAAAGAACTGATTTTGACTTGATAAAGTTTATGTTCTCTTACATGTGATTCATTTAAAAGTAGAGTTTCTTTTACTTTATCAGCCAACTGTTGAGCATGTGTTCTATATCTTTCAACTTTATCAACATAAGTGGAAGAACATAACCTTTCTCTTACCTCTATGGCCATTGGTGGAACTTTGTTTTCCATGTTAGCCATCAAAGCTTGATTTTCCACTAGTACTTCCTTTTCATACATGCTCCAATCACAAGTACCATCCTTTAAAATAATTAAACCAGATTCTTTAGCATTGTTAGTACCTATAGTGTTGCTTGTTGATGGTGGGGATGAATTGGTTAGTTGAGCTTGTGTGAAACTTTGTGTCATTTGATTGTTGTTGATTGCTGCTGCACTCTCTTGAGAAGTGTCCATATAAATTACACTTAAAGCATCTTACTTTGGACTTGTCAACACCAATTTTAGTTGATCTTCCTCCTATAGACAGTCCTTTGTTCCTCTTCATGTACATCTTTGCTCTGTAGGTGATCATTGCCATTTTCCATTGTAGATCCATCTCTTCTACCTCATCAGGATGAAGTTCTTCTAGATCTTGTTGATAGAAGAGAGCAGGAGTCAAAGTGCTTCCTAGATAAGCCTGAAAGCTTGAACTAAAAGATGCAAAAGCAGCTTTCTGTTCTTCTGATTCTAGAACCACAATAATTGGTTCTATTTGATTATTGTTCTTTTTATTCTTGGAGTCATCAGCTTTTCCTTTGGACTTTCTGTGCTGATTGTTTTGAGTACTTGATTTAGAAGACTTGCCAGCATAAAACTTGTTTCTTCTTTATGTTCACTCTCATCATAAGAGTTATCTTCATCTTCATTGGAGATGAATGCACTTCCAGCACTCTTGAACTCTTTGAATTTATAAGGTGCTATAGCTTCTTTCACACTCTTGTTTCTGGTCTTTTCATCTAGTTCCAAAGCTTTGACCTTCGCCACCAGTGTGTCTAGTCCTATTGCCTTCAAATCAATAGTGTTCTTGAACATAGACACAGTCTGTGTCCAACTTTCTGGTAAGGCATGAAGCATCTTTTTGTTCAACTCTTCATTGCTGTACTTAAGTTCAAAGATGTTTATCTCTGTAACAAGTTGCATAAATCTATGCAATTGTTGAGGAACTGACTCACCAGTAATATGATGAAAGGTTTCATATTGTGAACGAAGAGTATCCTTCTTTATGCTCCTAATCTCGTCACTTCCTTCACACAGGGTGTGCAGTATTTTCCATAACGAGTGAGCTGTTTTGTATGATTTACACTTGATCAAGAGATCTTCAGGCAAAACCATAGTAAGCATACTATAGGCTTTGATGCCAATCTTGACTTTCTTAGCATCATCAGGTGACATATTTTTCAGATTATGGGTTGATTATTATCCTTATAATCCGCTCCTAACGCAGGTGGAATATAAGGTCCTTCAGTAATCGAAACCCATAAATCAGAATCTGTATAATTAACATGATTCCCAAACCTGATTTTCCATGTTTTGAAATCAGATTTGTTTTCTAGTTTAGGAGGTTGATAAGCACCAACAACTGAATTACTCATGTTAATTAATTTTGAAAAAGCAACAACTCTGTTTTAGCAGAAATCGATTAAACAAATCAAACCGATAGATCAATTGATCTGGATCAATGAGCACCAAGCACTGATACCACCTAAGAGAATCCAGGAACGATATAGGAATTATCAGATTTGGTTTTAACAAGTATTGATCGTGGAATTACCAATACTTGCTGGTTAATTGATTAATGAACTTGAAATCGATCAAATAGTATAATGAACAATCAAAATATATTAATAATAATAAACAAACCACGATTTCTCAATAATTACAATCAATCGATTGTAATGCTTCTTCTGATATTGATTCTATTGTTATGATTGTTATATGATGTGATGTTTGATCGTATGTTTATCATTGTCTGTTACATGTTCTTGATCTCTTGTTATATAGAGATCTTATTCTGTTCCTAAAACATTGCTAATCTTTCGCTATCTTGGTGCTATAATTAAGCTTACTTCCTATAGCTATCTGAATCCTTACCACATTTATCGGTATAGGAGTTCGTGATTTACAATGAAATCAATACAAATAATATTGTTGATGTGACATGGTATCTTCGCTTGAATTAAATGTCTTCCACCGCCATTAATGTTGTTGTTCTGCCACGTTGACTTGTTGACTTTCTGTTGACTACTTAATGATACTAAATCATACAAGTGTTAAACAGTCTTCCGTAGGAAGTTCTTCTTTCGTAGGACCTTTGTCTTTCGCATGAACACTTAGTCTTCAGTGCTTGTTCTTCAGTGATTGTGCTTCCGCAGGAGTTCTTGTTCTTCAGCAGCAAGTCCTCCTTCAGTAGCTTTCTTTAATCTTGTTCAGCTAAAGTTGTTCTTCCGTATGAGATCTACGGATGTACACCAGTTGTACTCCTGAGAACATCCATTGAAGAATATTTTTCATCCGCAGTTTGTTCTAACACTTAGTCAATTTTCCTAATTGACCAAGTCTGATGTTTACTGCAATCATTCACATATCAACACATATTATGAGATACATTATAAATTAATGAAGTATAGTATATCATGCAATTCATAAACTCAAAATGTAATCAATGCATTTTATTATATCATCAAAATTATAATTACAAAGAGTGATTACAAGAGTTTGATCTATCATCTAAACCTGTACATGAGATCTATACCTAACAAGCTTTTTGTTCATTTCCTGATTTTGCATTTACTGTAATTTGTAATCAAATTGTAAGGATCAACACAATACAATTAGATCAATCTCGTGATAAGAATGTAGAATGTAATCATCACGGTAACAAGATTGAATATAGAAAAGATGAACACAATCAAGTAAATAAACTTCTAAAACAATAGATCTCTTATTCGATTACAGTACAGTAGTACAAATCAGGAAAGTGAAAATATCTCTATCAAAGTGCTAACTATTACAAAGCAAAACTTCTATTTATAAACAAAAAGAAGTTCTTGCAAACATCAGTTCACGCATGACTATTAGTTGTCACGCAAGAAGCTGTTTTCGCGCGATAACTCTAGGTTCTCACGTGACTTGATCTTGATCTTCATCTTGATTTGATTTCCTGAGCCTCATAGGTTCAACCTCTACAATCTCCCCCTAGGCTCGGTAAATCAATGTTGTTAGAAGTCCACATCTGCAACCTGATAACTGCCCCCATAAGCATACATTTTGTTGTTCAGGGCCTTCGAAATCATCCAACCGAACTATGCCGCTATGAAGTGTATAGATTCATCAGTTGTAATAGGACATGCCTGCAGCTTCATCAAATCTTCCTTCCCAACTTGTAGCAGATCCACAGGGTCGATGATACGAAACTCTTTATCTTCACAACTGATCACCGCATGACCACTATCTTTTTCACAAATCCATCCCTTTAGTTTAGATAAACTGTTAATTGGAACTGGAGCGTGAATGGGAATCTTCTTAGCATAGCGTGGATGTCTATAAACCCTTATCTTCATTGGCTCATTCGTATTTGGGTCCATCCGGGTCTCATCTTCAATAACTTTTGATTTGGCTGTCTTAAAGCCTTTGAAGTTGGTTTGGCTCTGTCTATAAATCATATTTCGAATCCAGTTAGCCTTACTGTAATTATTTGGGTTAACGAATGGAACACGACCCATAGCATGTAAATCTGATGCTCTGAGTGTATGAAAGTCGTGCTCATCTTGAAAATATTCTATAGCTTCGCCCTTTCTCTTCACAATATGCATCTTTTCTGGATCATAAGCCCAACTAATAATTTGTTCTAAGTTTTCGTACCTTGTGAAAGGTTTGGAATGCCTCATCGTGTGTATATAAGTCGGCGGGAGAGGAGCACTAACTGTAATATTACCGACCTGACCAACAGCACTTTTACCCGTAACATTCACTGTTTCGTCAGTCGTCTGAGTGTTACTCGACTCCCATACAATCTCTCCTTCTTTAATCAAAGTATCAGAAAACAAGTCTTTTAGACTGTTTTTGAATATATCAGTGTACTCAAAACCCTCTTCCAGATCATCAAATGCACCAAACTCTTCTTCCGTCTCCTCAGCATTAAGACTTTGCTGGAATGTATAGAATTCTTTTTCATATGCAGCCCCAGTTTTTGGGTCTATAGGTGTCTAATCAACTTAATCATTAGGACTTGGTCCAAAGAAATTGTCAGTACCTGATGTTCTAGCATTACCTATAGCAGCTGACCCCACATCACCACCCTGATCATCATCATCATTTACCACCATTATCATCATCATCATCTCTATCATTACCATCACCATCATCATCATCATTATCTAGTCATCATCATCCTCATTATCATCATCCTCAGACAATTCATAATCATCCATGTCTAATCCCTCATCTTCTTCTTCTGCTGGGTTTGGTATTGGCATCATATATTCAGGCTCAACAAATGCCTCTCCAGTAAGAACTACAGGATGGTCCTCAGTAGTCATATGAATATCAGCAGATGGTGACTCTTAACCAGCTTCAGCAGTCTCTGTTGCCCTTTCCGGAACAACATGATCAACAGGATGCTTTGTAGGAATAATCGGGTCTATCACAGGTTCAGGACCAGCAGTTTCCTGTCCGCTACTTTCTCCAACTTCAGTGGTTCCTTGATTTATGAACTGTGATGAACCACATGAAGTGAAGTCCCAGAAATTTTGATCCGGAATCTAAACATAGCTAAAAATGAAAGCTTTCTGTTGTTTAAGATTCTTAATCCTCTCATCTCTATCAATCAACTGCCTCTGCAGATCATCTATCACTTTAGTCTTCTCAAACATCTCCCCTTCTAAATTCCGAACACGCTCCTCCAATGTAATAAGTGTAGGTGAACTAGCAGATGTACTAGCACCCTGTCTAAACTCGGGAGGTGTGCTTAGGAAATCTTTCATCCCAATCATCTCATCCACCATCTGATCTCTAGGAGGGGTACTCAAAATGTCAGCAATAGAAGTGGCCACCTCAATTTTTACAGTTGGGGTTGCCTCACTCTCTGTGATAGGAATCTATATAATAGTAGTCACCTCTATAATCGGATCAGTGGTCACTGGGGTCTGACGTCTCCTCAACAAACCACGTCCTCTACCCCTACCACGAGGACTCCACCAGCTATCCTAGCCATCCTCTTTCTCCTCCCTCTAGTCACTGGAGTCTCCTCAAGAATGAAATCAAAATCACGCTCCTCAGTAGTGCGTTTGGCTGGTGTTTCTTGCACTCTGGAAGGTTCCAATAATACATAGGGTACATTCCCTATCTAGTCACTATCAGTCTCACTCCCACTGCTAGTAAACCGTGAGTCTATCACTGCAGATCTGGTAGCACCCTGAGAACTCTCAGGTGCTTCTGGTGTAGTTCTAGCTGATGAACCAGCTGTATCAGCTTCAGTAGCTGTATCAGCTTCTGCAGCCTGAGCAGTAGATGTAGATGAATATGAGAAGAATCAGTCGCTTGTGGTCTATCTTCAGCTCTAAAATCATCTACAAATCTTCCCAACTTAACAAAATGGGAACCATCCCATGCATTCCCACGTGCACCCATCAGATACGTGAATATATCTTTCTTCATCATCATGACTACATACTTGTGTGAATTAGATGTAGCTAACTCAGGATAAGCAGCATTAACTATCATCTGTATAAAGCGGGGGTACATGATAAACTTCTTCCCCACTGCAGCTATCACATTCTTCTGCATCTCCGAAAACATTGCCTTGGATATGCTATAAGGAAGATTATCAACAAGTGATATTAGCAGAGATTCGAACACAGCGCTCAAACTATCCATGCCAGCCTTAAGATTGCTAAGGCAGTAGATAACTACATGAAACAAGTACTTCCAAAAAGGTGGAAGGTACTTTTTCTCCAGCGATGGGTACCTATGACTGTAGCCCATACGTGTCAAACAGTCATTGACTGGATCATCATCTATCTTCACAGGTGCATTTGTTACATCCTCAAGTAATAGCACACTGTTTATCACCTCTGCAGTAATCACAACCCTCTTGCCTTTGACTGTGGCAGTAATACAGGGTTCTCCATCTTCATCTCTCTTGTTGGCAGTCGTGTGCCAAAATTGATCTATGATATAAGTGTAAATAATAGGACTAGCAGAGACAGCATGGTGAATTCAGGATGTCTTAAGTCCCTCAATCAGCGATCTAAACAAGGCTTTGTCTTCAGGAATGTCACCGAGATAAGCTATGGCATTGTGGTTTTTATTAAAAACCAATGGACGAGCCATTTGAAACATACAACATTAATATCAGTAAAAAATAATTGACTTATTCAAACACAAAGCAACAAAAAAATCAACACTTAGAAATTTTTTATTTATTTTTTTGAAATTTTGAACTTCTCACTTGAAATCTTTAAGTTCTCGCGTGAAAGCATCTCTGCCTTTCGCACGACAAGTCAAGTTATCGCATGAAATTTGAATTTGACAAGAAGTCAACTTTTCGCACGACAAGTTCAATATCATGTGAATAGTTTTGAAAGTTCTCGTGTCTGTTCATATGCTCAGTACTTGTCGCATGTGAAAAGTCTGGTACGCTTCAAAATTTTTCAAACTGTCAATTTTAAGTGATACAACCATTAAAACATGTTCACTAAGTGTCGTCTAGGTGATTATTAAGGTTTATTATGGTTAATGAGTTCAAATTTAACGTATTTTAAGTTCTAGAACATTCGGTCTAGTTCAAAACACACTCAAATCGTCGTTATAACCAAATTATACCTTAATATATGTATGGAAATCAATAAGCGAGCTTAACGAACACTTGTTTCAATTTTGACAGAGTTTCAACACTTAAAATTTTTTTTGAGAGAAAATTTTAGAATTGTTGTGCGAATACTTGACTTTTCACACAACTGTACCATTTATAGTACTCTGACTTTTCACGCGAGAAGTCAGTGTTCTCGCATATAAACTTTTTGCAAAACTTCAAACATTTCGCTTGAAATAAAACTTTTCGCATCAGAAAAACGTTTCGCATGAAACTCACCTCTTCGCCTAAAATAAACCTTTTTCGCGATAAGTTCTATTTTCTAAAAAATTATTTAACTTTTTAATTTTTCAAATTTTAATGAACTTATTGAGATTTATGATTTGTTATGAAAAATTATTATGTTTAACTAAGTGTTTACAATCATTCTAACACCCTTAATTTTGAATAGTTTGTAAAACAAAAACTAAAATGAAAACTAAAACAAGTAAACAAAAAATACTTTTAACAAAAATCAATTTGACACAATAACTATTCTAATTAACATAAATATTTTTGATAAATTTTCAAGTATAGGATCATATTTCTTAGAAGAAGATCATTAACATCATCCAACATTATTATAAATAAGACTGGTTATGTTGATTATCAATATATTGAGTCCATTTTAAGCTTAGACTTTAAGTTGTACTTAGACAAATAAGCTGTGATATTCATCATGTTTTGATTAAATTATATGTCATCAGTGTGTCCCACAATCAAAAATCCTATAGACCCTTATCCAGCTTCAAGATACTTTCGAGATTTCAAGTCATCCCAATTTGACTTAAACCTTTAACTTCTGATTAGCATTTTCAAGAATGATTTTTCTAATATAATATCTATTATGAGCATAACTAGCCTGAGAAACATTTCTGAACAAAGAATATTAATAAGTTTTAGGAATTATTAACAGCCAGTCGAACTTATGCATTTGCCCTCGCAAGACGTTTAGGACTTATATGCCAATTCGGACTCACATGTCCCATCTTTTGATTTTGCCTCCTGTGTCAGAACATATTCTCAAAACGAAAAATATTTATCATATAGTATGTATGTCTATGACATATCTTTTATTAT
The DNA here is from genome assembly GCA_025506505.1 of Flaveria sonorensis. NCBI lineage: Eukaryota > Viridiplantae > Streptophyta > Magnoliopsida > Asterales > Asteraceae > Flaveria > Flaveria sonorensis. Next base: position 37,000,549 of record CM046426.1, on the reverse strand, counting down.
TGTACTCATTTGCATTTTTTATTCCTATATAGCCTTTGGCTTCTTTTTGCTCCATGTGATTGTTTTCCTCTTGTGTATTTTGTTTTTTCATTTGTTTTTATTTGTTATATATAATATATATATATATATATTATATATATATATATATATATAATATATAACTTTGAAAGAAACTAGATCAAAAAGTAACTGGCTTGAGTATGACCAGACTATAACTCTCAGTCTGTTTTAGCATGAAGTCAGAGTTACTACAAAACCTTAATGACTTACTCACTTTAATCATAAGATTTACTTTTTAGTGCATCACAAATACCATGTGCTTTTCAATCTTGTTTGTCCGGCCTATCAATATATCTAACATAATCCAAGCCAGTTTCTTGTATGCCTTAGAATGTAACGATTCAAAATCAAGAAATGTACTATCATTTCCTATATACACTTGAAAACTTAATTTTTCTCAAATTTGTTTAGAACCAAAATCTTTTTGTAATGTATTTTTTTCTCAAATCTAGTACTTTTTACTCCCCCTAAGAACAAAATATTTTTGAATTTTCAATTTTTTCGCCCTAAAATTGTGATTTGATAGATAGAAAAATAACAATTTTAACAAACAAATTTTTTTTGAAAAGGGTGTAAGAATAAACGTTAACCAAAGTTAATCGTTTCTAAAGAGTTAACTAAAAAGTCAAATTTGGAATGATCAAACGCCTTAGTAAACAAATCTGCAATGTTGTCATATGTAGAAATTGACTCTAAATGGATAAGTTTCCTTTCAAACAGTCACAGATAAAATGCATTCGGATGTCGATGTGTTTAGTCTTAGAATGCTGAATTGGATTCTTCACAATATTTAACACTGCAGTATTATCACAAAAGATTTTAGTATCGTAAATATTAAGAACATAATCAAGAAGTTGTTGTTGAATCCAAACGATTTGTGAACAACAGCTTGATGCAGCCACATATTCAGCCTCTGTAGTTGAAGTGGATACTGTCTGCTCTTTCTTGCATTGCCAAGAAATCAACCTATTGCTAATAAATTGACAACCACCAGTAGTAGACTTCCTCTCCAAGTTACATCCTACATAATCACTGTCAGTATAAGCAAAAAATTGAAATCAGAATTTTTGGATACCAAAGGCCAAGTGTGGATTAACCCTTGAGATATTTAAAAATCCTCTTGACAGCTTTCATGTGAGATTCCTTTGGATTACTTTGTTAACGAGCACACTGACAAATAGGAAACACGATGTCTGGCCTGCTTGCAGTGAAATACATCAAGGATCCAATCATTGACCGATGCAAGTGTTGATTAACATCTTCACCTGTGGTATCTGGAGTCAAGGTAGGACGAGAAGACATAGGAGTAGGAGCAGTCTTGGAGTCTTGGAATTTGTATTTATCCAGAATACTGTGGGTATATTTTTCTTGATGTATCAGTATTTCTTTCCCATCTTGTTTAACTTGAATTCCCAAGAAAAACATCATTTCTCCAAGAGCACTCATCTCAAATTTCTTCTTCATGACTTCCTCAAATTCCTTGCACAAGTCATCATTTGTAGATCCAAAAATAATATCATAGACATAAACTTAAACTAGAATCAGATCATCTCCAATCTTTCTGATGAATAACGTTTGATCAATAGCACCTCTTGTATAACCATTGCAAGCAATTTTCAGTGAGAGTGGCATACCAAGCTCGAGGTGCTTGATGTAAACCATAAATTGCTTGTCTAACTTGTAAACATAATCAGGATGATCAAGATCTTCAAAACCTGGTGATTGACAGACATAAGTTTCTTCCTTCATTTCTCCATACAAAAATGCAATTTTCACATCCATTTGATAAACCTTGAAGTTCTTGTATGAAGCATATGCCAGAAAAATTCATATAGCTTCTAGTCTCACAACTGGAGCGTATACTTCTTCATAATCAAGACCTTTGATTTGATAGAATCCTTGTACAACAAGTCTGGCCTTGTTGCGGACTATCACATCCTTTTCATCCGTTTTGTTTTTGAAAATCCATTTAGTGCCGATAGGCAACTTACCTTTTGGTAATTCACATACATGCCAAACATTAAGCTTTGAATGCATCAGCTCGTCTTGCATGGCTCTACCCAACTGTTTTCTTTTAATGCCATTTCAATATCTTGGCACTATTTAAGATAAAAACATGAATATAGACATGTGTTTATCGCTCCTGGTTGACTTCAAGTTCTGATGCCTTGGGATAATGGACCGATGATTGCCTCTATTGGATGGTTTCTATGAACTCTCAGCTCTGGAATAGCATCTTCAGAAATAACTTCATCTAGATTAGACAGGTGACCAACAGGTTCTTTAACAGTGTTCTCTCTTCCAGGTTGATAAATAATTTTTCGTCTTGATTATCATTACCAATAGAAAGATCTTCAAATGGTAATTGAATAGTATCAATTAGATCACTTAAGGTAGAAGAGGAACTCTGATTAGAAATTTGTGGTTCTTGTTTAACAACTATATCTAGATAAGATGAATCTGTTCGAGAAATAGAATATGGAACACTTGTAGTATTAGAAGATGAAGGTATATCTGAAGATATTCCTTTAGCTGTAGAAGATGCGGATCCAACATCATCAGCAAAGATATCTAGAATTGAGTATGTCAAGGGTGGATCAGCTGTAAAACAACAGATCTTTGATTAAATGTTTCAATAAAGAAGCATAATCATAAACCCATGAAGGAGCAGAACCTGCATCTGTTTTGTTAGATTCGTGCCAATCAATATCAAATGACTCCATAACTTGTTAGTTCTTTATTATAAATTCGATATGCTACTTTATAGGCTGAATAACCAATAAAATAACAATGATCTCCTTTTTCATCAAATTTTGATTTATTTTCAGGCGTGTTTAACAGAGTACAACAACATCCAAAAGTTTTGAAATATTTGACTTTGGGTTTATGTTTGAAAAAGATTTCATAAGGAGTCATATTTTGTTGTTTGTTGATTAAAACATGATTCTGAATATAACATGCAGTGCTAACAGCTTCAGCCCAAAAGAATGATGGTAATTTGGTTGCTGATAACATAGTTCTAGCTGCGTCAATTAAAGTTATGTTACGTCTTTCAGCAACTCCATTTTGTTATGGAGTTCCTGCAGAACTATATTGTCTAGTTATCGCTTTGAATCACAAAATCATTTAGATACGATTGCAGAATTCGGTTCCATTATCACTCCGTATGCATTTTATGATCTTGTCCGTTTGATTTCCACAAGTGTCATGAATTTCATTAGCAAATGAGGAGTTTCATCTTGGTTGCTAAAAAGAAAACCCATGTAAATCAGAAAAATCATCAGTAATAACCAAACAATATGCATGCCGTCCTAAACTCAAAACACTTACAGGACCAATAAATCCATATGTAATAATTGAAGAATAGAATTAATTTGTGTATGAGCAACTGGTTTATGATGAATTTTATGTTGTTGCCTTTAGAACATGTCAAACAATGTTCTATTAAATGAAATTCTTTCAGTGTAAGCCAATAATATGATTTCCTCTAACCAGTTTGTTCATTGTTTTGACATTCACATGACCAAGACGACGATACCATAACAAAGTGTCGCTTTTTGAGGCCTTAGACAACAAACACGATGCAGTTACAAATGAATGTGTACCATTCATGTCTAGTAAATACGTATCTTTGACTCTCGGAGTTCTCAATAATATCCATTCTTCAGGTATTACAAAACCAGGTTTTAAGATTAAACATTCTTTATCAGTGAAATGCGTTGAATATTTTTTGTCACAAAGTTGAGAGACACTTAGCAAATTATGTTTAAGTTTTTCTACAAAATTGATATCTTCAAAGCTTAATACACCATTAGTCACTGTACCTTTCTTTGTAATATTACCTCCTCTATCTCCGAAAAAGATAACATATCCTCCGTTGTATGGTTGAATGTTGTTTAACAGAGATATATTAACAGAGATATATTACCAATCATGTGTCTTGAACAACCACTATCTATATGCCAAACACTGTTGATAGCTTGCCTGGTTATTCCTACACAATAGGACAAATTTAATCATTTTTAGGACCCAAGCCATGGTGGACTTGAGCTCTTTGTTTTCATCTAAATATGATACATTTTGTAATATCATATCTCTTTTGTCATTAAAATGTATTTTTCAGCAACAAAAGGCTCAGAGGTTTGCATTTATTTTCCAACTTTGCACTTGTTTGGTTGGTGATGTGGTGAAATTATTTTTATCAACTTGACTGATTTTACTTTTGTCGTATCCTTGTTTAAATCAGTTTTATTCTTCGCATAAAACATTTGATAGATGTAAGTTTCTTTTAAAAATTACATTAACAAAGAAATGTTTTCTATTGTTAGCAATGAATTATGAACTTTTGTTTACTTGTTAACTGGTGTTGATAACGACAATTTCTAGCCATGTGATTTGACTTTCCACACACATAAGAACATCTTTTACTATATGCATTTGACGTTCTCATGTTTTGCTCAAACTGCTTTGGATAACTTCCATAGTTATCATAGAATCTGGCTTAGTATGGTCCTGGCCTTTTGATTCTTTCACATTCTCTATTTCTTTCCTCTCGTGTTGTTTAACTTGATTTGGTTTCGGAGATTTGAGGCAAATGTCCTAGCTTTGTGTCACACCCTCAAAATCCGCGTGCGGGGTTTTACCGCGAGGCGCGTGACATACAGGATCTCAGTCATTAGTTACCAAGAACGACTCTATATGATTATAAACAAAACCAGAGTCAACGTTTAAAATACTGCGGAAGCGTTTTTAAACTGGAAAACCCAAAACAAGTAATATGTAACGAGAATGCGCTCAAAAACAAACGCGCCCCACACACAAATGTATAAATGAAAATAATCCCAATTTGTAAACAATGCAAATGTAGACAACTCAACAATGCTGACGTGCGTGCTCCTAGGCAACTGCAACCTTAACCTGAGAATAGCATACTAACAGTCAAACACATGGTTGGTGAGTTCAAGAGTTTGCGTTAAAATATAAACCAATCAATAGTTTTCAGAGCATAAGTAGTGTATTGCAATAGATAGCTAGGCGATTAACATAAAAATATTAATCATAGTGATCTCGCGATTGAAGCTGACTGTGATACGTTTGTTGCCTCCCACGTCCACTTACCAGGTCGTGACGAATATGTGATAGGACAAAATTGCACCCGTTTTCCTCGAGTCGCACAGGTGGGGCTCGTCAGACCCAGTAGTACTACCCAAGATTTCCCCGCTATTCAATATTAACAATCCGAAAGTGTGAGGACTTTCCATGGTATTAAACACTATATCATATTATACACACTCATAATAAAAGCGTTTGTGATCAACAGTATGCTATCTCCCCCAAAAAGATGATGTAAAATGAGTGGGGCAAGAACTCACCTGATACGCGCAAGAATTAACTTAGAGCTTAACTTGAAAGAAAAAGACAACCTTCAAAGGTCACCTAGAACACAAGAGTACATAAGTACGTGTATACAAAATCAACACGAAACCCTAAGTGCTCTACAAACCAAGGAACTCAAGGCTTAAGAAAGACAAGACACAATTTGACCCAGTTGACCCGTTTGACCCGT